>JAPPVO010000031.1:9202026-9267455 GCA_030407325.1 Camellia japonica | reverse complement strand
GATATCACGATTGGCCGATTAAGTCTCCGGATTCGGAGCCCCATTGGTGCATGACACCTTTAGGCCAATTAAGCCTCCAGATTCGGAGCGCCCTTCGTGGATATCACGATTGGCCAAACTAAGTCTTCGAATTCGGAGCCCCATTGGTGCATGACACCTTTGGGCCAATTAAGCCTCCAGATTCGGAGCGCCCTTCGTGGATATCACGATTGGCCAAACTAAGTCTTCGGATTCGGAGCCCCATTCGTGCATGACACTTATGGGTCGAATAAGACTCCGGATTCAGAGTGCCCTTCGTAGATATCACGATTGGCTGACAAAAGCCTCCAAATTCGGAGCTCCAGCCGTGCATAACACGTTTGGGCCGAATAAGACTCCAGATTCGGAGCGCCCTTCACGACGAAGGTTAAAGCATACAAATATTCAAAGTGGAATGCTTCATTAAGTTGAGTCGGCAAAAACCGTTTACACATTAAAGCATACAAACATTCAAAATGAAATGCTTAGTTAACTTAGGCTGGTGCAACCGCATAAACAAATTAAAACATGCAAACATTCGAAATGAGATGCCTAATTAAGCATGTAAACATTCAAAACGAAACACAAACATTTAAAATAAAATATTTTATTAAATTAGCCAATAGATACATAGCTGATGCCCAATTTGTGTTGGAGCGTTTACAAGATATATTCAATTCTATTCGGCATCGCTCTCGTCATCGTTCTTATCAATTTTCGAAAGTGCCAAAAGGAAAGTGATGACGTTGATATAATGGCGACACCGCCTTCAGCTCCTGCCCCTTGGAGTGCCTCGGAGGCTTGGAGAGCCTTAATCCACCCATGCCTAAGCCCGCCCCGATTCTCGCATCGGCATACCTTCTCTGTGAGTTTCTCCTTGGTCTTCTCAATCCCGACTTTCCGGCCGTCGTGGAAGCCTCGTTTATAGGCCGCAGCCTTCGCATTCTCTAGTGCGAACATACTTGCCGTATCTCGGTCGGCAATTGCAAGGCTTAACAGCCGTTGGGTTACTCTTTCATCAAGGACTAGGTTAGATTGTCCGGCCACTCGCGACTCGGCAATTTGGGCCTTCCTTAGCTCGCGCTCGGCCTTCTCCACACGAGCCTCCAAGTTTCGAATTCTTTCGTCCTTCTTCTCTATCTCCCGTCGCGCAGTGCGTAGACGCATACCGACTTCATAGGTGGTGTACAGCCCCCTCACTGCTCCGTGGATGCCCTCTCGAAATACTTCGAAATCCTGTTGACCAACCATCGACTGCTGGACTTCCGATGGAAAAATCTGTCGAGCGAACTCGACTACTACACCTGGGTCGTTGATAATAGAATATGCCTCAGTCATCGGTTTATTCCCTACAAAAATCGCAAAACTTAACGGTCGCGGCGTCGCGTCGGCCTCATTTCTCGGTCGCAGTCGCGGGGAGCTTCCCCGTTGCTGTTTTTCCTTTTGGGGTGATCTGCTTCAATGACTTGGGGGCTGACGTTTTTCCTGTTCCTGGACGTCCTAACCTCCTGTGCGTACGGGCTCGCTGCTACGATTCATTTCAGTATCAAGCTCAGCCATGTTCGTCCTTCTCCTCTGCTGTTAAAGAACAGTCTATTTGACATTCGCACTTACCCAACAAACTGGTTTAAATTGAGTTTGAACATAACAAGTGGAATCATTGGCGCGAAGAGCCCACCATATTTATTCCTAATGCATGGAGTGCCCCCGAGGTGATCTCATTAATGCTAAACTCTAAGCGCCCGATGCCGATCGACGTGCACTGCAACCAGTTCATGAAATAATAATATTCGGCCTTTGGAGTTCATGCATTGGCTGGGGCAATGGCAGATTTATTAATCTGATCGGCCAAATATCTAAGCCTAATGCCAATCGATCTGTGTCGCAGCCACTCCATGAACTAATAATATTCGGCTTTTTGGAGTTCATGCATTGGCTGGGACAAGGGCAGATTTATTAATCTGATCGGCCAAATATCTAAGCCTGGTGCCGATCGATTTGTGCCGCAGCCACTCCATGAACTAATAATATTCGGCTTTTTGGAGTTCATGCATTGGCTGGGGCAATGGCAGATTTATTAATCTGATCGACCAAATATCTAAGCCTGATGCCGATCAATCTGTGCCGCAGCCACTCCATGAACTAATATATTCGGCTTTTTGGAGTTCATGCATTAGCTGGGGCAATAGCAGATTTATTAATCTGATCGGCTAAATTGCAAGCCTGATGCCGATCGATCTGTGCCGCAGCCACTCCATGAACTAATAATATTCAGCTTTTTGGAGTTCATGCATTGGCTGGGGCAAGGGCAGATTTATTAATCTGATCGGCCAAATATCTAAGCCTGATACCGATCGATCTGTGCCGCAGCCACTCCATGCACTAACAATATTCGGCTTTTTGGAATTCATGCATTGGCTGGGGCAAGGGTAGATTTATTAATCTAATCGGCTATTCGACGAGGATAAATTGTTAAATTGCCTAGTTATCTAATCGGCAAGTGTACATGAATGTTTTATCCAAAGTAGCAAAACAATACCATTCATCAATAGCAAAATTAAGCATAAATAATAGCAAAGTAAAGAGATTTTCATTGGTAAATTGGGCAGTCTGTAGCCATTTTATATATGAAAACTACCAAACAAAAAGTTACAAGTTTGCATGAAAGCGCCTAGCAAAAACCTAAAAACTATAGTCATTTTACACGTAAATAAAAACTACTAAACGAAAATTCCGAATCCTTAAACAAAAACAACTAAAATGTCACCCTAATCAATCCTCGGAGTCAGACTCCAGCGGCTCAACATCCACTTGCTCGTATGGAATCGGCATAGCTAATGTCACAATCAGCAGCAGCAAGGGCTTTGAGCCAGCCGTGTTTGTGCATCCCTGATTTTCGAATTTGGGGACTTCTTCTGCATAATTTTCGAGAGCAGCGCTTTGTCTGGCCTCATACGCCTTGGAAGCCTCGAAGTCGGTTGCTTCCTTCGCCTTCTTCGATTCTTCCAATTCAGCCTCCAGTTTGGCAATCACCTCTTGGGCTAACTTGAGAGCATCTTCGCTCGCGTCTGCTCTCTTCTCGGCAGTCAATCTCAGCTGGTCCACATTTCTCGCCCTCACCATCTCGGCATCGACCCTCACGCCTTCCATTTCGCTCGCGTCGCTTCGAAATCGGCCCTGCTCCTCTGACCCTCTACTTCCGATTGTAAACGGCCAAGTCATTCGATGGCGTCATGCTGGCGACAGCCTATCTCGGCTATTCTTCTGGCCGTCTGCAAAACAGGAAATTAAAACCAAAATAATATTTGCATAAAAGGGAAAGACAAGAGCAAGGTATATACCAGAAGAGCTGATTGAGCGGCTAATGCTATTGCCAGCAGATCCGGCTTTGCTCGGAAAGCCGCCTTGTCAACCGGCAATGAGACGGACGTAGCCATGCTCAACGCGACGGCTGGGTCTTTAATAGCTGAAGCGTCAGAGGAGATCGGCATGTTCTTGATCTTTGGTTGAATGACAAAGGCACAATCACATCCGACTCCTCTAAACGCGGCCGTTTGTCAGCACGATTTTCTTCTGGGCTGGCCTCGATTTCGGCAGAATGCTTCTCTACCCTTTGCTCAGCCTCTTGATCGGCCTACACAACCACCTCGGACTCGCACTTCGATTTTGAGCCGTTTCTTCCTCGATAACAAGCAAGGAGGGCTGAGCTTTAGCGGCAGGTGGCACTTTAGATCGAATGGCCTCTGCTCTTCGCCGTGCGGCCATTCTTTCCACGTTTTTTCTTTTTGGCGATTTTGTGTGAGGTTTAACCCAGCCATCTCTTTGGGGTATGCGCCGGGAAGATCTTCTAAACCGATAAAAATGTCATCAAATGGAAGGTCCCCTCGGCCCGAAGTGGACGGAGGGTTGTCTAAATTGAGGCTGGCTTCCTCAAAGGCCAACTTCAAAGCCTCGTCTACTTTGGCTTCGGCTTCGTCTACCTCAGCTACTTCCGCCCGCTCCAAATTGGACCCCTCGAAACCAATTTGCCGCAAGTTTTTGAAGTCGGTCAAAATAAGAACCGAAAGAAACTCTTCACACCCCTCGAAATTGGGATGTTTTCTGCCGCCGAAAACGTCATATATGTCGGCTCGTACCGAAGGGAAATGTGGGCCCGCCCTCCCTTGTTTTTGAAGACTCGGACGGCCGAAATACTTGAGTGCGACTTTAATTTTCGAAAGAACGGCGTCGTCGGTTGAAGTCAAGACTTTCTTTAAGTCGTTTCCTGTACAAGCAAAACCATGAGATCTCAAAAATGAAGCTTTATAAATATAAGAAAAATAAACCAAAAAAAAAAAAACTATACGGCCACCTGGTTCACCCCTCCATCTAGGAATAGGATCAAGGCGATCCTCGCCTTCACTGAATTCCCAGTTGCCTCGGACAACGACCATAACATCATCGACTCGCTTGCCAGAGTTGGAAAGCATAGTCACTAGTTAATGGTCAGTGTCCTTAGCCCTAAGGAAATAGCGTCCATGCCGACCAGAAGACTTGGCCAAGGCATAACAATGCCGAATAGCAAGAACGCCGAGGTTAATCCTAAGGTAACGGTTTAGCTCTATAATCCCCATTACGATCCTAAAAAAGTTGACATTGGGTTGGGAGGGGATTAGACCCCAATGGCGAAGGACAGCCCTAAGAAATGGATGAAGTGGGAAACATATTCTGTCCTCTGCAATTGATAAGAGAGGGAAGACGATTGTGCTTTCATCATCCCTCTCCATATCGAGGGTGCCGTCTATCACAAGCAACAGACGGACATCATCAGGGATAGAAAAATGGCGTCGAAAGCCAGAGATTCAATCCGCGGAGAGGAGGTCTTTTAGATGCTTTGCCATTTCGGTCAGCCTATAGGAGCGTACTGAACTAAAGGTAAACCAGGAAAAGGGATTCAAAGCAGAGAGGAAGAAAACTTACAAGAGACGGAGAGGACAATGAATGATGAATGGAAGTTGCAGAGGAGAGTCGGAAGGCAGTCCAAAAACTCTAAGCATCCGAAAATGTGTGTTCGAAAAGACGACAAGATTTTAAATCATAATAAATGGAAGCATACGAAGGGGCGGGAAGTTGAAATGATAACCGAGAGGCGTGTGCTCTGACATCCGTGTTGGAATGAGGTTAGCCGTCGAATTTTGGCTTTGACTTTTCGAGTTTGAAACCAAACACCCCCACCTAACTATCACTAGTGGAGTGCTTAGGGGGCAATTGTGGAGGTCGAATATTGGGAGTCGTAAAGAGGCCGAATAGTTGGACCTAGAGAGTCGGAATATAAACATTGCATTCGGCCCCATCTTGCACATTTAAATCCTACCCTATTCGGCCAAATGGCCGGATGAGTAAGGGGCCGAATGAAAGGCGGTTTGTAACAAAAGAAGCCGAGTAAATAGTCATACGACGAATTGAAGGTGGGCCCAGTCCCGAGGCCTAAGAAAGAAAAGATATAAATAGAAGAACATCAGCCAGAAAGAGGTACATGAGAATTAGTATGCTTAACTTAAGACACAAGCAATCTAGAGACTATACACTGACTTATCCGTCAGAGTGTTAATTCTGGCACCCCCGACCGGAGTGTTCATTCCTTTTCAGGTGACTAGCTGAGGATCATGAGCGTCTCCCAGGATCTGAAGAGTATTTCCAAACCACTTCGCCACACCAGCCTAACACCATTACACAGACTTAGCAATGACATTGATTGTTGGTACACTAGTCACTTGTAATTTTATAAGGGCAAAGCTAACTTAATATAAAATCAATGACAAAATGATCTCCAAAAAAAGAGTAATACCAAAAGCTTTCATTTAAATCGTCATAGTTCCTCCACAAGGAATGCTTTGATATTCTTTTCTACTCTTAGCAACTTCCTTTTAGAATAAACTCAAATATTATTTAACACGAGTTTACAAAATTATAAAATCTAAACTTCAAAGAGAACCGAAAATTACTAAAACAAATCACCTAATAAACATCTCATATAGACACATGATATTACAAAAACCAATACAAGATAAAATATGAAACCGACACTGCAAAATCCCACAAATAATATAAGATAGAATCGACGTAACAAAAACATAATTGTAATTCAATTACACAAGCATACAACAATAAAACTTTCTTGATAGGACTATAGAAATAACTAACCTTTAGGCCATTGCCATTCGAAAGAAATACAAGATTCACTGCATTAAACAACTTAGGGCTACAAACAATAACAAAAACGTAAAAAATAGAACTTCAAAAATGGACAATCATATAAATAGATCTACAAATTTATAGAGAGAAGCAGAGATTAGGGTATAGGTTTGAATTTATAGAGTTGGAAACAATAGCACCAAAATATAAAAAAATTTACTGCAAAAAACAAGATCTAATGGTAACTATTGTAGAAAATATAACATAGCTAGGGTTTAGAAATCAGGAAAATGAGGGAGTTATAGAGAGAAATTGAATTAACCGGTGTTGGGTAGAGATCAAGACAAGGGTTGTTGTAGAAATTGGCGGAAGCAACTATGGATTCCGGGGAAATTTCCAAATGAAGCGATACATTGGTAGTGTGTGGGTGTAGATAGAATGGTATGAAGACATCGCCGGAGTTTGAGAGAGAGAGATACCAGAGAAAATGGTAATTGGTGAGGGTGAAAGATGTTGGAAAATTGGTTTTTATAAGGCTTATTTTGGGCCAAGTTTGAGCCCAAAATTGAATGGGCCCCAAACGTCTTTTGGGGTAGGTCCGAAGAGATGACGTGTTCCTTGCCACATGGCAAGTCACACGGTGAAGATGGTTCGTCAAAACCATTTATGAGTGAATAAGAGTTGACGTCATTTTCGGATTCGTGGAACGGACATTTAAAGAAGTAAGTGTGGGTTTCCTTGAAATGGGTTGTACCATATTGAAACTTTAAGAGAGCTTTTGTGTGTATAAGCTCTAGATTAGAACACTTGGGTTAGGCCTCAAGGGCACCCCAAGTTTGTAGAAAGGAAGAGTTATGGACAAATGAAACCTTGGCCCAAACCACCACACACGCACGCATGAGTGTGGGTTGTGGGTCGGGTTAGTTCTTATATTAATTTTTTGGACAAAATTCATTTGAATTTTTCCAAAAATTTCTTGCGGAAAAATATTAATTTAAATTTTGCACTTTTGTAATTTGAATTTGAATTCAATTTTTTTTTGTCCAAAATGCCTCTGAATTCCATTTAATTTCTAACTTTTTAACAGGTTTTTTAACTATTGAAAAGTGCCAGCAGTTTACAGATTTAACTGCCAGCAGTTACAGATTCAAACAGTGTCCAGATCTGTTTGTATTTAAACCTGTATCTGTTCAATTCAGTTTTGCACTTGTTCATTCAAAATAGCACCTGTTCGGGTCTGTTATTTTTGTCTATAAATACCAACATTTCAGCAGTGTTCAATCATCCTAAAACAATCTGAAAATTACATTTTGCTGTCCAATTTTCTCCTTTGCATTATTTATTCTTCATTTTAGTTTTAGGGAAAAAATAAAGAGAGTATAGAACACAAGGTTATAGTTCGCTGGACAAATTTGTTTGGAGTGTTACTACAAATTTGTGAAAATCATTGTATCCTAGGAGATAGACGCTACATAACCGTAAGCACTGTAGTGGGGCAAATCTGTCTTAAGGACAGAGTGTCACACACTTGACTTGATCTTTTATTTTTCATTCGGTTCGATAAAATAAATTCTGTAAGTTATTTATTTTATTTTGTTTGATTTAGTTTCAATTTATTTTATTTACACAAAAGATTGTTCCAACAATCTTAAGACATATTCGAATTATTCTGTTTACAGAATTTTTTGTTTATTTCCTTTCTTCTTTCTTCTTCTTATAGAAATTATTTTCTGTGATTTTACAAAATAATATTCTGGTTGGAAAACAAATAGTAGTAATATACTGTTTGACAGATAGTAGTAATATTGTCTCTTTTCTTTAACAACTAGTAGTAGCATACTGGTGTCATTAACAATTCAGAATATTTATTTGTGAAGTTTGTTAGAAATTAATTTTGGTTTTCTTAATTTATTTATGAGTGTTCATTAATTAAAAAATTCTGTTTTAGTTTTTTTTAATTATTGAAGTGTTACAGAAATTTAATTTTCTGTGTGGAATTAATTTGTTAAATAAAATTTTATTTTATTTCCAAATTAATTGAAAAATAAAAATTACATTCTTGTTTCTTTTATTTTTACAGAATTTAATTCTGTGAATTTGGTTTAATTTTCTGTGTAGTATAAATTCTAATTCATGGCTACTGAGACTAATGCCCAAACAAGTACTAGTGTGGTGGCTGCAATTGCACCAACCCCCTCTCTTGTTGTGACAGTACTGATAAATCATAGTGAGAAGCCAGAGAAGTTCTCTGAAACTGATTTTAAAAGATGGCAACAAAAAATGTTGTTCTATCTTACAACTCTGAACCTGGCTCGTTTTCTCCGTGAGGATGCTCCTATTTTGAAAGAGGATGAAACCGACCGACAAGTGGTTGTTGCAGTTGATACCTAGAAACATGCTGATTTCCTTTGCCGGAATTACATCTTGAATGGACTTAACAACACATTATACAGCGTCTACAGTCCTATCAAGACAGCAAAACTTTGGGAGTCTTTGGAGAAAAAATACAAAACGGAAGATGCCGGCTCAAAGAAATTTGTGTTTGGCAAATTTTTGGACTTTTTGATGGTTGATTCTAAGACTGTGATCAGCCAAGTTCAAGATCTCCAACTCATTCTGCATGACATTCACGCAGAAGGCATGTCTCTCAGTGAATCCTTTCAAGTTGCAACCTTAATTGAAAAATTACCACAAGGCTGGAAGGATTTCAAGAACTATCTTAAACTCAAACGCAAAGAAATGTCTTTAGAAGAATTAATTGTGCGTTTGAGGATTGAGGCGGACAACCGCAATTCTGAAAAGCGGGATGGTAAGCATCCTATGGAGTCTAAGGCAAATGTGGTGGAACATGCTCCAAAAGCAAAGAAATGGAAGTTTTCTGGAGAAAGTTCATCACAAGGCTCTAAAGGAGGGGGAACTAAAAAGTACAAGTTTAATGGCAAATGTTACATCTGTGACAAAGAGGGACATCGGGCCAAAGATTGTTGTAGCAAAGGCAAAAGCAAAAGAAGAACAAGCAAGAAGCCTGCTCAAGCCCATATGACTGAAGTGAACAATATTTCCAATGATGTAGATGACATCAATCTTTCTGCAGTTGTTTCCGAGGCAAATCTTGTCGAAAATCCTAAAGAATGGTGGGTGGACATTGGTGCTACTCGCTACATTTGTGCCGACAAAAAGATATCCACATCTTATTCTACAGTGGACAACGGTGAACAACATTTTATAGGCAACTCCTCAACTTCCAAAGTTGAAGGACAATGGAAGATTGTTCTGAAGATGACATCTGGAAAGGAACTCACTCTCAACAATGTGCTGCATATACCGAACATTCGCAAGAATCTTGTTTCTGGATCTTTGTTGAATAAGAATGGGTTTAGGCCAGTGTTTGAGAGTGATAAATTTGTATTTACTAAGAATGGGATGTATGTAGGAAAAGGTTACATGTTTGATGGCCTTTTCAAGATGAATGTAATGACCGTTGTACCTTCAGTTATTAATAAAAATACATCTTCTTCTTACTTGCTTGAGTCTTCAAATTTATGGCATGGTAGACTAGGACATATTAATTATGGATCTTTACGTAGATTAATTAATATGGAATGTTTACCTAAATTTGACATTGATTCAAATCATAAATGTGAAATTTGCGTTGAGGCAAAATTATCCAAAACTCTTTTTCATTCAATTGAAAGAAGTTCAGAACCACTTGAATTAATTCATAGTGACATTTGTGATTTTAAATCAATTCAAACAAGAGGTGAGAAAAAATATTTTATCACTTTTATAGATGACTATACTAGATATAGTTATGTTTATTTAATTCGAATCAAAGATGAAGTTTTGGAAACTTTCATTCAATATAAGAATGAAATTGAAAATCAACTTGGTAAGAAAATCAAAAAACTAAGAAGTGACAGAGGTAGTGAATATGAATCACCTTTTGGTGAGTTTTGTAAAGAACATGGAATAATTCATCAAACTACCGCTCCTTACTCACCTCAGCAAAATGGAATTGTTGAAAGGAAAAATAGGACTTTAAAAGAAATGATGAATGCCATGTTAATAAGTTCTAGATTACCTCAAAACTTGTGAGGGGAAGCAATACTTTCTGATAATTATATTTTAAATAAAGTGTCCTGAAAGAAAGTGAATCAAACACCTTATGAATTGTGGCATGGAAGAGTACCATCCTACAAACACTTAAAAGTGTGGGGGTGTTTGGCTAAAGTGGCTATTCTTAGTCCTAAAAAGACTAAGATAGGTTCTAAGACCATTGATTGCATTTTCATTGGTTATGCCAAGAATAGTAGTGCATATTGATTTTTGATTTATAAATCAGAACATACCAAAATGCATGTAAATACTATTATAGAGTCTCGAAATGCATCTTTCTTTGAACATGTATTTCCAAACAAGACTGGACAAGAGACTAGTATTAACAAAAGATCTTTTGATACTATTACTAGTAATGATCAAGAACAAGATCAAGAGCAAGAGATAGATCAAAATAAGGAAGAGGAACCTAGGCGTAGTAAACGTGCTAGAACCTCAAAATCTTTTAGTCCAGATTTCCTAACATTTTTGTTAGAAAATGAGCCTTTAACTTTTAAAGAGGCTATGTCCAGTCCTGAAGCTCCTTTATGGAAAGCAGCTATCAATAGTGAAGTTGAATCCATCTTACAAAATCACACTTGGGAATTAGTGGACTTGCCACCAGGTTGTAAACCTCTTGGGTACAAGTGGATTTTCAAAAGAAAATTGAAAGTGGATGGATCAATTGACAGAAACAAGGTAAGACTTGTGGTCAAAGGTTTTAGACAAAAAGAAGGTCTTGATTACTTTGACACATACTCACCGGTTACTAGAATAACATCCATTAGAATGCTAATTGCTATTGCGTTTTTGTACAATCTAGAAATTCATCAAATGGATGTGAAAACCGCTTTCTTAAATGGTGAGTTAGATGAAGAAATTTACATGGAACAACCAGAAGGTTTTTCTGTTCCAGGAAAAGAAAAGAAAGTGTATAAATTGGTTAAATCATTATATGGTTTAAAACAAGCACCAAAGCAATGACATGAGAAATTTGACAAGGCAATGATGTCAAATGAATTTAAAATTAATGAGTGTAACAAATGTGTTTATATTAAAAACACAGACAAAGGTTATGTCATTGTATGTCTTTGTGTAGATGATATGCTCATCATAGGTAGTAATAATGACATGATTAAAATTACCAAGAAAATGTTGAATAAACATTTTGACATGATGGACATGGGCGTTGCTGATGTAATTGTTGGTATGAAAGTTACCAAAACATTAGAAGGTTATGCTTTGTCATAATCTCATTATATTGAGAAAATACTTGACAAATTTAGCAAAGATGATGATCATCTTGCTAGAACACCTGTAGATGTTAATTTGTTTCTATCTAAGAATGTATAGGAAAGTATTTCTCAATTAGAGTATACCCAAATTATTGGAAGTTTAATGTACTTGATAAACTGCACTCGCCCGGATATTGCTTATGCAGTAAGTAAATTAAGTAGATATACAAGTAATCCGAGAGTAGAACACTGGAAAGCAATTATAAGGGTTCTAAGATATCTCCGATTTACTCGTAACATTGGATTGCATTATACTAGATATCCAGCAGTACTTGAAGGTTACTGTGATGCAAACTGGATATCGGATACTAGAGACTCAAAGTCCACCAGTGGGTATGTCTTTACTCTTGGTGGGACGACTGTATCTTGGAAATCTTCCAAATAGACTTGCATTGCTAGGACTACTATGGAATCAGAATTCATAGCTTTAGACAAAGCTGGGGAAGAAGCAGAATGGCTTTGCCACTTTGTTGAAGATATTCCAATGTGGCCAAAACCGGTGCCTGCTATATATGCATACATTGTGATAGTCAATTAGCAATTGGTAGAGCACAGAGTCATATGTATAACAGTAAGTCACGACACATTCGTCGTCGACATAACACCGTGAGACAACTACTCTCTAATGGAATTATTTCCATTGAATATGTGAAGTCTAAAGACAACATAGCGGATCCACTAACCAAAGGCTTAGCAAGAGAGTTAGTTGAAAATTCATCGAGGGGAATAGGACTTAAGCCTATTAAATAAGGGTTACCACAACGACAATCCAACCTAGTTGACTGGAGATCTCAAGATCTAGGTTCAAAGGGACAACCGAGTTGTGTGTGACTCAGAAGGATCACTAGGGAGTTCAACTTCTACCCATTTCTAAGATGAAATAGTGATGTCTGCAGCGGTTTAGGTTAAGTAAAATTTTAATGATTCTAATATCTAGGTATATCTAGTGGAGTATGGCAGGATACTCTTCATAAGAATCACCTATGTAAGTGTGAACTGGGCCGGTTCTATGAGATTTGTGAAGGGCTACAATTCTCTAGAACACTCATGATAAACCAGGTTGTTCAAGGCCAAAATGAACACAATAGTGAGAACTAAACTGTGTCTGGGGATATACTGTGTGAGTTCTATTATCTTGGTTTACACAAACGGCTAAACAGTTCAAGACATCATGTTCATTGATTAGCTAGTAAATCTGATAGTATCTCACAAGGGAAGGTTCAAAGCCAAAAGCCACCTATCCTTTGTAGAATATTTCCAATTTTTATACTCTCTGTAATTAGATCATGTTGTCGCATTTTCTCTCCGTCAAATTCCATTCATATGGGGGATTGTTGGAAAATTGATTTTTATAAGGCTTATTTTGGGCCAAGTTTGAGCCCAAAATTGAATGGGCCCCAAACGTCTTTTGGGGTGGGTCCGAAGAGGTGACGTGTTCCTTGCCGCATGGCAAGTCACATGGTGAAGACGGTTCGTCAAAACCATTTATGAGTGAATGGGAAGTTGATGTCGTTTTCGGGTTCGTAGAATGGATATTTAAAGAAGTAAATGTGGGTTTCCTTGAAACGAGTTGTCCTACATTGAAACTTTAAGAGAGCTTTTGTGTATATATAAGCTCTAGATTACAACACTTAGGTTGAGCCCCAAGGGGCACCCCAAGTTTGTAGAAGGGAGGAGTTATGGACAAATGGAACCTTGGCCCAAACCACCACACACGCGCGCGCGGGTGTGGGTGTGGGTTGTGAATTGGGTCGGTTCTTATATTAATTTTTTGGACAAAATTTATTTGAATTTCTTCAAAAATTTCTTGCGAGAAAAAATTAATTTAAATTTTGCACTTTGTAATTTGAATTTGAATTGAATTTTTTTTTGTCTAAAATGCCTCCGAATTCCACTTAATTTCCAACTGTTTAACAGGTTTTTTAACTGCTGAAAACTGCCAGCAGTTTACAGATTTAACTGCCAGCAGTTACAGAATCAAACAGTGTCCAGATCTGTTTGTATTTAAACCTGTATCTGTTCAATTCAGTTTTGCACCTGTTTATTCAAAATAGCACCTGTTCGGGTTTGTTATTTTTGTCTATAAATACCAACATTTCCAGCAGTGTTCAATCATCCTAAAACAATCTGAAATTACATTTTGCTGTCCAATTTTCTCTTTTGCATTATTTATTCTTCATTTTAGTTTTAGGGAAAAAGTAAAGAGAGTATAGAACACAAGGTTCTAGTTCGCTGGACAAATTTGTTTGGAGTGTTACTACAAATTTGTGAAGATCATTGTATCCTGGGAGATAGACGTCACATAACTATAAGCACCATAGTGGGGCGAATCTGTCTTAAGGACAGAGTGTCACACACTTGACTTGATCTTTTATTTTTCATTCGGTTCGATAAAATAAATTCTGTAAGTTATTTATTTTATTTTTTTGATTTAGTTTCAATTTATTTTATTTACACAAAAGATTGTTCCAACAAAAGATACCGTTGGAGATCATGAGGAGGGAGTTAAAATGGAGAGAGATAAAGAGTGTGAGTCAAGATGGCGAGCAAAACCGAAATTGAGAGAGAGAGGGAGAGTGAGTGACCGAATTTCTAAGATCAAAACAAATTTTACAATCAGACTTGAATTACAAAATATAATTCACTGCCACAAAATAGATTTTATAAACAGATTGACAATCTATGATCAAAATAGAATTCCTTGTCACCAAAAAAAATTTCTTCAATGTCTTCCTGATCTAGGATACACTACGCCAAAACAGGGCATTAACGGCGGTTTTTTTAACGGCAGTTTTCGTTACCGCCGTTAAAGATACTATTAAAGGCAGTAACGAAACCGCTATTAATACCGCCATTAATGTATCTTTAACGGCGATTTCGTTACCGCCGTTAAAAAAACCGCCGCTAAAGTATCTTTAACGGCGGTAATGAAACCGCCGTTAAAAAAACTGCCACTAAAGTCCACTTTTAACGGCGGTAATGAAACCGCCGCTAAAGCCCTCTCATTACCGCCGTTAATGACGACGGTCTTTGTCGGCAAAGCTCCGGCGAAACTCCGGCGAATGGTGACCACGCGTGGCCAGAGGTTGAACATGACCATCTACAATAAAGCAAAAGTAATGTTTAAATATTTATTTAGGAAATATATTTCATATAGAGTGACTGTGGTGGAGTGGTTGGCGTGCGTGGATTAGAGGTCAAGGGTTCGAGACTTGGGGGGTGCAAGAAGAGAGAATTACTTTTTAAAAAATTTAAACCTATTTACGGCGGTAAAGAACTGCCGTTTTTGGTCCTATATTACTGCCGTTTTTGGTCGACTTTTAACAACGGTAATTTACCTTTTACGACGGTTGTACCTTTTCCGACATGAGTATAAACGGCGGTTCTAAATTACCGCCGTTAAAGGCTTTAACAGCGGTTTTACATCCTTCAACGGTGGTAAAAAACTGCCGCTAAAGCCCAATTTTGGCGTAGTGATAATTGTTGGAGACATCCATAGAATTCACTGCCACCATTGCCTTGTTGAACTCAATAAACAATTAGACAAAAGAGTTTTTATTTTTATTTTTTGAAAAAAAAAAAGAAAACAACAAACACACTTACAAATTTGTTTATTTGTTTAATAAACTCAAGAAACATGTTGCCACATTACACCTTTGCTCACAACCCTCGCAATTTACACATTCAATTTAAAAATGGGGTAAGTTAAATATGCACCGTTAATACTTCCATCTTAATATGGTTGTAATATTCAAAAATCAAGCCCAACAAAGTATAAGAAATTATAAAAACATAAATCAAACAATTTCATAGAAGTCACCCATTTCATAGAAAAAGACCTATCTCATCTCATAGTAACCTATTTCGCATAAATCAAACAATTTCAACCCATTTCATTTTCAGATAAATGAAATCAAAATCATAAAGAAACACAAATAATTATGCCCAACTTCTCTGCACTCCTCTTTTACTTATCCATAAAGAAACCCAAGAATTTGTTTTTTAATCAACACTACATAAACAAACCTGCTACAAAGAGGTTACAAAGTTGTGGAGAAGTGGTTTGGAAATACTTTTCAGATCCCGGGGGACGCTCATGATCCTCAGCTAGT
Organism: Camellia japonica; assembly: GCA_030407325.1. Taxonomy (NCBI): domain Eukaryota; kingdom Viridiplantae; phylum Streptophyta; class Magnoliopsida; order Ericales; family Theaceae; genus Camellia; species Camellia japonica. Next base: position 9,251,761 of record JAPPVO010000031.1, on the reverse strand, counting down.
CACCTGAAAAGGAATGAACACTCCGGCCGGGGGTGCCGGAATTAGCACTCCGACGAATAAGTCAGTGTATACTCTCTAGATTACTTGTGTCTTAAGTTAAGCATACTAATTCTCACGTACCTTTTTCTGGCTGATTTTCTTCTATTTATATCTTTTCTTTCTTGGGCCTCGGGACTGGGCCCACCTTCAATTCGCCGTATGACTATTTACTCGGCTTCTTTTGTTGCAAACCGCCTTTCACTCGGCCCCTTTCTCATCTGGCCATTTGGCCGAATAGGGTAGGATTTAAATGTGCAAGACGGGGCCGAATGCGATGTTTATATTCCGACTCTCCAGGTCCAACTATTCGGCCTCTTTACGACTCTTAATATTCGGCCCCCACAATTGTCCCCCAAGCACTCCACTAACGACAGTTAGGGCATCCACAATGGGATGGCTAAAAAAGTGTATTAAGGTGTGTTATATGACAAAAAGTAATAAAAGTGGGGCCCAAAAATGTTTGTTAAGATGTGTTAAGAGTTTGTTAATTTTAGAGAGTGAGTGATGGTGTAATGAATGTGTTAAGGGGTGTGTTAAGGTGTGTGTTAAATATATATATGTGTGTATATAATAAATAAAATAAATAAATAATTTAGTTTAATAAAAAATTTCAAGCCCAAAATTAAATTTCAAGTCCAAAAAAAAAAAATCCCAACATGTTAAAAAAAAAAAAAATGCCGTTGACCGGTCAACCGGCCGAACGTTTGGCTGGTCAACCGGTAACACAAAAAAACGCTTCCCTCTGCTAGCTAAAACGCTAGCCACAGTTAAAACACACTTTAGTGTCTGGCACTAACACACACTACTAGTGCATAGTTTAGCAGCTCCATTGCATAGCATAAAATGCACACAAGCCCACTAACTTATAACATCTGACACTAACAATGTGTTTAACAGGTGCATTGTGGATGCTCTTAGTTGGAGTGTTTGGTTTCGAACTCGAAAGGTCAGAGCCGAAATTCGGCGGCTAACCTCATTCCAACGCGGATGTCAGAGCACACGCCTCTCGGTTATCATTTCAACTTCCCGCCCCTTCGTACGCTTCCATTTATTGTGATTTAAAATCTTGTCATCTTTTCGAACACACATTTTCGGATGCTTAGAGTTTTTGGACTGCCTTCCGACTCTCCTCTGCAACTTCCATTCATCATTCATTGTCCTCTCTGTCTCTTGTGAGTTTTCTTCCTCTCTGCTTTGAATCCCTTTTCTTGGTTTACCTTTAGTTCAGTACGCTCCTATAGGCTGACCGAAATGGCAAAGCATCTGAAAGACCTCCTCTCCGCGGATCGAATCTCTGGCTTTCAACGCCATTTTTCTGTCCCTGATGATGTCCGTTTGTCGTTTATGACAGATGGCACCCTTGATATGGAGAGGATGATGAAAGCACAATCGTCTTCCCTCTCTTACCAATTGCACAGAGCGAAATCCGTTTCCCACTTCATCCATTTCTTAGGGCTATCCTTCGCCATTGGGGTCTAATCCCCTCCCAACCTAATGTCAACTTTTTTAGGATCTTAATGGGGATTATAGAGCTAAACTGTCACCTTAGGATTAACCTCGGCATTCCTGCTATTCGGCATTGTTACGCCTTGGCCAAGTCTTCTGGTTGGCATGGACGCTATTTCCTTGGGGCTTAGGACACCGACCATCAACTAGTGACTATGCTTTCCAGCTCTGGCAAGCGAGTCAATGATGTTATGGTCGTTGTCCGAGGCAACTGAGAATTCGGCGAAGGTGAGGATCACCTTGATCCTATTCCTAGACGGAGGGGCGAACCAGGTGGCCGTATAGTTTTTTTTTTCAGGTTTATTTTTCTTATATTTATAAAGCTTCATTTTTTAGATCTCATGGTTTTGCTTGTGCAGGAAACGATTTGAAGAAAGTCTTGACTTCAACCGACAACGCCATTCTTTCGAAAATTAAAGTCGCGCTCAAGTATTTCGGCCGTCCGAGTCTTCAAAAACAAGGGAGGGCGGCCCACATTCTCCTTCGGTACGAGCCGACATATATGACGTTTTCGGCGGCAAAAAACATCCCAATTTCGAGGGGTGAAGAGTTTCTTACGGCTCTTATTTTGACCGACTTCAAAAACTTGCGGCAAATTGGTTTCGAGGGGTCCAATTCGGAGCGGGCGGAAATAGCTGAGGCAGACGAAGTCGAAGCCGAAGTAGACGAGGCTTTGAAGTTGGCCTTTGAGAAAGCCGGCCTCAATTTAGACAACCCTCCGTCCACTTCGGGCCGAGGGGACCTTCCGTTTGACGACATTTTTACCGGTATAGAAGACCTTCCCGGCGCATACCCCGAAGAGATGGCTGGGTTAAACCTCACACAAATCACCAAAAAGAAAAATGCGAAAAGAATGGCCGCACGGCGAAGAGCAGAGGCCATTCGATCTGAAGTGCCACCTCCCGCCGAAGCTCAGCCCTCCCTGCCTGTTATCGAGGAAGAAACGGCTCAAACTCAAAGTGCCGAGTCCGAGGCGGTTGTGCAGGCCGATCAAGAGGCTGAGCAAAGGGCAGAGAAGCGTCCTGCCGAAATCAAGGCTGGCCCAAAAGAAATCCGTGCTAACAAACGGCCGCGTTTAGAGGAGTCAGATGTGATTGTGCCTTTTGTCATTCAACCAAAGATCAAGAACACACCGATCTCCTCTAACGCTTCGGCTATTAAAGACCCAGCCATCGCGTTGAGCATGGCTACGTCCGTCTCATTACTGGCTGATAAGGCAACTTTCTGAGCGGAGCCGGAGCTGCTGGCAATAGCATTAGTCGCTCAATCGGCTATTCTGGTATATACCTTACTCTTGTCTTTCCCTTTTATGCAAATATTGTTTTGGTTGTAATTTCTTGTTTTGCAGACAGTCGGAAGAATAGTCGAGATAGGCCGTTGCCCGCATGACGCCATCGAACGACTTGGCCATTTACAATCGGAAGTAGAGGGTCAAAGGAGCATGGCCGATTCGAAGCGACGCGGGCGAAAATGGAAGGTGCTGTAGACGCGCCCTGAGGACTCCCGAGCTCCGCGCTGCGAAGGCGCAGAATCCGTTTTGTTCTTTAGCTACTACAAGTTCGGACTCAAATGTCACGGTTCTAAATCTAATCTCACAATGTGCGATGTGAGACCGATAAATCACCAAAGAGTCCAAATCTGGCAAATCGTTTTGGAAAACTGATTTTTATAAAGAAGTGCCAAACATGGATTGCTTTGCCAGATACAGAGTCGCTACCTAAATATTTTATTTTTGGAGAATTTAGGAAACCCTAACTCGTGCCTAAGGCTACGTGTCCGTCATCACCAAAGTTGCCTCGGCTCGGGAACTTGGGTACGATTGGGGAAGGTCATTTAATGAGCACCCCCGCTCGCCCGATCAAAGATCGGCCTGTACTAAGCATGATATCTTGTTTTTGAAAACACATGTGTTCTTATTCCGGTTAATTAGCTCATCTTACTATGTGATGCGTACAGCAAACAAGTATAGACTAGATCGCCTAATTTAGAACAAAACATTGCATATTCATTTGAAAACGGTTTAAAGTTTGCTACTCGCAAGTAGGCTAAAATGCGGATTTCAATGAATTGTTCAAATTCAAGTAATCCAACCTTCACCCACAGGCATTCAGGCAATTAATCAACTAAGCAGTTAGCCTCATGGTAAGCATGCTTTCATGGCAACATTAACACACATGCAATATGCTAAAGCGTAAATACTCACAGTGTACTCCGAGCCAAAACAAAGAACTAGTTAGAAATCAATGCATAATCCTAGTTCATGTTAAGATAGCTAATGCAACACATGCGAGAATGCAACTAAAATAGGCTCGGCCATTCTAGAATGTCATGTGAAATGCAACTTGATACATGTATTCAATTTGGAATTGAAATACAATGCAGTTAGTATGATGCGCTGAGCCTGGTGCATGCAAGACAGATGAATGGATGCACGCATGCAAAAGCATAAGGTATGCTAAATGAAATATGCCCTAAAACTAACCATCGTAAGCGGTTAAGTAAAAGGGAGAAAGAAATGGAGGTTGGAAGACATGCATCACACACACGCATGCTTATTACAACAATGCGCCCTCTCGAAGGAGGGACCGAATGAGAAGCTAACTAGCTAATCTAAGCTAATTAAACTAATTATTACACAACAAATTAATTAACTAATGCTAGTTAACTAATTATTACAAAACGAATTGAATAGCTAACGCATTAACTAATTAAAGTAAAAACCAACGCAAAAGCAAGCTATCTAAGCATGGCAGCTAAGGAAAACAGTAAATCAGGAGCCTCAGAGGGAGAGAAATGCATGCAAGCCCGGTCGCCTCATTCGGAAATCCAATGCAATGCTCCGATTTGCCTCTGTTTTCATCTGTCCTCAGAACTCTGCACCAAGCTCCAGAAAGATGAAACTCCACCTAGGGAAGCCTGTGAGAGGGTGGCCAACCACTTTTGGTCTCTCCAGACACCTGCCGACCACTTTTGGTTGTTGAAAAACCAGAAAAGTGGTCAGCCAGCTAGTTTTTCTGGCTGGCCGGTCAGTTGTTACTACTGAACTGCAATTTGTTGCAACAGAGAGCAAGAAAGGGCATGGCAATGTATTTGCAAGATATGTGTGCACAACCACCCTCCTTATCATGTCATGAACTCAAGGGGGTGTGGTTCTCGACGCTCGGGCCACCAATCGCGCATTTCAATGCATGATGGCCGAGAGGCGAAGTTGCACAATTCAATATGGAAATGAATGCACAAGTAAACACATAAAGCTTAAAACTCTATCATGTATGATCAAGAGCGTCGGCGACCGAGAATTGAGGCACGTTTCATCACTTTAAGTATGAAACGTCCCTCGTTCCTCGTGTTTGGACTAACACCTATTCCCAAACACACGCAACAAGAAACATGGCAAACATGTAATGCAACTACTTGGCATACACAATGCGAGGGACAAGCATGCAACAACATGCAATGCAACATGATCAAAATACCAATGCAAATGGCATGCAAATAATGCTAACACATGCATGCACAACGCAATGCTACAAGGGCAACTTGGCAATGTTAGGGACATGCACACTCAATGCAAGGAACAACTTGGCATGCATAATGCAAAGGACTACATAGCATACACAATGCGAAGTAAGATAAACATGCAAGCAACATGCAAGTGAACATGCTAAATGGACTTAAACCAAAAGGGGGTAGACCTCAATCATGCCCAAATCAGTGGCCATTGGTGATAAAATAAAGGCACAAAATACAAAGCATGCATGCACAATACATTGGCCAACCAAGGCACTAAGGTGCAACTCTCAAGAACACTTAAAGAGTAAAAAGCATGGAAGTATAGCAATACTAAGTACACTGAAATGAGGTAAGAAATGATGCCAAATCATTCAAACAACATAAGTATGGCATGCTAGGGTCCTTAAAGCATGAAACTAGTAAAGAGGACTACAAAGGAGGCATGCAATACATGGCACAAATGCATGAACGAAGCATGGACAGAGCTCAAGTAGGTTAAAATGAGGACCTAAACATGCTGAGACGAGGGCTCAAGGGCCTAGGCATGCAAGCATACGAGCTAAGGCATAAACTAGGCAACAATGCATAACACTCAAAGACACTTAAAGCATGACTGAGGTAGGAACATGGTAATGCTAAATGCTCTGAAATGTCATGTTAAGTGATGCTAAATCATGTACATAACACAAATGAAGCATGCACTGGTGCTCAAAGCTTGAGGCAAGCAAGAGCATTTGTGCTACAACTATGCAAAACACGAAGCATATGACCAAGGCAACCTAAAACAGTCCTAGAGCATGTCAAAATGAGTCTAAAACATGTATGAAAGGAAGCCAAAACATGCTAGCATGAAGGGCATAAGGCATAATGCATACAAGGAAAATAAGGTGGATTACACTACACCTATTAAGATCAAGCATGGGATGACTTAAGCAATAAAAATCAGAGTTATATCATGGCATAATAATCCCAAATAAACATTGAAATGATGGCTCGCAAGCTAAGGCATGAAGGCATACACAATGATTCATGTTAAGGCATAAATGGGCCAACCCTCCAACGCATTGAATAAGCAAAAAAATGCAAGTGCACGAGAATGAAACATGGATTGAAATCACATAATAAATGATGCCAAATCATTCAAATAATCCAAGTAATGCATGCTAGAGGACTCAATACACAAAGCTAACAAGCTAGATTGAACCATAGCTATACAAAGCAAGTCATGCATGGCCAAAACAACTAAAATCAGAGCTAAAGCATGTTAAAACATGGACAAAAGCTTCATGAAGTTAAGCCAAAGGCATGCTAGAATGACATGTTACAACATGATGCATGTTAGGCTATTTTATGGAATTACACTACAAGTGTATGGAGCATGCAAGGGGCCAACAAACCCACCCAAAACAGAGTCATGGCATGCTAAAACATCACCAAAAACATGCTGAAATGGAAAGAAAACAAGCTAGAATGACATGCTACTTCATGGAGCATACAAGGCTAGTTTGTGTGATTTACACTACAAGTGTATTAACCATGCATGAAGTGATCAAACCAAGTAAAAATAGTGGTATTCCTTAGCAAAATAACCACAAATACAAGCTAAGATATGGTCAACAAAAGCTTAACAAAGATGCTCAAACATGAGGCATATGAAGCAAGTAAACAAAATACAAGGAGAGGGGACCCTCTCCTATCTAGGACACCAAAACCACCTTTCCACCACTGAAAATCCTCTGGATTTCAGTGGTAGAAAGGTCATGCAAAGGGTTCAACAAGAGCCCAAAAGGATGGCTCAAAACAAGGCCTAACAAGGCCTAAGGGGGGGGAGGGGGAAATCACCCCAAACGAAAAAGTGACCTTAAACAACTATTTTAAGCATGCAAAAATAGAACTTTTTCTAGTTAAGAGTTAAGCTTAAAAACGTATGCAAGAAGGGCTAAAAGCTTAAGCAAGAAAGGGGGATTTAAAGGTCAAATGCTCACCCTTGAAGACCTCCTTTACAACTGCAACTCCAGCAAGTTCTTTGAGCTTAAACCAGTCCAAGAACACCAAAAACAACCCTTTAGCACCTCAGCAACCAAAGGAAGGTGTTTGAGTGTGTGTTTGTGTGTTAAAGTAAGACAAAATGACACTTTAAGGCACAAAAATGAAGAAAAAGAGCAATATAGAGACAAAGCTATATGTATAACTCTTAAGTAATTTTCTGAATCTAGAGGAAGGAGGAGAAGCCTCCCTTTTATAGAAACAAAAGGCAAAGCTTCTTGGAGAAGCTAAGCCTTAAACAAATCCCTCAATACATGTGTATGGAGGATAGCCCAAATGCCCTCCAACTGTGCCAGCTGGAGGAAAATATCTCCAAAAAGGTGCTAAAGTGGTCGGCCGACCACTTCAAGTGGTCTTCCAAGACACAAACTGGTCGGCCATAGGTGGGAGAGGTCTAGAGCATGAAAGAAAGCTAGTGGTGTGGTGGCCGACTAGAAAATGTGGCCCATAGACCAAGCAAGTCAGTTATTCGACCAGAAAACTGGCTAGCAGAAGGAAAAGTGGTCTCCAAGGAGAAAAAGTGGTCTCAAACAAGGAAAACAAGGTTTGTACCAAAAACAAACCAAAGCGGATGCAAGACAAGAGATCGAGGGGCAAGGCACGCGGCCAAAAGCCTCGAAAACTGGTCTACGAGCATCAAAAGTGGTATGCAACCACAAAAGTTGTCTCCTAGACCACAGTGTTCCTCTAGGCAAAGGCAACAAGGTGTGGTTCAAAAACCATGCCAAACGGAGAACATTAAGCGGTCCCGAGCCAAGGTGCGCGACCGAAGGCTCCGAAAATCGAAAACTAGTCTCCAAGCGGGAAACGTGGTCTACGACCACAAAGAGATGGTCTACAAGACCTCTCCCTCCCTCCGGGAAGAGAAACAAGATTCGGTCCACAAACCAAGCCGAAGCACAAAAGAGTTCAGAGGCCCGGAGGCAAGGCTCTTAGCCAAAACTCCAAAGACTCAAAACGAGCACAACATGCACCATCACCGAGCGCTCAATTGATGACGTCTGAGTCTTAAGGTCGATCAAAAATGGGGTGTCTACAGGCGCGAGGGCCGAGGCCGAGATGGAGAGGGCGAGAAATGCGGACTAGCTGAGATTGGCCGCCGAGAAGAGGGCAGACGCAAGCGAAGATGCGCTCAAGTCAGCCCAAGAGGCGATTGCCAAACTGGAGGCTGAATTGGAAGAATCAAAGAAGGTGAAGGAAGCAGCCGACTCCAAGGCTTCCAAGGCGTACGAGGCCGGGCAAAGCGCTGCTCTCGAAAATTATGCGGAAGAAGTCCCCAAATTCAAAAATCGGGGATTCAAACATGACTGGCTCAAAGCCCTTGCTGCTGCTGATGTGACATTGGCTATGCTGATTCCATACGAGCAAGTGGATGTTGAGCCGCTGGAGTCTGATTCCAAGGATTGATTAGGGTGACATTTTAGTTGTTTTTGTTTAAGGATTTGGAATTTTTCGTTTAGTAGTTTTTATTTACGTGTAAAATGACTACAGTTTTTACGTTTTTGCTAGGCGCTTTTATGCAAACTTGTAGCTTTTTGTTTGGTAGTTTTCATATGTAAAATGGCTACAGACTGCCCAATTTACCAATGAAAATCTCCCTTATACTTTGCTATTATTTGTGCTTAATTTTGCTATTGATGAATGGTATTGCTTTTTGCTACTTTGGATAAAACATTCATGTACACTTGCCGATTAGATAACTAGGCAATTTAACAATTTATCCTCGTCGAATAGCCGATCAGATTAATAAATCTGCCTTTGCCCCAGCCAATGCATGAATTCCAAAAAGCCGAATATTATTAGTTCATGGAGTGGCTGTGACACAGATCGATCGGCATCAGGTTTAGATATTTGGCCAATCAGATTAATAAATCTGCCCTTGCCCCAGCCAATGCATGAACTCCAAAAAGCCGAATATTATTAGTTCATGGAGTGGCTGCGGCACAGATCGATCGGCATCAGGCTTACATATTTGGTCGATCAGATTAATAAATCTGCCCTTGCCCCAGCCAATGCATGAATTCCAAAAAGCCGAATATTAGTAGTTCATGGAGTGGCTATGGCACAGATCAATCGGCATCAGGCTTAGATATTTGGCCGATCAGATTAATAAATCTGCCCTTGCCCCAGCCAATGCATGAACTCCAAAAAGCCGAATATTATTAGTTCATGGAGTGGCTGTGGCACAGATCGATCGGCATCAAGCTTAGATATTTGGCCGATCAGATTAATAAATCTGCCCTTGCCCCAGCCAATGCATGAACTCCAAAAAGCCGAATATTATTAGTTCATGGAGTGGCTGTGGCACAGATCGATCGGCATCAAGCTTAGATATTTGGCCGATCAGATTAATAAATATGCCCTTGTCCCAGCCAATGCATGAACTCCAAAAAGTCGAATATTATTAGTTCATGGAGTGGCTGCGGCACAGATCGATTGGCATCAGGCTTAGATATTTGGCCGATTAGATTAATAAATCTGCCCTTGCCCCAGCTAATGCATGAACTCCAAAGGCCGAATATTATTAGTTCATGGACTGGTTGCGGCGCACGTCGATCGGCATCGGGCGCTTGGAGTTTAGCGTTAATGAGATCGCCTCGGGGGCGCTGCGTGCGTTAGGAATAAATATGGTGGGCTCTCCGCGCCAGTGATTCCACTTATTGTGTTCAGACTCAATTTAAACCAGTTTGTTGCGTAAGTGCGAATGTCAAATAGACTGTTCTTCAATAGCAGAGGAAAAGGGCGAACACTGGCTGAGCCTGATACTAAAATGAATCGTAGCAGTGAGCCCACACGCACGGGAGGTAGGACATCCATGGAACGGGAAAAACGTCAGCCCCCAAGTCGTCGAAGCAGATCACCCCGAAAGGAAAAACAGCAACGGGGAAGCTCCCCGCGACCGCAACCGAGAAATGAGGCCGACGCAACGCCGCGACCGTTGAGTTTTGCGGTTTTTATGGGGAATAAACTGATGACTGAGGCGGATTCTATTAGCAACGACCTAGGTGTAGCAGTCGAGTTCGCTCGACAGATTTTTCCACCGGAAGTCCAGCAGTCGATGGTTGGTCGACAGGATTTCGAGAGGGCATCCACGGAGCAATGAGGGGGTTGTACACCGCCTATGAAGTCAGCCTGCGTCTACGTGCTGCGCGGCGGGAGATAGAGAAGAAGGACGAAAGAATTCGAAACTTGGAGGCTCGTGTGGAGAAGGCTGAGCGTGAGCTAAGGAAGGCCCAAACTGCTGAGCCGCGAGCGGCCAGACAATCCAATCCAGTCATTGATGAAAGAGTAACCCAACGGCTGTTAAGCCATGTGATTGCCGACCGAGATACGACAAGTATGTTCGCACTAGAGAATGCAAAGGTCGTGGCCTATGAACGAGGCTTCCACGATGGCCAGAAAGTTGGGATTGAGAATACCAAGGAGAAACTCGCAGAGGAGGTATGCCGATGCGAGAATCGGGCCTTTAGGCATGGGTGGATTAAGGCTCTTCAAGCCTTCGAGGTACTCCAAGGGGCAGTAACTGAATCGGCGTCGCCATTATATCAACGTCATCTCTTTTCTTTTGGCGCTTTCGAAATTGAGAAGAGCGATGACAAGGGCGATGCCGAATAGAATTGAATATATATTGTAAATGCTCCAACACAGATTGGGGGTCAGCTATGTATCTATTGGCTAATTTAATAAAAATATTTTATTTTAAATGTTTGTGTTTCATTTTGAATGTTTACATGCTTAATTAGGCATCTCATTTCGAATGATTGCATGTTTTAATTTGTTTGTGCGGTTGCGCTGGCCCAAGTTAACTAAGCATTTCATTTTGAATGTTTGTATGCTTTAATGTGTAAATGGTTTTGGCCGACTCAACTTAATGAAGCATTCCACTTTGAATATTTGTATGTTTTAACCTTCGTCATGAAGGGCGCTTCGAATCCGGAGTCTCATTCGGCCCAAATGTCTTATGCACGGCTGGGGCTCCGAATTCGGAGGCTTTTGTCGGCCAATCGTGATATCTATGAAGGGCACTCCGAATTCGGAGTCTTATTCGGCCCATAAGTGTCATGCACGAATGGGGCTCCGAATCCGGAGACTTAGTTTGGCCAATCGTGATATCCACGAAGGGCGCTCCGAATCCGGAGGCTTAATTGGCCCAAAGGTGTCATGCACTAATGGGGCTCCGAATCCGGAGGCTTAGTTTGGCCAATCGTGATATCCACGAAGGGCGCTCTGAATCCAGAGGCTTAATCAGCCCAAAGGTGTCATGCACCAATGGGTCTCCAAATCCGGAGGATTAGTTTGGCCAATCGTGATATCCACGAAGGGTGCTCCGAATCCGAAGGCTTAATCGACCCAAAGGTGTCATGCACCAATGGGGCTCCGAATCCGGAGACTTAATCGGCCAATCGTGATATCCACGAAGGGCGCTCCGAATCCGGAGGCTTAATCGGCCCAAAAGTGTCATGCACCAATGGGGCTCCGAATCCGGAGGCTTAGGCCTATTTTGGAAAGATGGTTATAATCAGCTTTTTAGTGAAAAGCTGCTTATAAGCAGCTTTTTGTGAGAGAGGAAGTAGGTTATAATCTGGGAAGTGGATTATAACCCACTTCCCAAAATAGGCCTTAGTTTGGCCAATCGTGATATCCACGAAGGGCGCTCCAAATCCAGAGGCTTAATCGGCCCAAAGGTGTCATGCACCAATGGTGCTCCGAATCCGGAGACTTAATCGGCCAATCGTGATATCCACGAAGGGCGCTCCGAATCCGGAGGCTTTTTGTCTTGGCCAATTGTGATTTCCATGAAGGGCGCTCCAAATCCGGAGGCTTTTATCGGAACACTTTTCAACTGGATTTCACAGTATGTAAACAGGAATCTTTGCATTACAAAAGTAGACTGTGTACATGGTGAACCATTCAAAACTAGTATCATTCCCCATAGGTCAGGTTTAATGATAGAATTTAGGCAAGTGCATTGAATTCCAAGGCCGTGGCAGACTCCTTCCTGACATGTCTTTGAGCCGATATGCCCCTACTCCTGCAATCGAATCTATCTGATAGGGGCCGTCCTAGTTAGGACCCAATTTTCCATCAGCCGGTTTCTTGGCAGCTGGAAGTACCTTCTTCAGGACCAACTCTCCTGGTGTGTAGCGGCGCAGTTGAACACGTTGATTATACGACTTAGCAAGCTGCTGCTGGTACTGTGCCATGGATGCAAAGGCACGGTCTCTTCGTTCTTCAATCATAATCAAATCCAAGGCCAGCATCATGTCGTTGCGGCCCATATCAAAAACTTTCGATTTCAAGGTTAGGAGGCCGATCTCCAGGGGTATGATTGCCTGTGTTCCAAAGCATAAAGAAAACGACGTTTCCCTAGTGGATCGCCTCGGCGTAGTTCGATGAGCCCACAATACACTCGGCAATTCTTCGACCCACTTGCCTTTAGCTTTCTCCAGCCTCTTCTTGATGCCGTCCAAGATGGATTTGTTAGAGGCTTCGGCTTGACCATTGCTTTGTGGGTAAGCCGGAGTGGAAAAGTAAGGCCGGATACCATACTTGCTGCACAGCTCTCGGTAGATGCCATAATCAAACTGGGTGCCGTTGTCTGAGATAAGTGCTCTTGGAATGCTGAATCGTGTTATGATATTTCTCCATACAAAGCGCTTAACATCAGCATCTCGAATGTGCGTTAGTGCCTCTACTTCGACCCATTTTGTAAAGTAATCTGTCGCGACGATCAAGTATCGCTTGTTCCCTAGGGCTCTCGACAATGGTCCGACGATGTCAAGCCCCCACTGGGCGAACGGCCAGGGACTGGTGATAGAGCTTAACTCTTCAGCGGGCAGACAGGTTAACGGGGAGAACTTCTAGCATTGTTCACATTTTTTCACATAACATTCGGCATCAGCTCTCATTGTCGGCCAATAATACCCCTGTGTTATAGCTCGATGGGCCAAAGAGCGCCCGCCAGAATGGGTACCACAGCTACCTTCATGTATTTCAGTCAGGAGTTCCTCAACTTTATCCGGATGAACGCATTCCAGGTATGGACCAGAAAGGGACTTTTCATAAAGCTTTCCTTGCAGATCCAAGTAGTATCGCAGGGTTTTGTTTCGTAGCTTGTGCGCTTCTTTCTTGTCCGCTGGGAACTGTTCGGAAGACAGGAATGCAGCAATGGAGTCCATCCAACTTGGTCCTGACTCTATGACATTGACCTGGACCTCTTCAGAAGGGCTAATGCTCGGCCCTGGGATGAAACTAACTTCAATGGTCCGTTTAATCTCTGAGTTGATGGCGGAGGCTAGGCAAGCCAGGGCATCTGCATGTGTATTCTGGTCACGGGTTATTTGGTTCAATTCATGATGGTCAAATTTTGCCAACAAGGAATTTGCCGTTTTCATGTAAGTTGCCATACGGTCGTTTCTTGCTGCGTACTCCCCCTTTAGCTGATTGATCACCAATTTTGAATCGCAAAATATAAGCAGACGCCAAGCACCTAGGAGATGTGCATTCTGCAAGCCGATTAGCAGGGCCTCGTATTTGGCCTCGTTATTTGATGCTTCGAAGTTGAGTTTGACAGCCTGTTCAATTATTACCTCGTCGGGAGCCATGGGCCTCGTATTCGGCCTCATTATTTGATGCTTCGAAGCCGAGTTTGACAGCCTGTTCAATTATTGCCCTGTCGGGAGCCATTATCACTACTCCGGCCCCACTGCCGCGTTGATTGGACGATCCATCACAGTACAACTGCCAAATGTCCCCAACATAAATTCTCCAGTTTGGCTTAGGTTGAATTTCATCAGACTTGAAGTCAGCAAGACCCCCAGTGAATTCGGCCACAAAGTCGGCAAGCACCTGTCCCTTGATTGAGGTTCTAGGTAGAAACTGAATATCATACTAGCCGAGTTCAAGAGCCCACTTTGAAACGTGCCCTGATACTTCTGCACTGCGGAGTACTGCCCGAAGGGCGTAGTCCGTTAGTACCCCGATGATATGCCCCTGAAAATAATGCATCAGTTTTCTTGTTGCCATGACAAGGGCTAGGATGAGTTTTTCCAATGGAAGGTAACGTGTTTCGGCATCAACCATTGCCTTGCTCACATAATACATTGGTCGCTGCTCTCCAAGCTCTTCCTTTAACAGTACGGTGCTGACGGCCCGGTCGGAGACGACCAGATATAAAATGAGCGGGTCGCGAGCCGATGGTGTTGTCAATAGTGGAACTGATCGGAGATAAGTCTTCAGACCGTTGAAAGCGGTTTCCCACTCAGACGTCTATTCAAAAGTTTTACCCTGCCGTAGGGTGTGAAAGAATTATTGGCAGCGGTCCATGGAACGACTGATGAACCTGTTGAGTGCGGCGGCCATCCCCATTAACTTTTGAACCTCCTTGACCGATCAAGGGGAGCCGAGTTCCAAGATTGCTGTGATTTGCTTTGGGTTGGCTTCGATTCCTCGGTGGTTGACAATGTAACCCAAGAATTTGCCAGAGCCAATCCCAAACGCATATTTGGAAGCGTTCAGCTTTATTTTGTATTTGAGTAAAATGCCGAATGTCTCTTTCAGATCGGCTAGATGATTTTGCTCTTCCTTGGACTTGACCACCATATCGTCAATGTACACTTCCATAATGTGGCCGAGTTGCTCCTTGAACATGGCAGTGACTAGTCTCTGGTAAGTTGCCTCTGCATTCTTCAGCCCAAAGGGCATAACCTTATAGCAATAGGTTCCTCTTGGAGTGAGGAATGTAGTTTTGTCTTGGTCCTCCGGATGCTTGGCAACTTGATGATAACCTCTGTAGGCATCGAGGAAGCTCATACACTGATGACGTGCTGTAGCATCTACAAGTTAGTCTATTCTGGGAAGAGGAAAACAATCTTTGGGGCAGGCTTTTTTGAGGTCCGTGAAATCAATGCACACTTGCCAAGTCCCATTTTTATTTTTCACAACCACAGTATTAGAGAGCCATGTAGGGTAGGTCACTTCCCTGATTGCCCTGGCGTCAAGCAACCGGTCAACCTCTTTAGCAACGGCAGCAGTGTGCTCTGCGGCTGACCGCCGGCTTTTCTAAATAATCGGCTTGCATTTAGGGTCAACATTTAAACGGTGCTGCGAAACAGACGGATCTACACCCGGCATCTCATATGGAGTCCACGCGAATACATCAAGGTTGCCGAGCAGGAAGGAAATCAGCTGCTGCCTGTCGGCTTGATTTAGGGAAGCGCCGACCATGAAGAACCTGTCTGGGTTTTTGTCAATTTCAACTCGGTCTACGGCTTCCGTGGCCTTTTCACTTGGAAGTCGCCCAACATCGTCGAGGCTCTCTCGATCCGGCACCTTAATAGAATTCACTTGCAACTCTTTTGGCGTCTTTCCAGCAAGAAGATAACATGCTTGTGCCGATTTTTGGGAGCCACGGACTTGCTCAATGTCGTGTTCTGTCGGGAAGCGTAGCAGCTGATGATAGGTGATTGACACGGCCTGCATAGTATGCAACCAAGTTTGCCCCATGATGAGATTATACGGCGATGGCAGCTTGACGACCAAGAATTCCACATCCACTGTTCGGGAGCCTGCTCGAACGGGTAGTGTGATTTTCCCCAACGGGTACTCTGGATTGGCGTTGAAGCCGAATAGTGGATAAGGGGCCGGAGACAGGTCTGATTCATTGAACCCGAGCTTGATGAAGATCTTGTAATACATAACCTCCGAAGTACTCCTCTGGTCGATGAGGACGCGTTCAACAGTAAATCGGTTTACGCGTAGTTCAATGACCAATGGATCAATGTGAGGGAGTGTTACAATGATCAAATCAGAATCGTCGAAGGTAATATTCGGAGCTTCATGGGGTCGTTTTGCTGGTGTGATTTGCTTTTAGGCGACTGGATGCGACTGAATTACATGCACGTTGGGGCTGTTGGCAGGCTATATATCATATGGAAAACGCCGAGTGGAGGTGAGTCCTGTCTTAAGGCTATTGCTTTGGTTGGGTTGCCTTTTCGGACGTATTGTTGTAGCCGACCATCTTGTACCAATTCCTCTAGGTGATCCTTCAATGCATAACAACTCTCAGTATCATGGCCATGATCCTTGTGATACTCGCACCGCCTATCCCGTCTTCTCGTGTCGGGAGATCCCACCATTTTGGACGGCCATTTGAAGAACGGAAGGTGTTGGACTTTAGACATAACCACGCTGATCGGCTCTGACAACTCCGTATATTTCTTGTCTACGCGCCGTGTGCGTTTGCTATCGACTTACAGTTGTTCATTTGCCCAGTGAGAGCATTGGTCGCTTGATCGGCGAGAATCCCGTCTCTTGTCTCGTTTAGCCCGATGCCGTGGTTTAGGGCTCTGAGGTGGTACAGAATTTATCGGCTGAGCAATTTCAGAAGGGGCCGTCTTGTTGGCTATGTTTCCGGCTTTAACCCGCAGGGTGTCATCTTCCACTTTGTAGTATTCCTCAACTTTCTTCATCAACGACCAGACTGTTTTAGGGGGTCTTCTAGTCAAGGAACTGCGGAGGGCATTATCAAGATGTAAACCCATTTTAAAGGCGGTAATGGCCATGGAGTCGTTGCAAGCATCATCGACAAGATTAAAGCATTCCTAATAGCGCGCCGAATACGCTCGTAAAGTTTCTCCCGGCTGGATCTACATTGCCCAGAGAGAGTCGGCTTGCTTCGGCTAGACCTCGTTGGTGATAAATCTTGCCCTGAAGGATTTTTGTAGTTGATAGAAACTCTTAATTGATGCCGGCTCCAATTTATAATACCATCTGACGGCCAATGGCCCCAAACTGCTCGGAAATATTCTGCACATGAGAGCCTCGTCGTCTGCATGCAGCGTCATGACTTGCTTATAATGACGGATATGATTAGTGGGGTCTGATTTCCCGTCGTACAAGGTGAACGACAAGGCTTTGAACTTCTTGGATAGTACTGCCTTTGCGATCTGCCACACAAAGGGATCGTGCTGGTCTTCTTCGTCTGAACCATTTCGTCTTCGCTTATGCCTTATACGTGGACTCTTTTCAAAGGAACTGGTTGTTTCGGGTCGTCCCTTCTTCTTGGGCTCCGGGAATAATGAATCGGAGTCGCTGTCAGTGTCTTGTTGTCGGGCTCGAGGTAGTCGACCACCTGCCCTCAGAGGTTATTCCAGATCTTGGTGTACAGCTTGTTTGGACTTTGCTACTTCCAAGGCCAAATCCTGACGGAGACGTTCGTTCTCAGCGATCATGTTCTCCAACCTCTGTTCGTTTTGTTTTGCTTGTTCCATGATCGCTTGCATCGTCTCATGCGCTGAAGTCGAGGGTGAGTTGAAGTTCAAGGCGCGTCTTGCGGCGATAGTCTCCGGTTCAAGCATGTTTGTTGGAGTGAGGTTGTCTCTCTATGTGGTCTTGTTAGTGACTATCAGAGGGTCTTCCGTTACGCCCGCCATGGATGTATTTGAGTATTCCCACAGACGGCGCCAATTGTGGAGAAGTGGTTTGGAAATACTCTTCAGATCCTGGGGGTCGCTCGTGATCCTCAGCTAGTCACCTGAAAAGGAATGAACACTCCGGTCGAGTGTGCCAGAATTAGCACTCCGACGGATAAGTTAGTGTATGCTCTCTAGATTGCTTGTGTCTTAAGTTAAGCATACTAATTCTCACGTACCTCTTTCTGGCTGATGTTCTTCTATTTATATCTTTTCTTTCTTGGGCCTCAGGACTGGGCCCACCTTCAATTCGTCGTATGACTATTTACTCGGCTTCTTTTGTTGCAAACTGCCTTTCATTCGGCCCCTTACTCATCCGGCCATTTGGTCGAATAGGGTAGGATTTAAATGTACAAGACGGGGCCGAATGCGATGTTTATATTCCGACTCTCCAGGTCCAACTATTCGGCCTCTTTACGACTCCCAATATTCGGCCCCCACAAAAGTTAATGATTGAAACACATAAAAGTAAAAGTAAAGGAATACCAAAATCAAAGTGATTCACAACTTCTCTACAACTACTCTACAACTACTCTCAGTTATCTACAAAGAAATTTTAAAAAAATAAAATAATCAGCACTTCGTATAATCCAAAAAGTAGTATATACAACTACTTACAACAATTGCAAAAGCAAAAATCATCAAACACTAATAAAAAGTTCAATTTCAGGTTCCAAGCACATCATATCTCAGCTCTTAGACACGATTTCAGGTTTTAAAGTTCAATTTTTAGGTTCTGAACAATCAATAGGTTGTTTGAGTATTGTTTTGTGCATCCCATGATCATATTTGAGGCTGCTGTTTCAATGTGTGGATGTGTTTTAGTTTGCTTGTCATTTGCAAACTTGAGAATCTTTGTCCTGTTGATATTGTTAGTGACTGTGATTATCTATTGTTTGATTAATGCAGAAGTTGCCTTTTTGCAGAAGATGAGTTTGATTTCTCAAAATGTGGTTCCTAAAGACCAAACTGAGAAGGTTAAGAGGAAGGTTTCTGACCAGCCTTCACTCTTGGAAGCTGACCAAGAGATTGAAGATAGAAAAGAGAACAAGTCAGTTACATACAAAATAAAGAAGAGAAAGGAAGAGCGCAAGGAAGAGGACAAGATGTTGGAAATTGAGCAGGGAAAAAAATGAAGAAGTTGGAGAACTTTTTGTTTGGTTTTTTGTACTCCCCGGTTGAATTTGGAAAGGAAGATGATGAGGAATTGAGAGAAGATGGGGTTGACAAAGGTTCTGCCTTGTTCTTTACAGATAAGTCTGCAAATGGCGTACTTTCTGTTTATGAAGAGGATGCAGAATTCCGGGAGAGTAGTGATAATAAAGAGGAAGCCGGGTAAAGAAAACCCGTATGGGTGGATGATTGTTAGGTCCCTTTATTGTCAAATCCGGGTACAAAACTTTGAGTTGTTAAAGTTGTATTTTTTCCTGTATTTTTGTCTTTCCATCTCGAGCGGGGTCATTGGCGCTCGAGCGAAGTTTGTGGTCTCTCAGTATTTTGAGAGGACTGTAAAAGTACTGGAGTGTGTGATTTCGCGCTCAAGCGGGCTCTCAAGCGCTCGAGGGGACCACTGCTTTGTCACTCGCATTTTTTGCTGAAGCCGCTCGAGCGGGATGTTGGGCGCTCAAGCGGAGATCGCGGACTCAGATGCCTATTTATATCTGTTTAGGATGTTTTTAGGATTACTTCTCCTAGATCTTGTTTAAGGTTTTCTAAGGTTTTGTTTGAGGTTTTCTTCTGGAAATTTTTGAGAGTTTTCCTTGATGTTTTGAGAGAGTTCTTTACTCATAATCTAAGATTCATACATCAAGGAGTTTGATACTTTAAATTCAAGAGAGAGAGTTATCTTCGGTGGATTCCGAAGATTCAAACGTATAGTTTCAAAAGGCGTTTGATTCTGTACGTAGTCGTTAATTCGACAATTGAAGATTGTGGATTCAACTTCAGGTGGATCAATTCCGAGACGAAGGCGTGGTGAAAGAGTTACAGAAGATTCGAAGGCAAATTGACTGAGTTGGGTAATTTGTGTATTATCTTTGTAATCTTTCTTCCTTCAGTAGTGGATTGATTAGTGGCGTTTCGCCCGTGATTTTTTATTACAATTGAAGGTTCTTCAATTGTGGTTTTTTCCACGTAAAAATCGTTTGTGTCGATTTATTGTTTATTCCGAAAAACAAACAATCTAAATCACTTTCGTAAGTGCTTGTTGATTTAGATTGTGTGTTTTGGATTATTGGGATTTGGAATATTTTAATCTTGATCTAATCACGAATCACTTAGGATTTTCAATTGGTATCAGAGCAGGTCACTCTTTGTTTTATCAAAACTATAGGAGTGTGATTTTGTGTGACTAGTATTATGGATTCTATTCGTGAAGGTAACTCGACTCATAGACCTCCTTTACTCGACGGTACAAACTATTCTTATTGGAAAGCTCGTATGAGAGCATTTTTAAAATCCATCGATGAGAAAGTTTGGCACTGCGTGATCTATGGGTGGAGTGAACCTATTGTCACCATTGATGGTGTAGATATTCCTAAACCCCTTGATAAATGGGACACAACTGATTACCAAAACTCGAGTTGGAACAGTAAGGCTCTCAATTCCCTGTTTTGCTCCGTCACACCTGAAGAATTTCGTCGTATCTGCACGTGTGAGGTAGCAAAAGAGGCTTGGGATATTCTTGAAACGATTCACGAAGGTACTACCTCTGTCAAAAGGTCAAAACTTCAACGTCTCACATCCGCCTTTGAAATCCTTTTTATGCGGATGATGAGACGTTTGATGATTTCTATGCAAAACTCAGTGATATCGTTAATTCCTGTTTCACACTCGGTGAAAAAATCCCAGAAGCTAAAGTGGTTAGAAAAATTTTGAGGTCTTTACCCGAGAGGTTCCAATCAAAAGTGGCAGCCATTGAGGAGGCTCAGAATGTTGATACCCTTAAGCTTGATCAATTGGTTGGAAACTTGCAAACTTATGAAGCCCACCAGATTTCAAAGAAAAAAAAAAAAAAAGTGTGGCTTTCACTAGTGCTCATGAGACTGCAAAAACTCCGGAGACTGAATTTGATTTAGAGTCTGAGATGACGGCTATGCTTACAAAACAGTTTAAAAAAATTTTGAAGAAAAAGAAGCCTAATTTCAGAGACCCTATTTCAAAAGACAAGAGTAATGAAAAACCCAAAACTTTTCCACCAAAATTTGCTCAAAAAACTGAAAAGAAGATTGTAAAGGGGCAAGGGGTAAAGTGCTATGAATGTCAAAGGTTTGGTCATATTGCCCTTGAATGCCCTTCGAAAAAGAATCGAAAAAAAGTTTACACTGTGACTTGGGATGATAAAAGCGGGTCGGAACAAGAACCCGAAGAACCTGAATCCAGTGAAGACGGGGATAGTGCTTTCATGGCTTTTTGGTCCTCTTTCACTCCTCTTCCAAAGCCATCGGATTTAGCTCGTGGTCAGAACTTGCATCATGCTCCCACCTTTGATGGACTAACTACCTGTATTGGAAATCAGAATGAGAGCTTTTCTGAGAGCTTTTGAACCAGAAGGTTGGCAAGCCATTGAAGAAGATACAGAAAGTGCAGACAATCCGGGCAACCAGAGAGCCCTGATTACTATTCGTGGAGCAATTTCCTATGAAGAACAGCAACGAGTTGCTCACTGCACAAAGGCTAAAGACGCATGGGAAATTCTGAGCCAATTCCATGAAAGAGGAGATTCACCTTTCCCCCATCCAGCAACTTCCCTGTCTTAGTTGCTAGATTGGATGAAGTCAAGCAGAATGAAGAGCAAAAAGAGGATGATGAAACATCTGAAGACAATGATGAGGTAAATGGCGAAGAACTACAACAAGCTTACGAAAAGTTGTACGAGGAATCTCTGAATTTGTCCAAAATCAACGACAAACTCTCTCTCAAGCTCAAAACATGTGAGAGTGAGAATGTCAGGCTGAAAGGAGAACTTGTAGCAGCAAAGCAGAATATCATCAAGATCTCGAGTGACAGGCAAGACTTATGTGGAAAACTACTATCCTGTGAAACTGAAAGGAATGAACTTCTGAAGTGTATTCCACATATGAAGAAAAGCTTGAAAGTCTTGAGATGTCACAAGCTAAATTGGAAGAGATAGTCTGTCAGAAAGATGAAGAACTTCGTATTGCTAGAGCAACAATCTCCATGTGGAACAAAGGTTCCAAATCTCTAGAAGACATCCTCGGGTTTCAACAAATGGGTTGTGACAAAAGTGGGCTACGCTATGGTGCAACAGCTCACAAGGGAAAGGCCTCTACCTCACATAACCTGAAGACTCAAGCAAAAGGAAAGTTGAAGGTAGACCAGGTGATTCCTCTCTTCATCTACCGAAAGTGGGTAAGATCAACAAAAAGGAGGTAAAACCTATTTTTATTTGTCATCATTGTGGTAGGTATGGCTACATTCATCCCTATTGCTATGAACTGTTTGGTAAGGTGTCTCAAAAGGGTAGAAATTCGAATACATTTTGGGTTAGGAGACAACCTTACATGTCTAGGCGGAATACCAAGTTTCATGAGGGTGTTCACAACGCCAAGACATTGACCAAGACCAAAAGGATTTGGGTAAGGAAAGATGATTTGACTTGTTTAGTTGTTCACACTGCCTTAAAAGCACGTGACTCACACATGTGGTATCTTGATAGTGGCTGCTCTCGTCACATGTCCGGTAACAAATCCTACTTCACCTCTCTTGAAAAATATGAAGGAGGAATTGTTACCTTTGGAGATGGCGGCGCACTTCTAGAGTCATTGGTAAGGGCTCTATAAGTGTTGCTGGTCTTCCCAACTGGATAATGCTCTACTTGTTGATGGTCTTAAAGCAAATCTTTTAAGCATTAGTCAAATGTGTGATTCCCATCATGAAGTATTGTTTTCAAAAAATAAATGTGAAATTTTGGATAAAAAGGGAAATACTGTCTTACATGGGGTTCGCACATCTGATAATTGCTATGGATTGTTACTACTGATGATCTCACTTGTCACTCTCCATCATAAGTAACATTGATTTGTGGCATCAAAGATTAGGTCACATGAATTTCAAAGACCTAACTAAGATAGCCAACAAAGAGCTTGTGAGAGGAGTACCTAAACTGGGTAAGAATTTGAGCCATGTGTGTGGACCATGTCAACTTGGAAAGCAAACCCGTGCCCCTCATAAAAAGGTGAACAGCTTTACAACCAAACGTCCTCTTGAATTGGTTCACATGGATTTAATGGGTCCTACTCGCACTGAAAGCATTGAGGTAAAAGATACATTTTTCTAACTGTTGATGATTTTACTCGGTTTTCTTGGGTAAATTTTTTAAGGGAAAAATCTGATACGTTTGATGCTTTCCAGGCTTTAGTCCTTAAAATCCAAAATGAACAGGGTGTTTCCATTGGGCGTATCATAAGAATCCGAACTGATCATGGTCGTGAATTTGAAAATAGTCGTTTTCGGATTTTTGTGATATGCATGGAATTAAGCATGAATTTTCTGCACCTATTACTCCACAACAAAATGGAGTGGTTGAGAGGAAGAACAGAGTTGTTCAAGAAATGGCTAGGGTCATGCTCCTTAGTAAGCAACTTCCTCCAAAGTTTTGGGCTGAAGCCCTAAATACTGCGGTTTATGTCATAAATCGCGTGTATTTAAGGCCCGGCACTTTACAAACTCCATATGAATTGTGGAGGGATTGAAACCTAATGTAAAATACTTCAAAACTTTTGGGAGTAAGTGTTACATCTTCAAAGATAGAGAGCCCTTGGGCAAATTTGACTCCCGAAGTGATGAAGGTATTTTTCTAGGGTATTCAACCAACAGTAGGGCTTTTCGAGTCTATAACCTGCGAACTTCATCTTTAATGGAATCTATCAATGTGGTTATAGATGACACAGGTGCACCTACTCCAGCAACAAATGAGGATGACAATGGTGAGTCTCCAATCTTGGATACTGAACCACAAAATCAAGGAGAAGCTGCGGTCCAATCACAAGAAATTGTTACAGCACCATCCTCACAGGTAAGTTCAAGTCCAAAGAGTCTCAAAGGGACATCACTCCTGTTGCTTCTGTCACCGCAAGTCCTGAGCTTAAACCATCAGCAAGGGTGAAACTGAATCATCCAGCTCAACAGGTGATTGGAAGTGTTTCGGATCGAATGAAAACCCGAAGACAGATTCGGGATGAGGTATCACATATGTGTTATGTTTCATTAATTGAACCTAAGAATTTTAAAGAGGCCTTGCTAGATGATAGTTGGGTCAATGCTATGCATGAAGAATTAGGTCAATTTGAACGTAACAAAGTTTGGACTCTAGTTCCCAGACCTAGAGACATGAATGTGATAGGTACCAAGTGGATCTTTAAAAATAAATCTGATGAGAATGGTACTGTTGTTAGGAATAAAGCTAGGTTGGTTGCTCAAGGCTACACACAAGTAGAGGGTGTTGACTATGATGAGACGTTTGCCCCAGTTGCACGTCTCGAATCTATTCGTATTTTGCTTGGTGTTGCTTGTTTTCTTGGCTTTAAATTGTTTCAAATGGATGTGAAAAGTGCCTTTCTGAATGGGTACTTGAAAGAAGAGGCATATGTTGAGCAACCAAAAGGGTTTGAGGACCCTAAATGTCCTAATCATGTCTACAAGTTAGACAAGGCTTTGTATGGGTTGAAACAAGCCCCTCGGGCTTGGTATAGACTTACTACCTTTCTTCTTGATAATGATTTTCAAAGGGGTAGTGTGGATAAGACCTTATTTGTGAAACATACTAAGTCTCATATTCTTGTTGCCCAGATATATGTTGATGATATTGTGTTTGGATCTACTGCTGAACATCTTGTGAAATATTTTTCGGATTGCATGACACATGAGTTTGAGATGAGCATGATGGGGAGTTGTCGTATTTCTTGGGTCTTCAAATTAAACAGTCTCCTTCGGGTATGTTTGTTTCTCAGTCTAAGTATGCCAAAAATCTTGTGTCCAAGTTTGGTCTTGAGTCTGCCAAACATGCACGTACTCCATGAGCACCAGTCTTCACCTCTCCAAAGATTCCTCTGGTATTGATGTTGATCCTACCCTTTATAGGAGTATGATAGGGAGTCTTTTGTATCTGACAGCCAGTCGTCCTGATATTTTTTAGTGTCGGTGTTTGTGCCCGTTACCAAGCCAGTCCTAAAGAGTCTCACCTTCTTGCGGTCAAACGCATCATCAAATATGTTAATGGGACCTGGGGTATGGGGTTTGGTTTTCCACTGATACTACAGCTGAAATTACTGGTTTTTCTGATGCCGACTGGGCAGGGTGTGCTGATGATAGGAAAAGTACATCCGGGGGGTGTTTTTACCTTGGGAATAATCTGGTTTCCTGGTATAGTAAAAAGCAAAATGCCATATCTCTTTCGACTGCTGAGGCTGAGTACATTGCTGCAGGAGTTGTTGTGCACAAATGTTGTGGATGAAGCAAATGCTTCATGATTATGGGATAGAACAAAACACTCTCACTCTTTTTTGTGATAACACAAGTGCCATAAACATTTCAAAAAATCCTGTCCAACACTCTCGCACCAAACATATTGACATTCGTCATCATTTTATTCGAGAGTTAGTGGAAGAGGCCTTGTTGTTCTTGAACATATACCCACTGAGCATCAAAAAGCTGATATTTTTACAAAACCCTTGATCTTCTTCGGTTTGAGTTCCTTAGAAAGACCTTGGGTGTCATGCTCGATCACTAGAGTGTTACTTGTTCCTTGAGTAGGTGTAAGTGTTTTGCCTTATTTGTGCTTGGATGCCATAATCTCATTATCATTGATATCTGTTTTTCTTGCATCCAACTTTTTATGTACACTACTCATGCTGCTTACAAGATCTCATTGTTCATTGTTCATAGCTCATTTTGAATGCCCATGCTCATTAACCTCATGATCTCATTCTGTACACATCCTTGAGATAAACTGCTGCAGGGGTTTCCGCACAAGTGATCAAAGTTCTCTATGGACCACTAACAGTGTTTCTTGTACTTTTGTAGTGGAATTGACCGATACTAGTATATCATGGGTGATGTTGAGTCTCTTAACCATCTACCATTTGTATTCACTTCCACGGTTTCTCCCTCAGTCCCTTGAAGTCTGGGCATTAGGAAAAGGCTACCTCAGAGGCACCAACCAGGCCATCCTTTATGACTTCATTCTTCTCTGGTTTGGTTTCTATACTCTTGAGCGTGAATGCCACCAGTGAGTGCCCACAACAAGAAAAAAAAAATAAAACTAAACATAAAAATAAAAAGGACTCATTGATTGAGGGGGAGCCTCTGTTTTTATTCAACAAATACCCCGTGATTCCTAGTGGTTTGACTTTTCTCTGTGATGTTCAGTTACTCTTGCTGGAGGTCCAGCCATCCGATCACTACTAGGATTAACTCTAGCTCAGTGGACTCTCATGGATTGCACACACATACTTTATTTTGTGAGCTCTCATGTTGGATTTTGAGTTGTTCATTCTCATGTAGCTTATGATCACTGATTATATTTTATCTGCTTTGCTCATGATTTCCAGTGTCATTGTTTTTTTAATTTTTGCAAGTTTACAGAATTCATGAATTGCAGATTATTTCATCTTAGTATTCTTTTTGGTCAAATGTGATCTTCTACTCTTGTTCTAGGTCTCTCTTCTAGATATTGAGTATCTTGTTTTTTATTTAAAAAAAAAAAACTTTTCCGCTCGAGCGGATTGTTTCACGCTCGAGCGTATTTTTTGGACCTGCAGCACTTTGTTCTTGGTTTTACAGTTCTGGGAGAGGTATTTTTGCGCTCGAGCTTCCTTATTCGCGCTCGAGCGGATTCAGTTTGCCTTGTCTCGCGCTCGAGCACTCATACTTACGCTCGAGCGGACCAAGTTTGTATAAAATCCCTCCTTCAACTCTTCAGGTCATTTTTTCCCCTCTTTTCACATTCTCCGACCTAGGTTTGGCTTGTGCAACTATTGGGCTCGATTCCTCCTTCCTCTTCCTCTTCCTTGCGATTTCACCTTGGTAAGTTTTCCTCTCTTCTTCTCTTTTTTTTTTTATTTTCTCTCTTTTGTTTTTTTTTTGTAATTTCGGCACTTTTGGAGGTTGTTTTCGGGGTTTTGGGTTTGTTTTTTTTTCCTTTCTCTCACACACTTTCACTGAGTAGTACTATCTTTCTCTTGGTGCATTTCATTGTTATGTCTTAGACCTAGGGTTTATGATTGTTCTTTTTTTTGTGTGGTCTCATGTCTTCATGATTTTTGTTGGGTTTGAGTTCGAAGTGCTCACTTGGGTATCAAATAGTGTGGATTTGGAAGGTATTGGTTCTGTTTTACAAGCTCTTTGGTCTCATGCTTGATGTTTAGCATTGCACATTGGGGATTTCATTTTTCATACATCTATTGCCATTGTGTTTTGGAATGTTTTTTAGAGTTTAACAATTGGATTTCATTTCCATATCCATATATTGCCATTGTGACATTGTCCTTTGTTTTCTCTATATTGTTCCATACATTGATGTTTTTATGTTCATATTTGTTGCCTTTGTCCCTGTTTTCATTAATGGCTTTCTTCTATTGCTTATTGATGAACTGTTTAATGGACTAATGGTATTCTTTCTGTGGGGTTTGGTTTGGATTTGGGGTTTGGTTGGGTGTTTCTTGTCTGTCTTACTCTTTTTTGGGGTGTAGTTGTGTCTCTCTCATCATGTCTCTGCCCCTAAGCGCCGAAAGGCCACAGTGTCTCGTCCTACCTTTAATACTGAGAGGTTTCAGACAGCCAAACAGGCCAAATTGTTTCATAAATCTTTTGAGGCTCGGACTGTTCACTTAGAACGTAATGTCCAGCCTAATACTTTCGAGTCCATACCCATCCGTCCATTATTTGACCCTCTTGGTGGTGATTTGGTGTTATCTTTTTCTGGGCGTCAAAATCTCGACTGGGTTCGAGAATTTTACTGTAATATGGAGCAAATTAGTGACATTGAGCCTTCATTCACTACTTGGGTTCGGTCAAAATCCATTTCTGTCACCCCTGATCTCATTCACCAGCTTCTTCAGATTGAGAGAGGCTCTCCTGTGCACTATCCTTTCCCAGTTCCAGGTCGTCCTACTTGTGATTTTACTCATGTGACTGAGGTGTTATGCGGTGCTTCCCGTCCTTGGCCTCCCGGTGCATTGATTAAATAGTTTGAACTCCTTCCGGAGTTTAGATTGCTTAATCTTGTTGTTTGTGCCAACATTCTTGTGACCACCCACTCCTCCGAAATTAATCAAGACCAAGGCTTTGTTTTGTTTTGTCTCTCCCGTCACATGTCCATAGATCTCGCCACCTTGATTATTAAAAAGATGATAGGTGTTTTTGGGAATAAACAATTAGGCCTTCCTTATGGTTGTCTGATCAACCGGCTTTTGTCTTCTCTTGAGATCCCGGTATTTGAGGATGATGAGTTTGCCTTCCCCTCCAGACCTTTCACTAAAAAGACCGTGTCTCAAAGTCGGGCTCATGTTAAGGGGGAGTCCTCTCGAGCAGGTACTTCTGCAGGTGTAGCCGCTGGACTAGCTGAGGAGGCCGAGTTTGATGCTGCTGCTGCAGATGGTGAGGAGGCTGCTGTTCCACCTCGAGCTCTTCATGATCAGCTTCAGCATTTCGAGGAGGCTATGACCCGGCGATTAGACTTTCTGGATGCACGCTTCGATGCGTTTGATGGTCGTCTTGGTCACTTGGAGCAGACTTCCTTCCAGACTACCACTTAGCTAGCCCACATCATTTCCCTACTTTAGATTTAGCAGCCACCACCTCCTCCGGATGCCTGATCTTTGTGTTTTCTTGTTGCTTCCCGGCCAAAAAGGGGGAGAGGTTTTTGGTACATTTGTACATGACTTTGGATATTGGTACATCTTTTGTCATTTGATATTTGGATATTTTGATTAGGTTTGTGGTACATTTGTACATGACTTTGGATATTGGTACATCTTTTGTCATGTTTATATTGGATATTTGTGATTGGCATGATACATTGGTATTTTGGATATTTGGATAGCATGATATACATTCCAGTTGTGCTATTATTGTGGATATGTGATCTTTTTATCATTTCTTATGCTATTCCACAGTTTTGGTTTGTTTTGGAATGTTGGTTATTTTTACACAGGTGAATGTGATGAAGTGGGATGGGTGGATTGTTCATGGCCAGATTGTTTAATTTTAGAGTTTTTTTTTTTTCCCTTTGTTTTTAATCTTGTCTAGTGCGTGTGTTTAAGGAAAAATGTTTTAGAAAGGTTTTGTCCGGGAATTGACAAAGGGGGAGATTGTTAGGTCCCTTTATTGTCAAATCCGGGTACAAAACTTTGAGTTGTTAAATTGTTATTTTTTCCTGTATTTTTGTCTTTCCGCTCGAGTGGGGTCATTGGCGCTCGAGCGGAGTTTGTGGTCTCTCAGTATTTTGACAGGTCTGTAAAAGTACTGGAGTGTGTGATTTCGCGCTTGAGCGAGCTCTCAAGCGCTTGAGCGGACCACTGCTTTGTCACTCGCATTTTTTGCTGAAGCCGCTCGAGCGGGATGTTGGGCGCTCGAGCGGAGATCGCGGACTCAGATGCCTATTTATATCTGTTTAGGATGTTTTTAGGATTACTTCTCCTAGATCTTTTTTAATGTTTTCTAAGGTTTTGTTTGAGGTTTTCTTCTAGAGATTTTTGAGAGTTTTCCTTGATGTTTTGAGAGAGTTCTTTACTCATGTTTAAGATTCATACATCAAGGAGTTTGATACTTTAAATTCAAGAGAGAGTTATCTTCGGTGGATTCCGAAGATTCAAACGTATAGTTTCAAAAGGCGTTTGATTCTGTACGTAGTCGTTAATTCGACAATTGAAGATTGTGGATTCAACTTCAGTGATCAATTCCGAGACGAAGGCGTGGTGAAAGAGTTACAGAAGATTCGAAGCAAATTGACTGAGTTGGGTAATTTGTGTATTATCTTTGTAATCTTTCTTTCTTCAGTAGTGGATTGATTAGTGGCGTTTCGCCCGTGGTTTTTTATTACAATTGAAGGTTCTTCAATTGTGGTTTTTTCCACGTAAAAATCGTTTGTGTCGATTTATTGTTTATTCCGAAAAACAAACAATCTAAATCACTTTCGTAAGTGCTTGTTGATTTAGATTGTGTGTTTTGGATTATTGGGATTTGGAATATTTTAATCTTGATCTAATCACGAATCACTTAGGATTTCTTAATGATGACAGAAGACAAGGCTAAGTAAAATAGCTAAAAGTCAACAGATATGAAGGAAACTGAGGAAGGAAGAGGATCGAGAGTTGTGATCTCTTGGTTCTGCATTGTGTCTAGATTAAGGCTCATCACGTAAAATTGAACCTGGAACAGAGTGGGCCCAATTGATTCATGACCCAGGAATTACAGTTCTGATGATGAAGATTCCATTTAGAAATGGGGTTAGTTCTTGTTCACAGTTATAATGATGTTGAAGGTGTCGACGACATTCTTAGAACAAATGAGGACCTTGTTGTGAAGAGCAGTGTGAAGCTATTGCCTGGACTCCTTGAGTACTCAAGATTAGTAAGATGCAATGCGATGATTCCAATTCTCCAATAAATTCAGTTCAGTTCCAGAAACACTCATTGCTCCTTATTGCTGGATTAGATAAAAGCTGAGATTTTTTCAGATAGATGGCAAAAGGAACACCAAAATACAAAGCATTTTTCTAGATGATTGTCCCATTGAAAAAGGCATGTTTCTTACCTGATGGATCTCAAGTAATAGCATCAGAAGCAAGATTTTCTATTGTTTTGATCTAGTGAAAGCATGGTAGATAAAATAGGCCCACTAATTGGCCGACCAGAAGAGCTGGAAGTTTTTGAGGTTTCACCCGGATTCTAATACACTTGCTTTTGTGGGGAATGAAGGGTATATTTTGTTAGTTTCATTCAAAACAAAGGAACTTATTGGAACATTCAAATGAATGGGACAGCTGCGATCATTAGCGTTTGCTAATGATGGGCAGCATTTGCTGAGCTCTGGAGGCGAGGGACATGTTTACCACGGGATTTGAGAACAAGGGCTTGCTTCCACAAGGCTATTGATGAAGGTTGCAGACATGGTTCGGCTCTTTGTACTTCTCCAAACGGGCTGGTCTTTGTTGCAGCCAGTTCAGATAGTGGGATTGTGAATGTTTACAACAGAGAAGAGTTTTAGGGGGAAAGGGAAAGCCATCAAGACCATTGAAAATTCACCACAAGTGTGGGTTTTATGAAATTCAACAATGATGCTCAGATTTTGGCCATCAGTTCGAGCATGAGAAGAACAGTCTAAACTAATTCACGTTCCATTATTTACTACTGTGTTTCTCAACTGGCCTCCACCAAATTGGACACTACATTATCCGGGTTGTTTGGATTTTAGTCCCGGTGGTGGTTTCATGGCTATGGGAAATGCTGCTGGAAAAGTGTTATTGTACAGTTGCATCATTATCATCATGCATAGAGAGCAAATCTAGCTAATATCAGCAATATTCTATTACATGAGCTCCCAAGTCAATGCAGCGTTCCTCTTTCTCATTGTTGGTGTTCAAGTGATGTGAGCTTTTAAGGCATTCAGTTGCAGATTGAACACTGCTTCTTTATTTTGTTTCGTTTTTTATATTTTCATGAATCACAGTTCGTTTTTCATAACATGTTTTGTAAACATTTTACAGTTGAACTTCTAGTATTTTCCTGTAATTTTGCTGGATGATGGTTAATTTATGAACTAACTGTTTGTAATGAAAGTTTGATTTGGTCATCATTGATTTTGTAGTATTACCTTCTTATAACTTTCTTGGAAGGGCTTAACAATTACCGAACTCTGTGCTAAGGGGTCCTGGGGCCTCTGCCATTCAATTTCATTGACTGTTGTTGTACCGAAACTATCTAATTACACAAATAACACAAGGAAAATAAAAGTCCCAACATAAGACCTTTATTCTTCTTTCTTCTTTCTTTTTTTAGTAGGTAAAAAGGACCAGGCTGGTGTGGTATCATTTCTTTCTTTTCTGTTTATTTATTTATTTATTATAATTTGTTATTTTTAAAAACAAAAATTCAAAAGCACTCCATTTTGAATATTTCTGGAGCTGAGACCTTAGTTGCCCTCTACCTCTAGGTTCCATTCGTCCTTTTCATATGGTTAGCAGCACCATAAGCAAAATGTTCTGGCAACATACCAATGTTTAGTGCAACATACCATTGTTTAAATTCGAACTACACCCAATAAAAAATTCAGAATACAGTTTAGTGCAACATACCAATGTTTCAAAATCATCACTAGAAGTTACAGTTTCATAGATTTACAATGGAACTCATTTTGGACTCCTAGCACAGCTTCAACAATATTGGATTTGAACCATCACTAATCAAAGGTGGGGGACGGGAAGGGTAACGAACTGTGTACTATATATCATTGGCTTTTGTCTTTTGAAGGAAAGTGCAAAAATCACACTACGTTACCAAGCAACTACTACTCAAAACTTTATCCATTACTGAGGATCGATCATCCATAGCCTCGACATCCTATGCTCTTCACAGTCCTTCCAAGATCACTGCTGTGAGTCAACATCCAGGTTTCTGTATTCCATTAGTGGGATTCCACTTTCAATTTCCAAAGGCAATCTACCTGCCAAACATTAAGGGAAACATATGAAGTTTTTATAATGGGCAACAGAGCAAAAAATTTAAAACTTTAATTAACATTATTTTTACCCCATCATACGAAAATTCTATTATTTAAGCAAGATAGAGAAACTGCTCTTTATGGAATCCATCAGTCAGACAAGATGAACAAATCAAGAAACAAGAGGTAGATGAACCAGAAATGATGAAGATCATGGAAAGAAAAAATAGGACAATTTTATGTCATCATATTAGGTTCAAGTACTTGGGGTATTATGATAAATGGGTAATTTCAATAATTACTAGACATGAGTAGTAGTCATAGTCCATGGTTATATTTGAATTTTATTTGGAGCTAGTTGTTCTAAAATATTAGTAGTTACCAAATATTCTTAGTTTCTAAATTTGAGTCATAGTCTTATAGAATGAGAGTCTCTATCCTATAAATGATTCAAGAAAGAGTTGACATTATAAGAATTTGAGATTGTGTTTGTGTGTGATTGGCCTAATGTAGACACCCCATTTTTGATCGTCCTCAAGACTTGGACGTCACCGCTTGAACACCCGTGATCATCCTTGTTTGTGTTTGTCTTGAGTTCCGGAGGTCTCGGCTACGCGCCTTGCCTCAGGATCTCTCGACTCGACTGTTTTGTGTCTGGTTTTGCACCAAACACTTGTGTTTTGCCTTGGAGGGGCAGGGAATGGCTTGTGGACCATCACCACACTCCACCGGCTGTGTTTTGTTGCCACCGGCAAATGTTTGGCCGGCCGGCACTATAGATGGTCGACCGGCCATCTTTTTTAGTCAAATTGAATTTTTGGCCGGCCGACTACTGTGCATCTACTTTTTGCAGATATTTTATGCTAGCTGGCATACACTTTGTTCCCCTCTATACACGTGTATGGAGGGATCTCCCTCTTGGCTAGCTTGTCTTGTAAGCTTGCAAGATTGAACCTTCTATAAGAGGAGGCCTCTTCTCCCTCTTTGAGGTTAGACAAGATTTTCATAAGAGCTCTGGTTTTAGGGTTTGAGTTTGTGTATCTATCCTATATCTCTCTCTCTCTCTCTCTCTCTCTCTCTTGTCTTTGTGTGTGTTTAGCCTTAGTATTGCACACAAACACCACCATCACACCTTACCTTGGTTGCTGAGGGGCCAGAGGTCTTTGCTTGAAGTTTTTAGACTGGTTTGGAGCCAAAGAGCAGCTGGAGTGCTGTTCTTGAAAGAGGTCTTCAAGGGTAAGGACTTTACCTTTAAATTCCCCATTTTTGCATAGCTTTTTTACCTATCTTGCAACTATTTTTAGGCTTTGCATATAACATATAAAAGTTCTGTTTTTGAGTCCTTTAAATAGTTGTTTAAGAGTGTTTTGAGCTTTGAGGTTGTTTGACCCCTCTTAAGGCTTGTTTGGCCTTTGTTTTGTGCTATTTTGGTGAGCTCCGGGACCATTGTGTTTGGGCCTCCTCACCACTGAAATCTTGAGGGATTTTAGTGGTGAGGATGGTGCCTTGAGATCCCAGAAGGAGAGGGCCACCCCCCTCTCCTGTTGTCCTTGAAATGGGCTATTTTTGCCTCTTGAGGGACATCTAATTTAGGTTCATGTTGGCCATGCCTTAACTGATTTTTATGCTTATTATGTCATAATATAGCTCTTTTTTTACTTGGTTTAGGTACACCATGCTTACTTAGCATACATGTCTTGTAATGCCATGTTTAGGTCTTAACATGCTTTAGGTTTTGATCCTTGTTCTAGCATGATTTCAGCCAAGCTTTGTGAAGCTTTTGTGTTTGTTTCAGCATGCTTAAGTTCTGTTTTTGGTTGTTTTGGTCGACCATAGCATGCTTAGTATGGCCACCTTGCATTTTGGCTTGTTAGCCTTAGGTGTATGAGTGTGTAGCATGCATTACTTGCATTATTTCAGTGGTTTGGAACCACTTACCATGCTATTTCAGTCCTTATAACATGCTTACATACTTGCATTTGATACTCCTTTGTTGCTTTAAAAGGTTGTTGACTTATGCTCCATGAATGTGCTTCTTTGTATGCTTGCATGTTTAAGCCACTTAGACGCCATCTAGGTGTTCCCTTAGCATTGTCTAGGTCTGCCTTGAACCTGTTTTAAGTCCTCTTGGCCTTGAGAGGCTAGGTTGACTTAGCCATGGTTTAAGTCTCCTTGGCTTGCCTCAAGTACTTGGACCAATTGCGTGCCATGTTTGTCTTGTTTAAATTGGTTTGGCACCATCATTAACATGATTTTCAGAGTTTACATTGCATGCTAATTGCCCATGTTTAGGCTCTTTTAAGTGTGCTTAAAGGTTGCTTGTTTGATGCTTAAGTGTTGGCCCATCAACATGTACATGTGTGTGTGTGTGTAGGCCCTTATTTCCATAGCATTGGCCACTGTTTTGGGCTTAGTATAGAGCTGTCCAATTAGTCTAAGTCCCCTCCTTTGCATATTGTTGCATGCTCTCCTTGTATGTTGTTGCATATTTGTGTGTTGTTGCATGATTGAAGTTGCATGATTGAATGAAGTCACATGCTTGTTTGCATGCTTGAACACCCACATTATGTCTTGCATACTTGTTGGTTGCATTGCTTCATGCCTTGCATGCCTTGCATGATCATTGTATGCCTTGTATGCTCCTTTGCATTTCCATGATTGCATACTAGCTCACATGCCTGGGTTGCATCACATTGGCACGCATGCTTAACCTCTTGAATTGATTGTGACAGAGGTTGAGTCCCATTGTTTGTTTATGTGCATTTCACTCCACATTGAAAATGCACAACTTGGTTTCTTGGGCCATCATGCATGGAAATGCACGATTGGTGGCCCGAGGGTCGAAGGCCATGCTCCCTTGAGTCTATTGCATGATAGGGAGTGTGGCCATGCCCACATTTGCTTGAAAATTCCATGCCATGCACTGCTTGCCCTCTGCTGCTGTCAACTGCAGGATCCTGCAGGAAGTAATGGCCGACCGGCCACTTACAGTGCCGACCGACCATCTGTGGCTGGCCGGTGGCCCAACATTTGGCCGACAAGAACATTTTCATGGCCGGTGGAGTTGAAATGTGGCCGATGGCATTCCAAAACACTCACGGGATAATTCCAAGTAGTTCTGGAAATTTGTGTGATCTTCAGAGAAGCAAGGCAGTGTAAATAGAGGCAACAGTGCTATGGCAGCAAGTTTCCGGGCAAGACGAGTCAAGCATGCATCATTCGCACATTCCTAGGCAGAGCTGCGGCGGTCTTTTCGATTTCACATTTAAATTAATTTTGTAATTAATTTGTTAAATAATTAAGGCCTGTAATAATTAATTAGCTAGGATAGTTGATTCGTTATTCGGACTGTTTATTCTTTCGGTCCCTCCGAGTGAGGGCGTATTTTAATAATGTGTGTGAGTATGTGCATGTCTTCCAATCCCACGTCTTTCTTCCCCACGTCTTTCTTCCCTTTTATTTATCCGCTTATGATGGTTAGATTTAGGGCATATTTCAATTAGCATCCTTATGCTATGTATGTTTGCATCATTCATATGTCTTGCATGCACCGGGCTCGGCGCATCATACTAACTGCATTGTGTTTCAATTCCAAGTTGAATACGTGTTAGTTGTCGCATTTCACATGCCATCCATAGATTAGCCGAGCCTATTCTAGCTGCATCCTGCATGTGTTGCATTAGCCATCTTAACATGAACTAGGATCATGCATATGATTACTAACTAGTTTCTGTTTTGGCTTGGAGTACTAGGTGAGCATTTACGCTTTAGCATCTCGCATGTGTGTGAATGTTAACATGATAGCATGCTTACCATGAGGCTATATGCTTATGTGATATAAACTGCCTGAATGCCTGTGGGTGAAGGTTGGATTGTTTGAGTTGGAATAACTCGTTGAAATCTGTGCTTTAGCCTACTTGCGAGTAGCAAATTTCAAACTGTTTTTCAAACAAACGGATATGCAATGCTTCGTTCCAAATTAGGCGATCTAGTCTATATTTTTGTGTTGTGCGCATCACATAGTAAGATTAGCTAATTAATCGGAATAAGAACACATGTGTTTCCAAAATCGGGTACCATGGTTAGTAGAGGCCGATCTTCGGATCGGGCGAGAGGGGGGGCTCATAGCTGACCTTCCCCAATCGTACCCAAGTTCCCGAGCCGAGGCAACTTTGGTGATGACGAACACGTGGCCTTTGGCACCGAGTTAGGGTTTCCTAAATTCCCCCATTAAAAAATATTTAGGTGGCGACTCTGTATCTGGCAAAGCAGTCCATGTTTGGCACTTCTTTCAAAAATCTGTTTCTCAAAACGATTTGCCGGATTTGGACTCTTTGGTTCAGATTAAGAACCGTGACAAAACGAGTCCGAACTATGGTAGCATAAGTCCCTCAAGGGCGCGTCCACACCTAAACCCTTCTGAGGGTGAAGCAATTGATGGCATAAGCATTGACTACTGTATTGCTCTATTTACCAGTTTTTCCATCAAAAGAAACCTTCACATTTCTCAACCACAACCCTTTCTGAAAAGAAAATAGGGGAACCAAGAATTTTTAGAAGAGAGGTCAACAAAGTGTACTTTTTGGATGAATACTTTTCCTCTTCCTTGCCCTATGCTAGGTTTGGAGATCGATAATTATATAAGCCCATGATAGGAATGCAATATGTACTTGTTCAACAGTCATTTTAAGAAGACATGGACAAAATGGTTAAAAGAACATAAATGGTAAACCTGCATTCACCAGGGCTGTCACCTAGGACAGATGAAGGATTTTAACCTTGGAGGGAAAATGTATGTGTAACTAAAAAATTTATAACGAATGTGTGCCTTGCAATTTTAATTTCTGTCAACACCAAATGTTAAAAATACCACAAACTATATTATTAGATGTTTTTATTCAATGCATATAATTTAAAAATATATATAATCAAAATACAATAGTATGTATATATGTGACCATATAACTTTCTAGGATCATCATACATCATGTTTTTACCACACTTTACACAACTAAGAAATTGTTGACAACTTTTGAATTTTGGGATGTTCAAAGATACTAGTCTTAATAGTTTTACAATTAAAATTTTGAATGCAACTTTCTTACTATGTGAAGTTATTGAGAAAATTTATTTGCAAACGTGCAAAAAAAAAAAATTTCTTTTTGTTTTATTGGCACTAGAGTGTCCGGATCAAAACCCGACTAATTCCCAGGGGTGCATAGGCCCTGGGCAAGAAGTTTCCCGCAGGTGAAGCCGAGCTAAGAAC
Source organism: Camellia japonica (assembly GCA_030407325.1). Taxonomy (NCBI): domain Eukaryota; kingdom Viridiplantae; phylum Streptophyta; class Magnoliopsida; order Ericales; family Theaceae; genus Camellia; species Camellia japonica. Next base: position 9,214,240 of record JAPPVO010000031.1, on the reverse strand, counting down.
AAGTAACTCAATTGCATCCTTCTTAAATTAGTTGTTCAATTATTACAAATATCTTAAGTTTTTGAAGGTCTGGCAAAGAAGAAAAAAAGAAAGAAAGAAAGAAAACCGAAATAGAGAAATAAGAAAAGGAAAAACTAAAACAGAAGTAGTTTGAAATAGATATTGAGAAGAGGAAGAAGAAATCAAAAACGAAGGATAGAGTTGAAAAAAAAAACAAAATATATATATGATGAAAAATTGGAACAAAAGTGTTGGGTATACCTCCTTATTGGAGTGTGGGACCCAATTAGTTTATTAAAAGAATTTTAATTTGGTTTGGTTTGGGTATAATATATTTTATATATATTATATCTAATTTGTGGAGACCTAATTCAGTTTGGTAACAACTGGGGGTTTGATAAAAAAACCCTAGATTCACAATACATATTTTAGATATTGTTTTTCCCAAGGAAAAGGTGTTGTGCGGCTGTAACAACATTGAAAAACCAATTCGGTGGAAAAATTTGAGTCGGTGTGCTTCGGTTTCAGCTTCATAGCTGGATGTTTTGGTAGAATTATTTTGGGTCTTCTACAACTCTAGTTCTGAAGATTTTGGTTTATCTATTTGGTGAGGTCTTTCCTCTTGTTTATTTGTGATTATTTGGAATTCACCTAAGGGTGGTTTTGTGAGACCATTCGTGTCTCGTTTGTAATCGTTTGGAAACTATTTGGTTGATAGTGAAATCGGATTTCGATCCCGTGGACGTACCTCACATTGAGGGAATCATGTAAAAATTCTTGTGTTGCTTTTGATTTAATTTTTCCGCATTAGTTTTTATTCCCATTGATTGATTTACTTGTGGGGAATTATAGATTTTCCCTAACAACTGGTATCAGAGCTTACGATTTATTTGGATTTATTTATTTGTGTAAATCAATGGAGGGGAATGTGGGTCGCATGTCTAGCTTCAATGGAAGCAATTGGGTAACTTGGAAAACTAAAATGAAGGACCTATTATTTTGTAAAGATTTGTATGGACCCATTGAGGGTGATAGTGGCAAACCCGAAGGTATGAAAGATGATGAGTGGAAGAGGCTTAATCGAAAAGCCATTGGTGTTATCCGTCAATGGATTGATGATATTGTGTTTCATCATGTTGCTACTGAAACTTCAGCACATGATTTATGGAAAAAATTAGAAGGCCTTTATGATAGGAAATCAGCCACAAATAAAGCTTTTCTGTTTCGTAAGTTGGTTAATTTAAAATATAAAGAGGGCAGCCCTATACCGGAACATCTGAATGAAATAAAGAGTATTGTTAACCAACTTGCTTCTATGAAAATTGTTTTTGATGATGAGTTGCAGGCTTTGATGCTACTTAGTTCCTTGCCCGAAAGTTGGGAGACCTTGGTTGTGACAGTTAGTAATTCGGCACCCGATGGAGTTGTCACAATGGGCCAAGTCACTAGTAGCTTGTTAAATGAAGAAACTAGAAGAAAATCAACGAGTTCCTCTCATTCAGAAGCATTTGTTGTGAGAGGCCGAAGCAAAACAAGGGGGAGGAGTAAGACTCCTCATGGTCGTGATCAAAGCCGTGACAAATCAAAAGATGGTTCTTTTTCAAAGAAAGACATTGAGTGCTATTATTACCATGAGAAAGAGCACATGAAGCGAGAATGTCGAAAAGCTCAAGAACAAGGAGAAAAGGCGTGACAAAAGTGTGGATAAGAAGCAAGAAGACACTACAGCAGTTACTACCGATGATCTCATGGTCGTTTGTGAAGATGATTGTATCAATTTTGTGGGCCAAGAGAGCAATTGGGTGATTGATTTTGGTGCTTCTTTTTATGTGACTTCTCGAGTTGATTTCTTCACTACCTACACCAAAGGAGATTATGGTTTTGTTCGAATGGGTAATGAAGGTTTGTCCAAAATTATTGGCATGGGTGATGTTTGCTTGGAAAGAAATTTGGGCTGCAAGTTGTTGCTTAAAGATGTGAGGCATGTTCCCGACATTCGCCTAAATTTGATCTCTACTGGGAAGCTAGATGATGAAGGCTTCAACAACAAATTTGGTGATGGAATATGGAAGCTCACAAAGGGTTCTTTGGTAGTGGCTAAGTGCAAGAAGACTCATACACTTTATTCGATGCAAGGAAAAATTTGTAAAGGTGTTGTCAATGCACTTAAAGATGATACTTCTACCGAATTGTGGCACAAGCGGCTTGGCCACATGAGTGAAAAGGTGTTGCAAGTATTGTTCAAGAAAGAGCTTTTACCCGGTTTGAAAGGTACACATCTTAAAACTTATGTTCATTGTTTGGCGGGTAAACAACATAGAGTTTCTTTTCAGAAAAATGTTGCTTCTAAAAAAAGAAAATGTTTTGGAGTTGATTCATTCGGATGTTTGTGGTCCTTTAAAAGTTAGAACACATAGTGGTGCACTTTATTTTGTTACTTTCATTGATGATTATTCAAGGAAAGTTAGGACTTTTCTACTAAAAACTAAAGATCAAGTTCTAGAAGTATTTAAGCATTTTCAGGCCATGGTTGAAAGAAAAACAGGGCAGAAATTGAAGTGCATCCGATCAGACAATGGTGGTGAATACATTGGGCCATTTGATGAGTATTGTCGTAGCCAAGGTATTCGGCATCAAAAGACAGTTAAGAAGACTCCTCAACAAAATGGAGTTGCCGAGAGGATGAACCGCACCATTGTGGAAAGAACAAGGTGTTTGCTTTCACAAGCTAAATTGCCAAGATCCTTTTGGGGTGAGGTAATGAAGACAGCAGTTGACGTAATCAATTTGTCTTCCTATCCTTTGAATGGTGATGTTCCAGAAAGAGTTTGGACCGGTAAAGATGTATCTTATGAGCACTTGAGAGTGTTTGGTTGCCGAGCTTTTGTTCATATTCCAAAAGATGAGAGTTCCAAGTTTGATAGCAAGTCAAGACAATGTATTTTTCTTGGCTATGGGTGTGATGAATTCGGGTATAGATTGTGAGATCAGGTCGACAAGAAAATCATTCGAAGCCGTGATGTTGTGTTTCTTGAAGACCAAACAATTGAAGACTTTGGCAAAGGTGATCAACCGGAGCCAAAAACTAGTGATCTCATTGACATGGATCCATCTCCTTCATCTTCGGTGGATGATGAAAATGGGGGAGATGTGCAGCCACCTATTGAAGATGTAGAGGATGATGCTAATCCTAATGAAGTTGAGCCAGAAATTGAGGAAGAGCATCCAACTCAAGAACCGCCACCACAACTTGAGTTGAGGAAATCTACAAGGGACCGACAACCTTCAAGAAAGTATCCTCCCAATCAATTTGAGTTGATTTCTGTAAAACCCAAGTTGTGTGTAGGATTATTTTATTGGATAGATTAGTAATTAAATTAATTTATATGGGTCATTTATTAATATCAAAGAATTAGTTATGAGATGGCATTATATTTCCTATTACTTAGATGGGTAATTTTGTAACTTTGAGAAATTAGGTTAATAAGCCCACCTATTGTGGCTTTTAAGTCCTGGAAAACAAACAAATCAGAGGCTGTGGATTGCTCCATAGGCGGCTAGGGTTTGAGAAGGTAAAAGAAAAAAGAAAAGAAAAAGAGAAGAGAGGTTCAAGTGAGGCTACAATAGGGATTGGAGGCAGCACGTTGGTGATTTTGGGACACCCATTGGTTAAGGTAAAATCTGTCTTTACTGTTAATTATTAAGTTTATGTTGAGGAATTTAACAATCAATGCATTAAGGGGATTTGGAAGATCTATAGGTGCCTACTTAGGTTTTGAGAATTGGGTGCAATGCGTAAGTGTAACTTTGGGTGGGTAATAGAAACAATGGAATTTTGTATCATGGGTAAGGGTGTGTTTGGCTTTAAAGTTGGGTTGAATAGTTTGATCTCTTGGATATTAAAGCAATACATTAATCTAATATATAGTGAGGCTTTTGTGGGTGTATGTAACATGTAAAAAATATTAATTTATTTGAGGTTTTATTTATTAGGTTTGTGTGATTGAAGTGGCGGAGCTGGGTGTTTGGAGTTGGTGTTAGAGTGTTATTTCTAAGCTTTTGAGGTAAGTAACCCTCTATCACTGTTGGTTCATTTTTATTCCTATCGAATCGTTTAAAATCATAAATATTTATTTATAGCCTTCATGTTCTCTTAAAATAAATTATGGGTCAAGTATAAAACAACATCGAAAATTATTATGAAAATTATTTGAATATTTTGTGGAACTATTATGAAAATTGTACTAAATGTTTATTCTGAAAATATCGAATATTTTATTTAAAAGTTGTGTATTGTTTGAATTTTGAACATCACTCTAGTCTGACTATGATTTGGACCCTAGCCAATAGGGGTTATTTATTGGCACAGAAACTAGTTTCTTTGGGCTTTACCACCGGCCTATGTGTGGTTTTGGGCCTTGTCACGGGCTAAGTGACCATATTCACCAAGACTTGGGTTTTGTGAATTGCATCATTGAACCATTTGAATATCGAACCATCAATTTTGAACAACGAAATTTCATCGAATTACCTCATTGTCTTTTCAATTAAAATGTATTGCTACACTGTTTATTTTCAGCTACGAAACCATCTTACAAAATAATTGTTCATTTATTGAATGGTAGCAAAAAATATATTTATTGGTTATCGACTATTTTTTTTTTTTTTTTGTATACTTGATCCAGCTAACAGTGATGGTTGGTTATTTACTAGGCTGTCTAGCTTACCCTTATTTTATTTTTCAGATTCTGAGGAGTAGAGCTGCGCGAAGTTTTTACTTGTGGGAGTGCCGAGAGTAGGACTATGATTTAAGTACTTGGATCATTATTATTATTATTTTTATTAGTGGACTTGGTGGACAATTTCATATGATAAGAATTATCTATTTGTATGGTTTTTAGCATTATGATATTTAAGGATTTAATTTGAGTATTTTACATTGTTGGTTATGTATTGGACTCTTAGCCTTGCATGCTCACTTAAATGAGTGTGCGGCGTTGTCACGGAGCTTGGGGCGTGACAATTTTATGGTATCAAAGCCAGGTTGTAATTTTAAAAGTTGGTATATATAGTAGTAGTGTGAGATTGGGTAGATGTAGGATTGAGAACGCTTATAATTTGGTAAAATGTTAATTTTATTTACGTGTTATAGGGACTTGAGAATAGAATAAGATGAGGTTTTATTATTGATGCATATAGGTTACAATGGAAAATGAGGAGACATTGGCAAATATGGCTAGGAATACACGCCATGGTCAAACGAATCGACGGACTGGTAATAACAATCGGCGAGGGAATGTGACTAATATCGGTAGTGGTTTCAAGCAGGTCGAAGGAAATCAGGGGCAAGAGTTGAAGGAACAATTATAAGAGTTACTAAATAAGGGCTTTATTAGGCCTAGTGTTTCTCCTTGGGGTGTGCCCGTTTTATTTGTGAAAAAGAAGGATGGTAGTTTTCGCCTTTGCATTGATTATCGAGAGTTAAACAAGGTGACAATTCAAAATAAATATCCTTTGCCTAGGATAAATGACCTATTTGATCAATTGCAAGGAGCACGAGTCTTTTCTAAGATTGACCTTCGTTCTAGATATCATCAGTTGAAGGTTAAAGCGGAAGATATACCTAAGACAGCCTTCCGAACTAGGTATGGGCATTATGAATTTTTAGTGATGTCGTTTGGGTTGACCAATACGCCTGCAGCTTTTATGGATTTAATGAACAAAGTATTTAAACCCTTCTTAGATCAGTTTGTGGTAGTTTTTATTGATGACATTCTTGTGTACTCAAAGAGTAAAGAGCAGCACGAAGAACATCTGAGAATAGTGTTGCAGTTATTAAGGGAGAAGAAATTATTTGCTAAATTAAAGAAGTGTGAATTTTGGCTGGAGAGTGTATCATTTTTGAGTCATGTGATATCTGAAGACGGGGTGTCTGTTGACCCCAAGAAAGTGAGGTGGTGGTAGAGTAGAATAGGCCTACTAGTGTCACTGAAATTCGTAGTTTCTTTGGTTTAGCAGGATATTATAGAAGGTTTGTTAAGGGATTTTCCCGAATTTCTATGCCTTTGACTTGTTTAACACAAAAAGGGGTTAAATTTGAATGGTCGGATGATTATGAGAAGAGTTTCCAGGATCTAAAGAGTCGATTAGTGTGTGCTCCAGTACTTATAGTTCCGTCCAGAGATGAAGGTTTTACCATCTATAGTGATGCATCGAAGATGGGCTTGGGTTGTGTCCTGATGCAGAACGATAAGGTAGTGGCATATGCGCCTAGGCAGTTGAAGCCATACGAGCAGATTATCCTACGCATGATTTGGAGTTGGCTACAGTGGTGTTTGCATTGAAAATCTAGAGGCACTAATTGTATGGGGTGAAATGTGAGATATTCACTGATCATAAAAGTCTGAAGTATATTTTCACTCAAAAAGAATTGAATATGAGGCAAAGGCGATGGTTGAAGCTATTAAAGGACTATGATTTGACTATCAATTATCATCCAGGAAAAGCCAATGCAGTGGCTGATGCCTTGAGTAGAAAGACCCCGAGTAATTTGGCTACCTTGATCACTGACCAAAAGAATATCTTGGAGGACTTGCGAAGGTTGAATATCGAGATTAGATGGCATAACTATGGAGTGCAGTTGGCAAACCTTAGAGGTCAACCCACATTGATTGATAGAATTAAAGATGCTCAGGGAAAAGATCCTCAATTGCAAAAACTTAAGGCTGAAATGGAAATAAGGCTACAGATGGAATTTTGTATGCATAAAGATGGAACCTTGAGATTTGGAGAGAGGTTGTGTGTGCCTAATGATTTAGAGCTCAAGAGAGAAATCCTGAGAAAAGCTCATAGTTCAGAGTATACTGTACATCCAGGGAGCACTAAAATGTATACAGACTTGAAGAGGAACTTTTGGTGGAATAATATGAAGAGGGAAATTGCTCAGTATGTTGCTCAATGTTTGGTATGTCAACAGGTGAAAGTTGAACATCAGAGACCTGTAGGTAAATTACAACCTCTTCCTATTCCCGAGTGGAAGTGGGAACATATTACCATGGATTTTGTGACGAGATTGCCTAGGACCCAAGTGTAGAATGTAGTTATTATTGGTGCTATTAGTTGATCGATTGACCAAATCCGCTCACTTTCTAGCTTTTATGGTAGGGTTCTCCTTAGAGAGGTTTGCAAAATTGTATATCAAGGAGATTGTGAAGTTGCATGGTATTCCGGTGACCATAGTGTCTGATAAAGATAGCAGATTTGTATCTATGTTTTAGAGGAGTTTGCATACAGCTTTGAATACTAGTTTGAATTTTAGCACGACCTTTCATCCTCAAAGTGATGGACAGTCAGAGAGAACTATTCAGACTCTTGAAGACATGTTGAGGGCCTGTATTAATGATCTTGGAGGTTCTTGGGATGAGCATTTGGCCTGAGTGGAATTCTCTTATAATAATAGTTATCTTGGGAGCATTCAGATGGCACCATATGAGGCTTTATATGGATGAAAGTGTAGATCACCTATTTGTTGGGATGATGTGGGCGAAAGGAAGTTGTTAGGGCCTGAGATTGTGCAACAAATAGTGGACAAGATCAATCTTATTAGAGAGCGACTTCGCACTGCACAGAGTAAACAGAAAAGTTATACAGATAACAGGAGATGCAATTTGGTGTTTGGGGTTGGAGACCATATGTTCCTTAAGGTGTCTCCTATGAAAAGAGTAATGAGGTTTGGTGTTCGTGGTAAATTGAGTCCTAGATTTATTGGACCATTTGAGGTTTTAGATCGAATTGGAGAGGTAGCTTACAGACTTGCCCTACCACCTTCACTAGTTGGAGTTCATAATGTCTTCCATGTTTCGATGTTGAAGAAGTATATACCGAATCCCAATCATGTGATTGATTATGCACCGTTGCAGTTTAAGGAGGATTTGACCTATGAAGAACACCCTGTAAGAATTGTTGATAAGAAGGAACAGGTTTTGAGGCGTCGAGTCATCCACTACGTTAAGGTTCAATGGAGCAATCACTCGGAGAGAGAAGCTACTTGGGAACTTGAGGATGAAATGAGACAAAAGTATCCACAACTTTTTGAGACTACAGGTATGTCAAATTTCGAGGACGAAATTTCTTTTAAGAGGGGAAGAATGTAAAACCCAAGTTGTGTGTAGGATTATTTTATTGGATAGATTAGTAATTAAATTAATTTATATGGGTCATTTATTAATATCAAAGAATTAGTTATGAGATGGCATTATATTTCCTATTACTTAGATGGGTAATTTTGTAACTTTGAGAAATTAGGTTAATCAGCCCACCTATTGTGGCTTTAAGTCTTGGAAAACAAACAAATCAGAGGCTGTGGATTGCTTCATAGGCGGCTAGGGTTTGAGAAGGTAAAAGAAAAAAGAAAAGAAAAAGAGAAGAGAGGTTCAAGTGAGGCTACAATAGGGATTGGAGGCAGCACGTTGGTGATTTTGGGACACCCATTGGTTAAGGTAAAATCTGTCTTTACTGTTAATTATTAAGTTTATGTTGAGGAATTTAACAATCAATGCATTAAGGGGATTTGGAAGATCTATAGGTGCCTACTTAGGTTTTGAGAATTGGGTGCAATGTGTAAGTGTAACTTGGGTGGGTAATAGAAACAATGGAGTTTTGTATCATGGGTAAGGGTGTGTTTGGCTTTAAAGTTGGGTTGAATAGTTTGATCTCTTGGATATTAAAGCAATACATTAATCTAATATAGTGAGGCTTTTGTGGGTGTATGTAACATGTAAAAAATATTAATTTATTTGAGGTTTTATTTATTAGGTTTGTGTGATTGAAGTGGGGGAGCTTGGTGTTTGGAGTTGGTGTTAGAGTGTTATTTCTAAGCTTGAGGTAAGTAAGTAACCTCTATCACTGTTGGTTCATTTTTATTCCTATCGAATCGTTTAAAATCATAAATATTTATTTATAGCCTTCATGTTCTCTTAAAATAAAATATGGGTCAAGTATAAAACAGCATCGAAAATTATTATGAAAATTATTTGAATATTTTGTGGAACTATTATGAAAATTGTACTAAATGTTTATTTTGAAAATATCGAATATTTTATTTAAAAGTTGTGTATTGTTTGAATTTTGAACATCACTCTAGTCTGACTATGATTTGGACCCTAGCCAATAGGGGTTATTTATTGGCACAGAAACTAGTTTCTTTTGGGGCTTTACCACCTGCCTATGTGTGGTTCTGGGCCTTGTCACGGGCTAAGTGACCGTAGTCACCAAGACTTGGGTTTTGTGAATTGCATCATTGAACCATTTGAATATCGAACCATCAATTTTGAACAACGAAATTTCATTGAATTACCTCATTGTTTTTTCAATTAAAATGTATTGCTACACTGTTTATTTTCAGCTACGAAACCATCTTACAAAATAATTGTTCATTTATTGAATGGTAGCAAAAAATATATTTATTGGTTATCGACTATTTTTTTTTTTTTTTGTATACTTGATCCAGCTAACAGTGATGGTTGGTTATTTACTAGGCTGTCTAGCTTACCCTTATTTTATTTTTCAGATTCTGAGGAGTAGAGCTGCGCGAAGTTTTTACTTGTGGGAGTGCCGAGAGTAGGACTATGATTTAAGTACTTGGATCATTATTATTATTATTTTTATTAGTGGACTTGGTGGACAATTTCATATGATAAGAATTATCTATTTGTATGGTTTTTAGCATTATGATATTTAAGGATTTAATTTGAGTATTTTACATTGTTGGTTATGTATTGGACTCTTAGCCTTGCATGCTCACTTAAATGAGTGTGCGGCGTTGTCACGGAGCTTGGGGCATGACAATTTCCGATCAAAGGGAGCCTGAGAGCTACCAAGAAGCAATTGAGCATGCAAAGAAAGGTGATTGGAAAAAGGCTATGGATGAGGAGATGAATTCCTTGCTTGAAAACCAGACGTATGATTTAATGAAGTTACCTAAAGGGAGGAAAATTCTGAAAAATAAGTGGGTTTTCAAATTGAAGAATGATGGCAAGAATCTGAGGTACAAGGCACGTCTTGTTGTGAAAGGCTTTGGGCAAAAGAAAGGTATTGACTTTGACGAGATTTTCTCACCGGTTGTAAAGATGTCTTCTATTCGGGTTGTACTTGGCATGGCTGCAAGTATGAACCTTGAAGTTGAGCAACTTGATGTGAAGACTGCATTTCTTCATGGTGATCTTGAAGAAGAAATTTACATGGAGCAACCGGAAGGTTTTGTAGAAAAAAGGAAAGAGAAATTTGTTTGCAAATTGAAGAAAAGTTTGTATGGTCTCAAGCAAGCTTCGTGGCAATGGTACAAAAAAATTTGACTCTTTCATGATGAATAATGGTTTTTCTAAAACCATTTCGAACCATTGTGTGTTTGTGAAAAAATTTTCGGATGGCAAATTTATTATTCTTTTGCTTTATGTTGATGACATGTTAATTGTGGGTCAAGATTCTACCATGATAAACAGGTTGAAATTGGAGTTGAGCAAGTCTTTTGCTATGAAAGATTTGGGACCGGCAAAGCAAATACTTGGTATGAAAATTGTTCGTGATCGCAAAGAGGGGCTGATTTAGTTGTCTCAAGAAAGCTACATTGAGAAAGTTCTTGAGAGGTTCAACATAAATAAAGCAAAGCCGGTTGGTTGTCCACTTGCGGGTCACTTCAAGCTTAGTGCGAATCAATGGCCTACAAGTGAGAAAGACAAGGAAGAGATGCTGAAAGTTCCTTATGCTCCAGCAGTTGGTTCTTTGATGTACGCCATGGTTTGTACAAGGCCGGATGTTGCTCACACCGTTAGTGTGGTGAGTCGTTTTCTCTTTAATCCGGGTAAAGAACATTGGGTAGCGGTAAAATGGATTCTAAGGTATCTTCGAGGGACTTCGAAGGTGTGTTTGTGTTTTGGGGATGGTAAGCGATGCTTGATGGGTTCACAGATTCTGACATGGCTGGTGATATTGATTCTAGGAATCTACTTCGGGTATTTGATGACTTTTGCAGGGGGAGCTGTGGCATGGCAATCTAAATTACAAAAATATGTTGCTCTCTCAACTACCGAAGCTGAATTTATTGCCATTACAGAAGCTTGCAAAGAAGATTTATGGTTGAAGAAATTTTTGCAAGAGTTGGGTTTGAAGCAAGAAAAGTATGTGCTTTATTGTGATAGTCAAAGTGCTATTCACTTGAGTAAAAATTCTACTTTTCATTCGAGATCGAAACACATTGATGTGAGATACCATTGGATTCGTAATGTGCTAGATTCGAAATTGTTGCAACTCGAAAAGGTTTACACAGATGATAATATTTCAGATATGTTGACAAAGACTTTGTCGAGGGACAAACATTTGAAGTGTCGAATTTTGGCGGATATGGTTGATATCTCCACCTAAGTCGGTAGGGGGAGAATTGTTGGGTATACCTCCTTATTAGAGTGTGGAACCCAATTAGTTTATTAAAAGAATTTTAATTTGGTTTGGTTTGGGTATAATATATTTTATATATATTATATCTAATTTGTGGAGACCTAATTCAGTTTGGTAACAACTGGGGGTTTGATAAAAAAAACCCTAGATTCACAATACATATTTTAGATATTGTTTTTCCCAAGGAAAATGTGTTGTGCGGCTGTAACAACATTGAAAAACCAATTCGGTGGAAAAATTTGAGTCGGTGTGCTTCGGTTTCGACTTCATAGCTAGATGTTTTAGTGGAATTATTTTGGGTCTTCTACAACTCTGGTTCTGAAGATTTTGGTTTATCTATTTGGTGAGGTCTTTCCTCTTGTTTATTTGTGATTATTTGGAATTTACCTAAGGGTGTTTTTGTGAGACCATTCGTGTCTCATTTGTAATCGTTTGGAAACTATTTAGTTGATAGTGGAATCGGATTTCAATCCCGTGGACGTACCTCACATTGAGGGAACCACGTAAAAATTCTTGTGTTGCTTTTGATTTAATTTTTCCGCATTAGTTTTTATTCCCATTGATTGATTTACTTGTGGGGAATTATAGATTTTCCCTAACAAAAAGAGAATAAGAAGAGTAGAAGAAGAAGAAGAATTGAATCAAGGAAAAAGAACAAGAGAGAAAAACAAGAGAGAAAAACACAATTGAAGTTGGAGAGTAAAGATTGAAACTTGAAAATATGACTGAGTTGAAGATCCAAGTTGTTGCAAGATGCTTCCCC
>JAPPVO010000031.1:8712052-9201926 GCA_030407325.1 Camellia japonica | reverse complement strand
GGGCTGGGTACTCTCGGATATAGCTCAGAGTTGTAATCCTTTGTAATTCGAGCCTTTAAAAGCACGATTTGAGCCATTAGATTCATTTAGAGATCCAAAAACAAAAGTTGCGCCTAGGCATGCGACTTGCGCCTTTTCTCGCCTCGACAAGTCTCACATAAGGTGCACTCCTCTTTCAAGTCGCCTTGCCTTAGGTACCTGCAGGCACAACTGTTGCGCCTCGTTGCGCCTTTCACAATATTACTTGGCGAGTACTCTACTATCAACTAAAATCAAATTAACAAATTTTAAAACACTCGTGCTAGTGCTCTAGCATCAATTACAAACAAAATTTTTTTTTAGCACACTGGGTAGTAGTTATGCATAGTATAGCTCCTTAATGAGAACATTATATATACATAAAAGAGTAAAAAGCACACCCGCTAGTAGCTCATGGGAACTAAAAAAAGTTTACTTTGCTTGTATCAGAAGAATAAGAAATTGAGGATCTACGGCAATCTATGTTACACGGACTCGAGTGTGGATATCGGGTGCGGGTACTCATCTAGGAGTCAGGCACTTCAAAACTAAAAATTGAGAATACGTGGATATGGATCCAAGCGGGGATATGGGTACGGGGATACGGGTACGGGGATACGGTAAATATTTAATTTTTTAAATATGTTTATTATATAAAGATAAGTTAAATAGTTATTTTTTAAATATATTTATTATTTTTTATCTTCTCTATTACTTTTATTGAATTTTTTTTAATTTATCTATATAATTTATTTTTTTACTTTTAATTGACATATATATTATAAATAACAAAAATATAATAAATAAGGACTAACAAATTATGTTAAAATAAATATAAAATAGATAATGTATTTTATAAATTTTATTAATTTTTTATTATATATTATTTAATTAGATTTATTATTATATAATTGATAGGTGGATGGTAGCTTTTTTGACTTTTGATTGGTAGGTGAAAAGGTGAAAGTTATTAACTTGTTGGTTGGTGACAACTTTCAAGATGGAAGAAAAGGAGTTGTTCTCAATATATATTTATGATAAATTATATTATATATGATAGGCACCAATTAAAAAGAAGAGAGAAGCGAAGATGGTCAAGAGAGAAGAATACAGAGAGAAGGCAGAGAAGAAAAGAGAAGAAAACCGAGAGAAGGTAGAGACGAAGTTGATCGCAATAGAAAGAAGAGAGATGAAGATGATCGAGATGGAGAAAAGAGACAGACAAAGAGAACAATCGAGAGTGAGTGAGAGAGAGAAGAAGACAGATTGAGAGAAGAAGATCGAAGCCCTAATCGCAGTTTTTGTAGCCCTAATCGCAGGTAGTGCCATCTTTCTTCTTACTTCCATATGCCGTATCCTCTTCTTCCATGCCGTATCCCGGCCGGATTCCGTACCCGTACCCGTGTCGTATCGACACGAGTACTTCGCCAAAACTGACAAGTCCATGTTACTTAGACGCAATGCTTTGCTACCAATTAAAAGCAAACAAAGAAATAAAGCACACCCGCCAGTACTCTGCTATCAACTAAAATCAAATTAACAAATTTTAGCACACTCGTGTCAATGCTCTGGCATCAATTACAAAAAAAAAGAATTTTAGCACACCAAGCAGTGCTCTGCATAGTATAGCTCCCTAATGAGAGCACTATATATACATAAAAGAGTAAAAAACACACCCGCTAGTAGCTCATGGAACTAAAAAAAATTATACCTTTGCTTGTATCAGAAGAATAAGAAATTGAGGACCTACGGCAAAAGACAACAACAAATGAAGATGTGAGTTAGTACATGGCACTTGAAGCTACTAAAATGATTTTTAATATAAATGTGAAGACAAATCATAGTTTGGAGACTTAAGAGCAAATTATAGACTTCAAACAAATAAATATACTTAATTATGATTTTTGAAATGATCGTAGGGGCCATGGTTAACCGTAGCCACTCCTTGTGTCCGCCGGTCACTTCAGTAATGTAATGAGTAATGTTAATCTCCTTTCTAGTTTGATGGAAATCTTTGATAAGGAATGCCCTGGTGTTAGTTTTGGAGGATTTGTTTATGTAACATTCAAAACTAGATTTTAAAGGGAGTACATTAAGTTCTTTCAAAAGTTTAATAATTAAAAAAAAAAATCGTTTTTGTCAGAAATTGGAAGTTGCAATTATAGTTCACATTCCCTTTTTCTTAGCTAGTATTGAACAAAGCAAACATAGAGGACCAATATAGTAATAGTTCATAAAATATGTTTCTAAATTCCAATTTCTATAAGGCTTGTCGTTTCCAAGGTAATTTTTTTAGTGAATAAACGTAAGGGGTACTTACGTGTAGGTCCTAATAAGTGGACTTATTATCTAATAGGGCCTATGAGAAAAATTTGTCGTAAAAAAAGTCACTAATTGTAAGTTTTAGCGACAATTTATAAAAATCATGACAAAAAAAAGTCACTAATTGTTAATTTTTAGCGACATACATAAAAATTTGTCACAAAAAAATTATTTTTAGCTACAATTTTACCAAGACTTATTTTCAATAGGACTTGATGGGAATTAAGTCCAACTATTAGGACCTATTAGTAGTTTACCCTAAACATAATTGCCCGAGTCAAGTTTCCTCTTTGAATCTTGGGACATTTTTTTTTCCATTCAGTCATTTGACTTGGCAAAAGCTAGGAGTATTTTGGCAATAAGAGAGAAGTCTCATATCACAAACCCATCTAACCTTGTATTCACCCACCTTGCTACTATGTGTGCACACATGCAAGCTAGAATAACCATAGAACTCTTGAACAAAAACAAAACCAAAACCAAAATAGAATATCCATTTGCAAAATTGTAAATCCCCCAGAATGAAAATAAGCATCAACCAAAAAGATTGGAAACATAATGATGAAGTTGAGGTTTGGATTTCTAGAAAATAAACTTGAACACAAAATTTAGGAACCGAAAAAAAAAAGACGATGGTGAAAGTAAAAAAATCAATGCAGGTTTAAGAACAAAACATATGATGTCATTTTTGAAGTACATCAAAATATTCAAACAATTTAACAAAATTTACAAACACTCAACAAGTTGATAAAAACACAAAACCACATGTACTATTCTTAAGGGTAAAACACTAGATATAAAATTCCATCAACAAATAGCACTTAAATAAAAATCAAAACCAAAATGTCTCTATCTCATATGATCATCTATTTTATATAGAGTCCATGTTCTATATGTAATTACGTGACCACTCTGTTCCTTGGGACGATACTATGGAAAATTTACAATCTACTCGAGACAGTAAAGGGTGCTGGCTATTGTTATTCCGAATTTGGATAGTGGTGTTTATGGTGGGTTCAACAAGAGAAAGAACCAAAATAATGGGGATGGTGTGTTACTTCAAGTATTCTCAAAACGAAACCCAACAATAATTTTATTAAAATTATGAAGTAATGGAATGTAACCAGTAAAGGCTAGAAAGCACGGATACGGATACGAGGTACGGATACCGCGATACAGCAAAACCTAAAAAAGTAGGATACGGGTACGGCTAGGATATGTTTGTAAAAAAATAAATAAAAATAAATTATTAGCAGTGAGTTACACATAAACTCAAGAATGTTGAGAAACCATAGTAACTTTATGATGCAAAATACTAATCTTTAAGAATTAGGTATTAATTTAAGGCAGTAGCTAGTTTAGTTTTTAAATTTTCAATAGGTCTTGCAAATATTTCATTTCAATATCAAGTCTAATATGTTGATATTATAATATCAAAACAATCCACAACTTGACCCTATGCTTTTTCCTTTTGCACTAGTCAAAAATATTCTATGCAAGTTTATTTGCTTATTTATTTATTGATATTTAACTTTACTATTGTTATATTATCTTATTAATCCTTACTTCTATGTAGTTATAAGGGACATGCATGATACAAGGAAGATATGTCAATTTGATGAATTCTATTACTTTAGCTTATTATGTTATTTTTATAAAAAAAATTAAGCAAAGTATTGTAAAAATATTCTATTTATTCTGGCAATTATATTATATTATGATATTATGCAAGAAATGATACAATTCTTATTTCATAAAAGGAGTAATATGTGACTTGGAGCATTTCCTACTTCAAAATTAATTAAGAAGTATCCGATAATATGTGACTTGGAGCATCCGATACTTCAAAACTAAGTATCCGATACTTCAAAATTAATGAAAAATTAATTAAGAAGTATCCGATATTTTTAATAAGTATCTGATACGTATCTATAAGTATCCAAGGAGTATCGTATCAGATACGGATACGTCTTCCTATTTGAAGTATCCGTGCTTCATAGAGTAAAGGCAACAAATTAATTTAATATCTAATTTGACATAAAATTGAGTTTGGCATAAGAATCTCATAAAATCCATCAAAATATAATAATTACATAAGGTTATTTGTACACAAATTTCAACCAAAACTAACTTGAGTGTGATACCCAATTCAAGGTAATATAATTTTTTTTTTTTTTGGATCGGCAATTTTAGTTGTTAGATTAGCACCTATGGGAGAAAATCTCCCCACTCTTGGCAAAGCACTTAAATACTTGCACTCCCTTAATTCAACTTCCCTAAGGGGAATTGAACCCATGACCGCCCTAGGGACTAAGCCCTAAGAAAGGCATGATGGCCAACTAGGCTAGGTCTAGTTGGTTAATTCAAGGTAATACAGTATCTCACAATAAAAAATAATATTTGCATATGATCATAATCTTTTTTTTTTTTTTTTTTTGATCGACAAACAAGAGAGCACTTTATTAATGATAAAAGAGAAGTACAACAAAACCAAAAAGTAGGAGCAAAAATTGCATCATAGCAAATCCATCTCATCCCAACTAGGTTGAAAGAAAGCAAAATCATGTGCAAGCTCCACCAAGAAAAAACAAAGTGATTTGCAAGAGATCAACTACAGCAAGAGGAAGGAAAGAAAAAAAAAAAAAAAACAAAACAAAACCATACTCCCACAGCCCAACACCAAACCCCAACGACACCAAACTGCCATAAGGCATCTCGAAAGCCAAGTAAACAAAGGCAATAGATCAACATGGGGCCAAGGTGAATGACAACGACACAGCAGCAGCAGCAACAAGAAACCAATGTGATGATCAACCTCACAGCATCATCAAGCAATATTTAATCTCAGCAGCAAACATTAAGGCACCAAAAATTCAATCTCAACACTAAAAGCATTCAGTTCACAGCTTCATGTTCTTTATGTCTCCTTTTTTCATTTTTCATTTTCTGTACATGAGCATGGATGATTTTGGCTCTTCTTAGCTGAAGGTAGCTTTTTTATTTTTTATTTATATTTTTATCCAACAACAAAGGAGATGACAAAGGAAGCTATACATAAAAAGATCAAGTAAAACTCATCAATTCAATTTTGTGCATTTATTTATTTTTTTTATTTTTTATTTTTTTCACTAACAACCAAAATGAAGCATTAATAACCAAAGCAACAATCATACATGAAAATTCCTAGAACCTCAATACAAAAAGCAAATTCATGGGTATAATTATAACATTATAATAAGATTTTTAATCATAGATACAACACAAACATAAAATAGAAGGGCATAGACATAAAGAGAGAGAGAGACCTCTGTTCAGAATTGTCAAAACCAGAGCTGGAATTAGAGACATCAACCGGAACAACGGCGTGGTTGGAGCTGTAAAGGTCCTTGCTGGTGACATCTAGGGTTTGATCATCGATACATTGGCCCTCAAATGGAACTCGACAGAGCAAAACTCACACTGGACATCGCAGTCCCTGCCTGGAGAAGTGCATGCTCATTGCTTGGCTGCTGGTGAGTGGGATGAGACCCAGGCAGTGAGAGCAGCAAATGGAGAACCAGCGGAATGAGAGCAAACAGATAGAGAGAGCAATGGAGTGAGAGATGAAAGAGTGAGAGGCCTTAACGGGTTAACCCAGTTGCCTATTTTCCACTATTAAACAATTGAATGGTTGGGATCAAATTTAAGTAATATTAGGGTTTAGAATTAATTTTATATTTAAACTATTCGATTTAATATCAATTTTACCCCTACCATAACTAAACAGAAGTTGTTGATGTGACACTATTTGAAATTTCATTTCTAATTGATATTTTAAAGATAGTTTGGGAGGCAAAATAAAATTTTAAATGAAATTTGGGAGTCACATTATCAATTTTATTTGATTATAAACGAAAGCTAACGATGGAGGTAAAATTGATCTAAAATCAAATAGTTTAACTATAAAATTAATAATATTAAAAGAATATAAATTGAATTGATTTTTTAGTGATAAAAATGTAAAATGATATTTCCCTTAATGATTTGTATTTCACAAGGTTGTAGATGACAAATTAATGAGAGTTCAAATATCATACGGTAGGTAGTAATTAGACTACAAAATTACATAAATGAGTTGTTCACTTATTTCATTTACATTTAAGTAAGATGGTATTACCTTGCGATTACCATTTGTTAAGCTCCTAATTTTGATCAAAACAATAATGTGGTCTACAGTTTCTGACACTAACGTTTCATTTATTTGGGTGAAAATGTAAGAGGCACTTATTAGTGCTTTAATGGAATAAGGCTATCTGAAATGTAAGAGACACTTACTAGTGCTTTAATGGTTTAATGTTATGTTTAGTCATCAAAATTATGGACGAAATCAAAATTTTATCATCAGAAGAGTTAAAATTTGAATAAAAAATATATAAAGAAGTGCATTCAAATATTCCATCTGAGCATCAAAAGAGAAATGTTGACGGAAAAAATACAGTTGAAGAAGTTAACAATTATCATGTTGTTGGATTGGATTCTTTTCCCTCTCTCCAAACAGAAAATTTGCAAACCTAATACATCTTGCCATATGTGATTGTCATAGTTTTTATGCTTGCTCTCTTCTTCCTCCTTGTAAGTTATCTAACGACCAAGATAAAGATAAAAAGCTCCCAGAAGAAAACTAAGGGCCAACAAATTGAATACCACCACTCTACCATCACCGCTGCAACTCCGCCACCATCACCTAATGTTATTTGTACTTTGATTAACAAGGAAAAGAAAGAAATTTGAACATAAATAATTAATAACACAATGATACACCTTCAAAATAAAATACGACTTCACCTAATCCAAATCAATGCTACAAAGAAGCCTTTACTACCACAAACAAAATAGAACAAAAAAAAAAAAAATAATCAAAACAGTAGCAAAATTTCATAATTCAATTGGCAAGTAACCAAAATAATATCAAAAACAAGAAATTAAATCACAATTTGCAAAGGCCCAAAGTCAACTTATTCGTAAGTGATACTTAACTTTTGTGATTCTATCACAATCAAGTGGGTAATCGATTCAGCCACCACAGCAGAGTGTAACTTTTTCACAAATCTTATTTGTATAGTGAATTTTTTGCAATTCACTTTGATAACCTTTGGTTCATATTACACAAGTAAATCGAAATTTTGTTTATCTTTTCATCTTTTTTTCCCATTTTCTAAGCAACCAAAAGAGCGTAAAAGGAATCTATGCACCAGATTCGATTCTTCAAGAGATACTGAAATTAGTAGTATTTGTCAGAGATTCAAAGCAAATAAAGAAAAGAAAAATACCTAACCTTTATGTTGGAGAGAATAGGGGACTCAAGCAATTACATCGAACTGAGACAGGGGGCTCATGATGCACAGGAACCCTCGAATGAAAATGAACACTAATTTAAACATTACAAAATTCATAGATGCATTTCAACATTTACAAATTTTCCATTAAATGCACCTCCAACAAAGGGAAAAAGGAAACAAATTCAACTAACTAGGAAACTCAACAAAGAAGAAGGGGGTAGAAAACTTGTGTCAAAAAAAAAAAAAAAGTCGCAATGTGTAACTTTAGCATGTATATAATGCTACTAACTTCGATTTCCCTTACTCTGCCACTAATTACACCACACTTCCTCTTGGCTTTGATAATCTCCTCTTTTGGTGAAAAATAAAAGAAATTGGAAAAACAAATAAAATTGTAATTATATTCTAAAGTCATCAATAATGTTAAATGGAAAGATCCAATCGTCTACAGCCAACCCAAATATCTATATTCTGAAATTGTAAAATCAGTGAGAATTTGGCTCTGTTTGGTAGAGCTTTCTAAACTTAATTCTACCATTACATATAAGTGTGGTGTTTGTTTACGGTTTTCAAAAATTAATTCCACATTCACTTTTAAAAACTCAGTCCAAAACGGGAAAATTTAGACTAACTGGTCGTCCTCCCGGACGTCTGGCAGGTTGACAGGAACAGTGCATTTTTTTTTTACAAATGCAATTTCTTACTCAATTCAAAACTCTTTTCAAAACTCATTCACTAAAAAAATTTTCCACACTCAAATCAAAATTCCAAAACTCATAAACGCAAAATACAACTCTATTCTCAAATCATATTTAGAAAACTCTATCAAACGGAACCTTTGTTTTTCCCCCTGAACTTTCTACATTTTAATAAATTAATACAAATGAACTAGAACAATGACATATTTCTTGTCAATATTAGTATGAGTACTAACTTAGGAAATTCCACACCCCACCTTCAAAGAATTGTTATATTTTTTCTGACTCCATGACAAGTTCCCTATTACCAAAGACAGGTGCTGATTTGTTTTCTTTTCTTATCATTTTTTTTTTGGAAGGGGTGGTTGGGGGACTATATCCGACACAAATCTATGATTAAAGTCAACATTACTCCTTCAACTGTAATCAATTTTATTTTTCTTCTTTACCTTAGTTCATATCCTCATGGCTTCAATTTTTGTCCGTTTTTGTGTGTGCACGCGTGTGTGTATTAAAGTTCACTATCTTCCCAATAGAAGGGAAAAAAATGTAGCTATCTACTTGTTGATAAAAATAAAAAATAAAAAATTAGAAGGAAAAAAAAAAGAAGAAGAAACAGAAAAAGAAAAATTAAGCTTTGGTTTATATACTTCTTGTTGCTCAAAAAGATTGAAGCGAAAATATGGTTCCAAACTACAACAAATACAAGGAAAGAAATAAAGTGGCACACCTGCCAGTGCCTTGCTTTCAATTAAAAGAAAGCAAATACTAGCAAACAAATAAATTGACACCCCCCCCCAGTGCCTTGCTATCAATTAAAAGAAATCAAATAAATAAATTGACACACCTACCAGTGCCCGGCTCTCAATTAAAAGAAAGCAAATAAATAAATTGGCACACCCGCCAGTGCCCTGTTATCAATTAAACGAAAGCAAATAAATAAATTGACACACCCGCCAGTGCCTTGCTATTATAGCGACCCCGGTCTTTTCCCATTTGATTATTGTATCCGGACTTATGTTCCGTAGATTCCATTGTTGTATCATTGTTGTTGTTGTCCTTTAATTCTTTATTTTGAGTTATAGGTTTTATTGGGCAGGTTATGTTACAGGTTGGTTGGGTTTAGAAACCAAAAGTACATGTCCAGTTTTTGGGCTGGTCGCTCGAGCGAGCTCTTCTTCGCTCGAGCGAGGTCTTTGATTTTGGTCCTTCGCTCGAGCCAGGGTCCCTTCGCTCGAGCGAGCTTTGCGTCCAGTACTTAGACCTGATGGATGTGTTTCTTGGCTCGAGCGAGCTTCCTTCGCTCGAGCGAGTGAGGTGTATGTCTTTGAGTTCTTCGCTCGAGCGAGCTTTCCTTCGCTCGAGCGAGCTTCTGGGTTGCAGACCTGAAGCATCGAGTTTTTGGCTCGAGCGAGCATTTCTTCGCTCGAGCGATGATTTTCTGTGTCTGGTCGCTCGAGCGACCAGGTCTTCGCTCGAGCGAGCCTGTCAGGTATAAATACGCAGAAGCGTATTTTAAAACAGTTTTCAGCCTCTTTTTGATTCTAAAACCCTAAAGTCCGACTTCTCTTCTTCTCTAAACACCTTCTCTCCTAGGTTTGATCTAGTTAGGGTGGGTTTTTGCCCTAGTTGCTTTACAAATAAGATAGAGGGGAGTGAGGGCTTCCATTTAATCTGAGAAATTCGTGGTTTGGAGCACTTTGAAGTTTGGGCATCATCTCCTTCTTCTTCTTTCTGAGTTATATATTCGAGGTAGGGATTTCCTACTCCATTTATACGCTTTAATCATAAGTGTTAGTATTTTGGTATGTGGGGGGTAGTTTGGTAATTTTGGTATGTGGGGGTAGTTTGGTAATTTTGGAAGAAACCTTAGGGTTTGGTTTAGATTAATTTGTATAATTAATTTAAAGGAATAATGTGGAATTTGGTTTAATTCATAGAATTGGGAATGTTAAATTTACATTCATTGTTATATTTATTTCTTGTTTAGAAATAACTGTTTTGGGCTATCGGTGGAGGATAGCCATTGATTGTTGTAGACCTTGCATGCGGCTTAGGTATAACTGAAATTATGTCACCTATGTTGACTGTTGAATTAATACAGAACATTACTTGTATTGATTATGTGTTGTATATGGCAATTGTGTGTTTCATTGCATATGCATTTTTATTTGGAGGAGATAGGGGATGAACTCCACGGTTTAGGGGAAGATAGGGGATGGACCTCTAAACCGGATTTATTGGGAGGAGATAGGGGATGGACTCCAGTAGCATCACTCTTATGTGTGCTTATTGTTTA
Organism: Camellia japonica; assembly: GCA_030407325.1. Taxonomy (NCBI): domain Eukaryota; kingdom Viridiplantae; phylum Streptophyta; class Magnoliopsida; order Ericales; family Theaceae; genus Camellia; species Camellia japonica. The sequence continues at coordinate 9,191,271 of JAPPVO010000031.1, read as the reverse complement.
ATAGAAATATTTCTATTTATTGTGAATATGATACATCACTAAAATGTGTATCAGTTGGGAAGTATGGAAGTAAATTGATTGTGAATGATACAATACCACTATGTGTATTTGTTATGATTAGGTCTAACTTGAATTGTTATTCCTGTTGAATTGGAAGTAATGGTAATAAAAGATGAAACCCTGTTGAGTTATTTGGCCAGGTTCTGAGCCATAAGTGGAAAGTAAAATGTGCCATAGACAATGTGTCATAGGCAGTGTAGACATTCGTGTCATGAATATTGTAACTTGATTATAGTGTGTTAACCATGTATCAGATGCTAATGCTTTAGTTATTGCTTATGCTTGGTTTAGTATTTCTCTACTGGGCTGTGGCTCACCCTATATGGGAACTTTATTTTTCAGGTTCAGGTGGTTCACTCCCTCCAAGGACTTAGCTTGTGAGGAATTGAATTTGAAGACTTGTTTTATTTTATTTGGTTTTATTTGAACATTGTAATCTTTCAAGCCTAGGGCTTTATCTGTTTTGAGTTAGAACTCAGTAATTGTGTCCAAGTGTTGGCTTGGCAAGATGTAAGCCCGTAGGACATTTATTCTGATGTTTTATTTCATAATACTCTGATGGATGAATTATATTATTGTTTTAATATAATAATGCATGATTATATTATTTATTTTGGGTACATTCTGAGGCGTTACAGCTATCAATTAAAAGAAAGCAAATAAATAACTTGGCACACCCGCCAGTGCCCTGCTATAAATTAAAAGAAAGCAAAGAAATAAAGTGGCACACCTGCCAGTGCCCTGCTATCAATTAAAAGAAAGCAAAGAAATAACTTGGCAGTTCAGGAGGGTGTTGGCCAGGCCAATGTGGCCGAGCCAGTAGGACAGCCGTTTTTGGGCGCTTTGGCCCAAGAGATAGCAGGGGCATTTCAGGCATCAGTTGACATTCTGAGGGCTGCGAATCCAGCCCAGGTAGTTCCAGCCCCGGTAGTTGCTGCAGATGCAGGGCCTTCTTTTCTGAAGAGGGAGTTCTTCCGGTCTCAACCGGACGTGTTTGTAGGTGATCCTAGCGAGCCGCTTAAGGCAGACGAATGGCTCGAACAGACAACGAAAACGTTTGAGATGCTTGGCATCGAAGACGAGGGGTTGAAGGTGACCTTGGCATCTTTCCAGCTGAAAGGGGATGCGGGTCAGTGGTGGAAATTCATTAAGGCTCGTGTTGGAGGTACATGGGAGGCGTTTGTGAATGCTTTTCAGGAGAAGTACCTGTCTCCAGCTGTTCAGGAGACGTTGAGAGATCAGTTCTGCCAGCTGAAGCAGAATAGTTCATCAGTGGCTGAGTTTGAGGCCTTATTTACTAGTTTGTCCAGGTTCGCACCTGAGTTAGTGGCGTCCGAGGAACGTCGGTGTATAGAGTTCGAGAAGAAGTTGAGGCGCGGCCTCAAATTGAGAATGGTGCCGACTATGATTAGGGATTTTGGGCGTTTGGTTGATGCAGCAGCCCATACTGAGATCGCGATGCGGGAGGAGGAAGTAGGGCAGAAAGGCTCCAAGAGGAGTCAGGATGGTCAGGGCGATGGCAGGAGGCAGAGAGGTTTCACTCCTCAGCAGCCTCAGAGTAGCTTCTCTAGGTCTACTTTTCCTGTGCCGAGTGCTAGTTCAGGGAAAGGCAGTCAGGGAGACATCACTTGCTTCAAGTGTGGCCAGCTGGGTCACAAGTCTCCAGTTTGTCCTCAGAGGGGAGGAGTTCAGAGAGCAGCATCTTCTTCGGCTCGATCTCAGAGCCAGAGTCAGGGTAGAGGCCAGCCACTCTCGTGCTATCAGTGTGGTCAGCCAGGGCACATGAAGAGGTATTGCCCGCAGTTGAGTGGCACACCTGGTGCATCTGGTTTGAGGCAGACTCAGGGTCAGCAGCCAGCTCAGTCGGGTCAGGCCTCGAGGGCCAATCAGGGGGCTTCTTCGTCCCAATCTGTGCAGCAGTCTACTGCTCCGAGGGGTGAGCAGGTTGATCAGAGGTCGTCTGGGCGCGTGTATGCTGTTACCGCGCAGGATCTTGTGCCGACTCCGTCTGTTGTGAGAGGTACCTTCTTGTTTTGCAATTCAGTTGCTAGTGTTCTGATTGATACGGGTGCATCTCATTCCTTTGTGTCTGCTGCATTTGCATCTATTTTGGAGTTGGAGTTAGCTCAGTTAGCATCTCCTATTTGTGTAGTGTCGCCACTTGGGGGTGAGTTGATTTTGAAACAAGGTGTCAGGGGTTGTGATATAGAGGTCGATGATCATAGAATCCCTTTCTCTTTTGTAGTTATGCCCATGAAGGGCTTTGATGTTATTTTGGGTATGGACTGGTTGTCGTCATACCGGGCAGTTATTGATTGCTACCGTCAGAGGGTCACTTGTTGTACCGTGAACGGGGAGTGTTTTCGTTTTCTGGGGGACCGGGTTGGTAGTGTTTTGCCACCGGGTTATGATCCGCGAGGGCGGAGTGAGCTTAGTGGTCTACTTGCTAGTCTTTCGATTAGTGAGGGTGATGAGACCCAGATTGTGTTGCCGAGGGTGGTCTGTGAGTATTCGGACGTTTTTCCCGAGGATCTTGTTAGTTTGCCACCTCAGCGAGAGATTGAGTTCTCCATTGATTTAGTGCCCGGCACGGCGCCGATTTCTATGGCACCTTACCGTTTTGCCCCAGCCGAGTTAGTTGAGTTGAAGATTCAACTCCAGGAGTTGTTAGATAAGGGCTATATCCGTCCTAGTGTTTCGCCGTGGGGAGCACCGGCCCTCTTTGCTAAGAAGAAAGGTGGTGCTTTGAGACTGTGTATTGATTACAGAAAGTTGAATCGGGCTACAGTTAAGAATAAGTATCCTATGCCCCGTATTGATGATTTGTTTGACCAATTGAAGGGTTCCCGTTGTTTCTCTAAGATAGATTTGAGATCGGGTTATCATCAGTTGAGAGTCAGGGAGGAGGATATTCCGAAGACGGCATTCCGTACGCGGTATGGCCATTATGAGTTTCTGGTGATGCCATTCGGGCTCACCAATGCACCGGCAGTGTTTATGGATTTGATGAACCGGATCTTCCGGGAATTCTTGGATCGTTTTGTGGTCGTCTTTGTGGACGACATTTTGATTTATTCACCTTCAGAGGAGGAGCACGAGGCACACTTGAGAGTGGTGCTAGAGTTACTTAGAGCCCATAACTTTATGCTAAGTTCGGGAAGTGTGAGTTTTGGCTAGAAGAGGTGAAGTTCTTAGGCCATGTAGTTTCTGGGGAAGGGGTGTCTGTTGATACATCCAAGACTGAGGCAGTGCAAGATTGGGCACAGCCTAAGAGTGTGTTTGAGATCCGCAGTTTTCTGGGATTAGCTGGGTATTACCGTCGGTTTGTGAAGGATTTCTCCAGGTTAGCTTCACCGTTGACTAGATTGACTCGGAAGGGAGTCAAATTTGTATGGAGTGAGACTTGTGAAAAGTCGTTTCAGGAGTTGAAGGTTAGATTGACCACCGCTCCGGTTTTGATTATTCCGGAGAGAGGGTTGGGTTATGCAGTCTATTGTGATGCCTCACGAGAGGGTCTGGGTTGTGTGTTGATGCAAGAGGGGAAAGTGGTTGCCTATGGTTCACGTCAGTTGAAAATTCATGAGAAGAATTACCCTACGCATGATTTAGAGTTAGCAGCTGTGATATTTGCCTTGAAGATTTGGAGGCATTATCTTTATGGTGAGAGGTTCGAGGTATTCTCGGATCATAAGAGTCTGAAATATCTGTTTACACAGAAAGACTTGAATTTGAGGCAGAGGAGGTGGATGGAGTTCATTGAGGATTATGACTTCGAGTTGCACTATCATCCGGGGAAGGCCAATGTCGTGGCCGATGCCCTTAGTAGGAAATCTGTTGGTGACTTAGCTAGTATAGCCATCCGGGAGTGGGAGATGTTGGGTACAGTTGGGGAGTTTGATTTGCATCTGGGCGAATCCGTAGAGGCTGCGGCCTTGTTTTCTGTTGTTGCACAGCCTACACTTGTGACTCGAGTGTTAGAGGCTCAGAGGGGTGATCTTGAGGTAGAATCTCTTCGAGAGAAGATTTCTAATGGGAAAGTTGAGAAGGGTTTGACGGTGTATCCCGACCTGAGTGTGAGATACCGAGACCGTTGTTTGTGCCGGAGTCTTGCCGAGAGGAGGTACTCCGAGAGTTTCATCATTCGCGCCTTGCGGTGCATCCGGGAGGTACTAAGATGTATCAGGATTTGGGTCGCCAGTTCTGGTGGCGGGGTATGAAGAGAGATGTGGCAGCTTTCGTATCTAGGTGCCTTACTTGTCAGCAAGTGAAGGCCGAGCATCAGAGGCCAGCGGGTTTGTTGCAACCCTTGCCTATTGCCGAGTGGAAGTGGGAGCATGTCACTATGGACTTCGTTGTGGGTCTTCCGAGGACTCAGCGGGGTAGTGATGCTATTTGGGTGGTTGTAGACCGGTTGACGAAGTCGGCGCACTTCATTCCGATGCGTGTTAGAGATTCAGTAGATCATCTTGCTGAGTTGTATGTTCGGGACATAGTGAGGTTGCACGGAGTCCCAGTGACGATCGTCTCAGATAGAGATCCTCGTTTCACTGCCAGGTTGTGGCAGAGTTTGCAGAGTGCTTTAGGCACTAAGTTGACCCTTAGCACGGCTTACCATCCTCAGACTGACGGGCAGTCCGAGCGTACTATTCAGATCCTTGAGGATATGCTTCGGGGTTGTGTTCTCGACTTTAGTGGGTCGTGGGAGAGGCACTTACCATTAGTGGAGTTTGCCTACAACAACAGCTTTCAGTCTAGTATCGGTATGGCACCGTTTGAGGCCTTGTATGGCCGACCGTGTAGATCTCCTGTTTGTTGGGCCGAGGTGGGTGATGCACTTCTGTTGGGTCCGGAGTTGGTGAGGGAAACGACGGAGAAAGTTGAGCTTATCCGTAAGAGGCTTGTTACAGCACAGAGTCGTCAGAAATCTTATGCTGACCGTAGGAGGAGACCTTTGGTATTTGAGGTGGGTGATCATGTCTTTTTGAAGATATCACCTAAGCGGGGTTTGATGAGGTTTGGGAAGAGCGGGAAGTTGTCCCCTCGGTTTATTGGGCCTTTTGAGATTCTTGAGAGGATTGGCGAGGCTGCTTATCGTTTAGCTTTGCCACCGCAGTTATCCGGAGTTCATGATGTGTTTCATGTGAGTATGCTTCGGAAGTATGAGCCAGATCCGTCACATGTACTGGATTGGACTGATTTAGTTGTTGATGAGGATGTCTCGTATGAGGAGAGACCGATTCGAGTTTTGGATAGGCGGGATCAAGTCCTGCGTGGCAAGACCATCCCTTTGGTGAAGGTTTTGTGGAAGCATCACGGAGTGGAGGAAGCCACTTGGGAACGTGAGTTGGAAGTCCGTGAGAAATATCCGGACTTGTTTACTGATTTGTAATCTTGTATTTAGATTATGTAATATTGTTGAACTTAAGAGCTTTATATATATATGTCTTAAGTTGGGAAAACATTGAGAATGTTTTGGTTTAATGTTAACATTTTGAAACTTGCCTTTTTACGGAAGTGGAGTATAACATTAATATATTGAATGTGTTAATTATATCATGAGATTGAATATGATATGGAAATTGTTAACATTGAAAAGATTAATGCATAATATTGATGCAAGTTGAATATATGTTGATTTACACATATTATGAGATGCCTCTTGATTAGAGATGAAGTGACCGGTATTGGGTCAAGATGTTGTTTATTGCTTTATGATATCATTGGGAATTGAGAAAAAAAAAAACTTGTTTTTACAAACTTATGCTAAATTTCGGGGACGAAATTCTTTTAAGGGGGGGAGGTTATAGCGACCCCGGTCTTTTCCCATTTGATTATTGTATCCGGACTTATGTTCCGTAGATTCCATTGTTGTATCATTGTTGTTGTTGTCCTTTAATTCTTTATTTTGAGTTATAGGTTTTATTGGGCAGGTTATGTTACAGGTTGGTTGGGTTTAGAAACCAAAAGTACATGTCCAGTTTTTGGGCTGGTCGCTCGAGCGAGCTCTTCTTCGCTCGAGCGAGGTCTTTGATTTTGGTCCTTCGCTCGAGCTAGGGTCCCTTCGCTCGAGCGAGCTTTGCGTCCAGTACTTAGACCTGATGGATGTGTTTCTTGGCTCGAGCGAGCTTCCTTCGCTCGAGCGAGTGAGGTGTATGTCTTTGAGTTCTTCGCTCGAGCGAGCTTTCCTTCGCTCGAGCGAGCTTCTGGGTTGCAGACCTGAAGCATCGAGTTTTTGGCTCGAGCGAGCATTTCTTCGCTCGAGCGATGATTTTCTGTGTCTGGTCGCTCGAGCGACCAGGTCTTCGCTCGAGCGAGCCTGTCAGGTATAAATACGCAGAAGCGTATTTTAAAACAGTTTTCAGCCTCTTTTTGATTCTAAAACCCTAAAGTCCGACTTCTCTTCTTCTCTAAACACCTTCTCTCCTAGGTTTGATCTAGTTAGGGTGGGTTTTTGCCCTAGTTGCTTTACAAATAAGATAGAGGGGAGTGAGGGCTTCCATTTAATCTGAGAAATTCGTGGTTTGGAGCACTTTGAAGTTTGGGCATCATCTCCTTCTTCTTCTTTCTGAGTTATATATTCGAGGTAGGGATTTCCTACTCCATTTATACGCTTTAATCATAAGTGTTAGTATTTTGGTATGTGGGGGGTAGTTTGGTAATTTTGGTATGTGGGGGTAGTTTGGTAATTTTGGAAGAAACCTTAGGGTTTGGTTTAGATTAATTTGTATAATTAATTTAAAGGAATAATGTGGAATTTGGTTTAATTCATAGAATTGGGAATGTTAAATTTACATTCATTGTTATATTTATTTCTTGTTTAGAAATAACTGTTTTGGGCTATCGGTGGAGGATAGCCATTGATTGTTGTAGACCTTGCATGCGGCTTAGGTATAACTGAAATTATGTCACCTATGTTGACTGTTGAATTAATACAGAACATTACTTGTATTGATTATGTGTTGTATATGGCAATTGTGTGTTTCATTGCATATGCATTTTTATTTGGAGGAGATAGGGGATGAACTCCACGGTTTAGGGGAAGATAGGGGATGGACCTCTAAACCGGATTTATTGGGAGGAGATAGGGGATGGACTCCAGTAGCATCACTCTTATGTGTGCTTATTGTTTAATAGAAATATTTCTATTTATTGTGAATATGATACATCACTAAAATGTGTATCAGTTGGGAAGTATGGAAGTAAATTGATTGTGAATGATACAATACCACTATGTGTATTTGTTATGATTAGGTCTAACTTGAATTGTTATTCCTGTTGAATTGGAAGTAATGGTAATAAAAGATGAAACCCTGTTGAGTTATTTGGCCAGGTTCTGAGCCATAAGTGGAAAGTAAAATGTGCCATAGACAATGTGTCATAGGCAGTGTAGACATTCGTGTCATGAATATTGTAACTTGATTATAGTGTGTTAACCATGTATCAGATGCTAATGCTTTAGTTATTGCTTATGCTTGGTTTAGTATTTCTCTACTGGGCTGTGGCTCACCCTATATGGGAACTTTATTTTTCAGGTTCAGGTGGTTCACTCCCTCCAAGGACTTAGCTTGTGAGGAATTGAATTTGAAGACTTGTTTTATTTTATTTGGTTTTATTTGAACATTGTAATCTTTCAAGCCTAGGGCTTTATCTGTTTTGAGTTAGAACTCAGTAAATTGTGTCCAAGTGTTGGCTTGGCAAGATGTAAGCCCGTAGGACATTTATTCTGATGTTTTATTTCATAATACTCTGATGGATGAATTATATTATTGTTTTAATATAATAATGCATGATTATATTATTTATTTTGGGTACATTCTGAGGGCGTTACAGCTATCAATTAAAGAAAGCAAATAAATAACTTGGCACACCCGCCAGTGCCCTGCTATAAATTAAAAGAAAGCAAAGAAATAAAGTGGCACACCTGCCAGTGCCCTGCTATCAATTAAAAGAAAGCAAAGAAATAACTTGGCACACCAGCCAGTGCCCTGCTATAAATTAAAAGAAAGCAAAGAAATAAAGTGGCACACCCGCCAGTGCCCTGCTATCAATTAAAAGAAAGCAAAGAAATAAAGTGGCACACCCGCCAGTGCCCTGCTATCAATTAAAAGAAATAAAATACTAGCAAATAAATAAATTGGCACACCCGCCAGTGCCCTGCTATCAATTAGAAAGCAAAGGAACGCACATAAATTAGCACACCTGTCGGTGCTACTGCTAGGAGAGAGGAAGGTATACCTTTACTTCTATTTAAAGATGGTGAAATTGAGGACCTGCGACAAAAGAAAACAGAACACGACAATGAGTTAGAAAATAAGACAATGCTTAAGGAAATTTAAGATTATGGGGAGAAAGGGTATAATATATGTACGACGAATGTCATTTTGCACATATCCTTTCATATTAACAAACCATCCACACAAACACACAAATATAATTATTTAGCTCTTGAAGTAATACATTTACTTTCATCATATATTGTAAAGTTGCATATAAATCCAATCCAAGATTACTTTGAGCTACAAATTTTCTATAGATTGAATACAAACAGATAATTTATTATTTTTTAAACATATATTCCACAATCATTGCCACTAGATCCGCAATTACATTAAAGTCCCCATGTTTTGAAAAATATGTTTTAAGTTTTAATTAGGGCTAAAAAAATAGACCATAACCTCTTCCAATTCCTAGAATAGAAATCAGACTTTCTATTAGGGAATGACCACATTATATGAACCCAACTATCTTTGTATTTTTGTTAAAACACAAAAAATAAAAAATAAATAAAAAATTGTCTTTGTATTTTTGCATCATTTTCGGTTTTAGACCAAGAAATAAACAAAACACTATCAGCACTATGAATTGCGGAGCTGTTTTCGTTGATAAGGTTTTCAAAAGGGCAATGTTGGAAAATAAAACGAGTAATGCCATGTAAATATAAAATTCATACATAAAATTTATTCTGAATAATATGATTGCTCAAGCATGTTGTTTTCCATTGTTTTTGTGACAAATTCTGTATAACAATTATGTTTAAATGTGTGCATTTGATAATTGAAAATGGAAGATCCAAAGTCTCCCCCATGTGAAATTGCACTTGTAAACCCTGCAAAACCCATATTATAGCAAATACTATTGCACCTCTAAAGTCTTTAAACAAACTAAACACTGAAAGAATTTCCCACTTATGCCTGATTTCATGAAATGAACAAAATATGCATGTTTTGTTAAGGTTGTATGCCAAATGGGTGACCATAGTTTGTGTCACCAGGTAAGTGTTGTTAACCAAGGGAAAAAAAACACTCAATATGGCTGTGTGCCTAATGAGTATGTAATTATGTTCACACAAAAGAACACGCGACACAAAGCGCTCACTCACAAAAATATATTCAAAACAACAATGTTTACAGTAAAATCATAAAATTCAAGCAAATCAAATAATCCAAGTCCTTGACAATGAAATTATTGAACAAATACCTCAAGTAATACCATAATCAGAATTTTTTTTTAACAAAAATAATTTAAAACCATTATAGTTAAAAAGAAAACTCAAAAGGAACCTAATCCGTGCATGCATTACTTGCATATATCCAATGATTGGTAACAAAAGAAGAATGAAAAAGATTTTAAAGTTATTACATTTCACATAAACATTGATCTGTAGAAATGAATGTAGCAAATAAAAAATTAATGTGAAGCACAATGCTTTCCCCAGCCAATGTGCTAGGTTTTGAATCAGCTAAAATTCAAAAAATTTCAGTAAGATATATTTGATCATTGGATACCCAAGATATATTTGATCTATTTCAATGAGCTAGATTTTAACCATCTTTGGTACCCAAAATAAATTGAAAGATCTCATGCTTAACACTAATTTACCAAATAGATTTACTTATCCTCTTTCTAAGAAGTAAAAAGGAGAGCACATTCAAATTCCTCTCCAAATGCTCTTCACTAAAGTTTATTTTTGTTGATCCAAAAAAAAAAAAAACTAATGCATTTTTACGAACATCTTAAATGCAATCAAAATTCAAAGAAGAGTTTGAAAAAAATCGTTTAAAATCCAATTTAGAATAGTTTCGAACAGTCTCTCATTCTTCGGATTATCTTAACTCTACGATCAAAAAATCGTTTAGAACAGTTTGGAACAACTTAAATCCAATCAAATTCAAACATCTTAAACACTACAGAGAAAAATAGTTAAAAATCATTACCAAGTTTGGAAAAAACCCTCAAGTTGTAGTTTCAATAGCGCAATGTTCAAAATTCTGAGATAATCTGAAGAATGAGAGACAAAATTGAATAAAAATCAAAGTGAATAGAGTTTTCCAACAACAAAAAATGAAGGGTTAGTAAAAGTTATAATAAATAGGTCATATGGGTTTCACCCCACAAACAATGAACTTTGAAGAAGTAAAAAGTCAACAAGCAAAGAAGAGTTCAGAAAATGGACCATAACACAATGAGAGAGAGAGAGAGAGAGAGAGAGAGAGAGAGAGAGAGAAAGAGAGAGAATATATCAACAAAAGAACACAAGAAGATGCACAAACTTCAACTGCTTCTTTATATTAACACAGAACTAGAATAAGGCTCACAAAATGGACCAACATATATACTAGATTAAGTTGCAGAAAATGGAGATGGAAGAGTCTCAACTTTGCGGGAAGGTCCTCGAGTAGTGTCGTAGCAGGGAGAGAAAATTGTCGGGGTCGCGTTGGGAGAAAAACGTTAGGGCTTTCTTATAGGGGAGAAAGCAGGAGAGAGAAAGACAAAACACAGAGAGAGAGGAGCTTTTCCGTCAAGACAACAACTGGTAGGTTTCAAGTTTTTTCCATTAAATTATTCAATGGCTTAGATTAGTTTGTGAAGATTCAATGGTTAAGATATACGGTGCACATGGTAACAGGACCCGAAAATCAAAAGTGACAAAATAGTGAAAAAAAATTCTTTATTTTTTGCAAGAAACATTTATGTATATTTTGCAAGAAATTGAAAAGCAACTTACCATGTTGCTATAGGTTGTACACTAAATTTAACAATCTTACATTTTCTAACATTATCATTTATCATGCTAAACAAAGAAGGGGAAAAAAAAATTCAAAATTTTCCCTTTCTCACACTTTCCAATACTTCAATCCTAAAGTTTCACACTAATCTTTCATGGTTGCTAAGAAAGCCTCCATGCTTAGACGGAAGACAGTATTTCATGGATTATCTTAGCATCAATACACTTTGAAAAAAGTATGCAGAGGAAATTCATTTTATTAGACATAGGCTTCATGTCGACTGCTTTTTAGCTAAAATTAAAATCATATACTTCAATTCTTTTTAGCTTGTCACAGTTTTTTGTTGGTTGGAGTCTCTTCCCCGTTATCTTGTCAACTGCTCATTCTTAAACAATGATACAAGTGAAGTTCAAGCACTATCTAATTAGCATTTTTGGAAGTATTTCTATTGTATGTGAACTAATTTATATTTAAAAACCAATCAAACAAATGATTTACTTGAGATGGCTATTTAATTCAACTAGAACAAGTACTAAACATTACCAAAAACACTTTGAAATAACTATTTGCCCTAACTTACAAATTGGGAGGTCCCAGCACAAGTTATAGTTGCTTCAAGTGAATATCACTAAATATATTTTGGAATAGTCAATCACAAGTTTTCAACATCTAAATGCAATGAAAATATAGTTCCAAAATACATTTGTTTAAATTGCTAACGAACTAAGCATTTTTACAAATATCTTAAATGCAATCAAAATTCAAATAACATAATTAGCCCTATAATTTTAATGCCAACATTTCCCAAGAAATATTTTGCAACAACTCAAGAACAAGTCATGGAAGCAACAATATGGTTACAAAAACACTATATTAATTAATGTAAAAATGGATTATTTCATTAAGAATGTCAACCGAGATATATAAATAGCAAAATAGAACAAAATCCTTACCAAGCCTTGCTTCAGTACAAATTTCGAATCAGTGTGAGCCAAGAGACACTGGAATAGAAATTCAGATAGAACACTAGGGACAGCAAATAGGGGAAAAATCAGAGAGTATAGTTTTAGAGGAGGGATGATTTCAGAAATATCCAAAGAGAGTAAAAATTGGGGAAGAAGAGAGTTACAAAAGAGGGTCTAGGGTTTCAGAAATAATCAGAGGGAGGCATACCTTGTTGATTGCTCTTCAAAAAAAAAAAAACTTTTGTTTTCTCAGAAACCAAACGGAGACTCACTGGGTTAGATTAGGGTTTTAAACCGAACAACCACTTAGAACCCGCAGTCAGTCGAGCCAGACAAAGAGACACGAATGAGCGCAGTAGAGAGAGAAGAGAGCTAGAGGAGCAGGGGAAGAGATCACTCGAAGGAGGGAGTAGGAGGAGTCCAGATCCTCTGCCATAGTTTCCTGCGGTGGTCCCTGCCGTGGTGACAAAACGACGTCGTTTTGTCGTTAAATTCAATTTTTTTTTTTTGGAATCCTTTTCTCTCTCAATCGTTGAGACAACCCTAACCTCAAAGAGAGGCGAACTCGAACGGTTCCTCCGACGCAGAGGAGAGTGGGCAACGGCGACTCCAGAGGCAACAGCGGCTACAGCTAGGCGAGGTGAGGCGGCTGTGAGGTCTCCTCTTCCATCTTCATTCTTATGTGATGCTTAAATATGTATGTATATATATATATGGTTTATATGTATATATATGTATATGATTTCTTTATTTGAATTTCTTTTTGATTTCTTAAATGGGTTTTGTTTCAATGGTTTGATTTCTAAGATTTCATGGGTTTGATTTCTAGGGTTTGAGTTCTTGTTAAGTGGTTTGAATCTAGGGTTTTATGGGCTTGATTTCTAAGGTTTGATTTCTTCTTGATTTCGTAAATGGGTTTGATTTTGGAGGGTTTTTTCCCCCTCTTTTCCCTTCTCTCTCATCAGTTTCTTCTTGATTTCTTCTTGTGGAATATGAATTGGAATTGGGTTTGGGTGGAAGCTTTGAGAAATGGAATCAATACATGGGGGATATATATACAAAATAGATTGTATATACAAAATATTAGTGAGATTTCTCTTTGGCTACAACTTCTTGTTCTCATTCCACTCTATGAAAATAGATTGTATATACAAAATTTATAGAGTCTTGTCCTGAAAATTGTCTTTGGCTACAACTTCTTGTTCTCATTCCACTCTATGAAGGGGCCCAACATATCTCATAGCACCTTCAGCTGAATTAATTTCTCCATACATGGGCAACAAATTTGGTCTTCTATGCAGCTTGCATAAAACTCTTGTACCAACTGATGCTTTTTTTTACCTTCTTATCTATTTATTTTTTGTAATTATTTCCTTTCTTGTCTTTCTTTTCTTGTAATTATTTCCTTTCTTAGTGATGGCTGAACTTATGAATTTTCTGTTTCTTAACTACCTTGCATAAAACATGATAAAGCATGTGTGTTCACATTATTGCTTTGTGAACCTACAGATCTGGGAATTCATTGCCAATTACATCAACAAATCTGTATTTTGAGATTGAAATTTTACCTAGAACTTGCAGCATATTGATTCTGTTTTCGGAAGACATTTAAATTTTCCAGAAAGAAAGGGGAGATTACTTGACAAAACCAGTTTCTGAAAACATCATTTCTTCCATTTCCAGTTTGAAATTCTTTAAAGAAAGACTAATGTAAGTTTTTAAACTCCATTTTCATTTCAATATTTATCAAATTCCAGTACTTTCTCTTCTGTACTGTTTTCATTCCTCTCTTGGGTTTTTGACATATCAATGCCGTACTGTTAAAGGATAGATGTTTTGCTTCATATAGTACATATGTCCAAAATATGATTTATGTTTTTGAATGTTAATTGTATGAGATTTTGATTATATATACAAAATATTTTAAACAGTCACAAGATTGAATCCACAAAAATAGTGGAAAATATGAGTGATTGGGGTGAGGTAATCCATCTTCCCAAGGTCAAGATATAGTTTGTGTTGTCAAAATTGCACATATGATGTGTATGTAGTTAGGCCTCAATGAATTGTGATAGTATAAGTTCATTTCTTAGTTAACTGTTTGATTGAGCTGATTCACAATTGTTGTTTTTATTGAATGAAATCGTTATATGTCTCAAAACAGAGCAGTTCAATTTTTTCCACTTCACATGAGTGTATGTGTGTCATTGGAAATTAATTTTGTTAAATCTATAATTATGAACATTAGGGTTGAAGCCATAGACACAATGTTGATGAGTTTGCTCTGATTTGTAAATTTGAGCTCTTTTTTTTTTTTTTTGGCAGGGTTGAAGCCCCAACAAAGTGTACTATTTATCAATGTGGAGATCCTTCTATACCAGCAATGAGTAATGTGTCCTACAAATGCAACACAAAGAAATGATGGAATTATAAGAGAAAGAATTGTGCTATTGCAAAGTGAACTTGTAAGAAACGGAGAGTGTTAGTGGACAACTTTGATTTTTGACCGCGAAGATGCAACAAGCAATAAACCTTTGAATGTGTAATTGGTGTTACTTGTAATTGCTATTATTTTAATTATGAAGTAACTATGTTTCAATGTTGTAATTGACTAGTTTGATTTTTGAAATGGTTGGGAATGTAGAACTTTCAAAAATTGTGAAATTTGAAATGTTGTTGCTATTATTGTCCAATACATAGATGGAATGCCATAGAAACAACCAAGCTCACTCCAGGTGCGAATTTTACTGGAAAAAACAAACAGTCTAGTTTAATGCTGAAAAACTTAAGCACTCTACATCCTTAGTTTATCATTCAGTTAATTAACACAAGGTTGAAATCAATTAACATCAAGGCAATTAAACCGAAGCATTCTATCAATTAACATAATAAGGCTGAAATCAATTAACATTCAATCAATTAATTGTTCATATCAAGGCAGAGATGAAGATAGAAAGATAATTTTTTTTTATTAAACAATTTCCTAAGACTCATTTGATCTATACAAAATGACTTTATCAATCTCTTAAAAGACTGATTAGATCTATATAATATAACCATACTCAATTTGCAATTCCATTAATACAATAGAAGCAGAAAAAATGAGAAAAATAAAAACTATGAAAATGATATTTTCCAAAATTGCTTCATTTCATATGAATATCATCAGAAGATTGTTTCAACTAGTTAGCATCAATAACTTGAACGAAACATGTTCGGAGATCAGCAATGACGACGCTTGATCATGAAATGAATTGATGACGATGAATCATAGTTGATATGAGAAGCAACAATCCATATGCAGATGCTTCATTTCGTTGCCATCACGGAGTCGTCAAGACTCTAGAGAGAAAAGAAACAGGTTTTTCATGGCCGCATAGAGTATGTTCCATTGTTAAATTACCTTGGTTGGGCACCTGTATTCAATGATTGAAGTGAAGACGAGTCAAAAAATGAAAATTTTCAATGACCAACGACAATCATTACTTTGCTTAGTATACTTTGGAAAAACATATATTGGCATGTCAGCAGGTTTATATCGAATCATACCCGTCTCTTAGTCAATCTATCTTACCAAGTCAAAAATCAGAGCAACACTAACACAGACACAACCATAACCATAGATGTGAAACTACCTTACCCAATTTGCATTACAGTAGTACTAGTTATATTGGATATTTCATTATATCATTTATATGTGAAAATGATAACATTTCACTTCATTATGTGAAAATTGAATAAACAGAACTTCATTCTTATGGGACCTCAATACCTGCAATATTTTGAAAACAACACAACATGTGAAATAGTTCAACAAAAGAATTATACATCATCTGCATTGCAAAACATTTTTGTATGTCATGAAAATGAAATGATCACTTGAATATTAATCCTATATACATATCTGATATAGTTTTGACCATGTGCTCTTACCATATCTTGAGCAGGTGGGGGCAGAGAGAGAGTGGTGCAAAGAGATGGTAATTTCTTTTGATTCTCTTCAAAGATTTGCTTCCCATGGCCATTCAATATGTGCCCTATCAATGCTCTCTCTCTGCTCTCTATGCATGCATCTTTCCCATCTACCTAATTTATCATGTTCATTCGTTAATTCATCTAACCAAACTTTTTTATTTTCCAAATCAAAGTCAGCTTGTTATAAACACATAACATTTTAACAAAATAAAACATAAAAATAAAATAAATGATAAGTCGTACACGTGAGCTTCACCTAATGTTAAAATGTAATTAAAGTTGGCTAGATTTTTATCGAATTTCTCTGTGTGTATGCCTTATTTTACATATATTTTTCCATAAAATCTCTCTATTTGTGTATGGCTTATTATTTCACTTGCATATTTATTAAGAGTTTAGTTTAGTTTAGTTTTTTTTTTTTTGTGTGACAAATAGAACTAAATAGAAAACTTATGGCTTATAAATATATTTGTGTATGGCTTATTATTTCACATGCTTAGAGCCAATTGTGTGACAAATAAGAAAACTTAAAAAAAAAATCTCTTTCCTTTGAATTAGTCTAAGAATTTCATGGCTTTGCATAAAAAAATTCTTAAAATCAGCACGTGGATCTTTCCTCCCAAAATTTTAACCAATAAATCATATATCAATAATTTTTAACATAATTTAACAATTATTAGTGTTTTAGGATAGGGGCATGAAAATTTAGAGACAAAATCTTTCGCCCTAAACAACTAGGAAGATGTCCATGGTTTCCTAGTTTACACATCTTTCGCAAAAAGAACAAGCTCAAATTTAACAAAATGTCCATGAAAATTTAACAAAATGTCCTAGGAAGATGTGGTGGGATTGAAAATTTGTGCAGTAGGATTGAAAAATTAGAAAAGTAGAAATCCTTTACTACCTTAGAATTTGACTTAGATTTGCTATTGCTGTGATTTGAGACTGATGACTTCTCCTTCACTTGTTTCTTGGCCGTCCCTGTCACAACTTCAGATATTGTTGGAAGATCATTTATCATGTTAAAAAGGTGTTTCCTGCAATAAAAATATACCAGCAAGATGTAATTAGGAAGACGCTCAAATGAAAAATCATACATACAATTTGATTTTGGATTCTTATTTTTTGGAAGGAGAAATTGTAAAGGGGAAAATAGGGGGAAAAACCCCTAGAAAACAAACCCATTTACGAATCAACAAGAACTCAAACCCTAGAAATCAAACCCATGAAATCTTAGAAATCAAACCATTGAAACAAAACCCATTTAAGAAATCAAAAAGAAATTCAAATAAAGAAATCATATACATATAAACCATATATATATATATATACATACATATTTAAGCACCACATAAGAATGAAGATGGAAGAGGAGACCTCACAGTCGCCTCACCTCGCCTAGCTGTAGCCGCTGTTGCCTCTGGAGTCGCCGTTGCCCACTCTCCTCTGCGTCGGAGGAACCGTTCGAGTTCGCCTCTCTTTGAGGTTAGGGCTGTCTCAACGATTGAGAGAGAAAAGGATCCCAAAAAAAAAATTTGAATTTAACGACAAAACGACGTCGTTTTGTCACCACGGCAGGGACCACGGCAGGGACCACTCCAGGAAACTATGGCAGAGGATCTGGACTCGGAGTAGGAGAGGAAAATTTGTAGATACGAATATTAAAAAAAAATTTAAAAATATGAACCAAACAGAGAAACAATTTTAGTAAAAATTTATAAAATATATAAAAGAAATTAATTTAATTTCTTTTGTTTAAATACAAATAAAAAAGTGTAATTTAATGAAATATTAAAAAAGTTTATGAAAAATATAAAAATACAAATTAAAAATTTTAAAATTATTTTTTAAACTCAAAAAAGATTTACACCTAAAATTAGACATGTCTAATCTTTTTTTTTTTTTTTTTTCCTTTTCTTTTCTTTTTCTTGAACTTGGCTAACCAAACACATTAGAATTTTTATTTTTTTTGGGTATAAACTACACTACTCTCTCTCTTAAGTTTTGAAGAAATATATAAGTCCAATACAAGATAATATTATTATCTTTTCTACGTATGTTTTACCTATATTTATATTTTTACACCATCTACATTAGTTAAGGATTTTAGCTTCATAAAAGAAATATTGATATAATTATATTAAAATTATAGAAATTATATATATTATATATATATATTTAAATATCATAAAATGTCGGAGTCGTTTATCACTTTTTAAGCTTAAAAACCATTACCCAATGTTTATACGAATTATAAATAAATAAATAAATAGAAATCTCTGGTATCCATCCATTCAAATTGTTTCTAGAAATGTCAAAGTTAGTGAGTTGTTTAACCTCTAATAGACCCTAAGAAGTGGATGAAAATATCTTATAAGCTTCAATCTAAATTAAAATGATATTGTTTTGAGATGTGTAGTTTAAAATAATAATAAAAAAGTAGTATTTTAACGTCATTTTACTTTATTTTTAATGTTAAGTTGTTGAATTATGTATGTATTTTTCTATGGTAAAAATCATTATAAAAAAATGACAAAACTCAAGTGAGCAAGATCCTCCCATGGCGAAATCTTCTTCCTCAGTTTCAATCCCTACCAATCTCAGTCTACTCATATCAAATCTTAGTTCATTAGTTACTGTTAAGCTTGATTCATCCAATTTCCTTATATGGAAAAGCCAAATCCAGAATGTGCTTCATGCAACAAGTTTGCTTGGTTATGTAACTGGATCAATTGCTTGTCCTGCTCGAGAAATGATTGATTCCACTGGAACGTCAGAATTGACTCCAGATTTTACTCAATGAGAGGTAATTGATGCACATCTTCTGAGCTGTTTAGTTGCAACTCTATCTCCTTCAGTTTACTCCTCTGCTCTTCATCACACTCATTGCTTTCAAGTATGGCAAGCTCTTGAAAAACGATTCACCTCATTGTCAAGATCACACATTCATCAGTTGAAGACAAAATTGCAACCAATTACTAAAAAGTCTCTCTCTATGGTAGAATATCTTGTTCAGATCAAAACAATTTCGGATCAGTTGGTTCTTGCATCTGCAAGTACTCATGATAAAGATATGATTCTTATCATTCTCAATGGCTTGCTTGAAGAATGCGATGCTCTCAAAACAGCAATTAGAGCACGATCTGCGTCTTTTTTTATGGAAGAGTTGTGTTCTCTGTTATGTTCTGAAACAATTCATGTTGAACAAAAACTCAATCATGTTGATGATCATACTCTTACTGTTGCCTATTCAGCATCAAAAGGTTCACATCCTAATTCTTCATTTGCCTTGGTTCTTCATCCAGTTTTTCCTCAAATTTGTACCGTGGATCTTACTCTCATGACAGAGGTTCATATAGAGGCAGAGGTCGATTTATAATCGTAATGATGGAAATCATGATTCTTAATTCTTTAATCAAAATAACAACAGAAACATATCATAGTTCAATTCCACTGGTTGTCAGATTTGTGGCAAACCAAGCCACACTGCTATTGATTGCTGGCATCGAATGGATCCATCTTTCCAACCACTGTCTTCCTCATCTCCGGTTCCAGCTAATCCCTCAAACTCAAGAGCCTATGCCGCAACAATTCCCTCATCTTCTTACAATTCTTCACCACCTCGTTCTTCCTCTGTGCCCTGGTACATTGACTCTGCTGCTAAAAATCATCTCACGAATGATCTCTCAAATTTCCATCTCTCACGGCCTTATGAAGGACAGGATCAAGTGACTGTTGGTAATGGTTCCTTTTTGCCCATTCATCATATTGGCACAGGTCTTTTGCCTGCTCCTACCTGTTCTTTTACTTTGAACAATTTGTTACATGTATCTGCTATTGCTTCCAATCTTTTGTCTATACAATAGTTCACTCATGATCATAATTGTGTTATTATTTTTGATGCTAACTCTTTTCAAATCCAGGACAAGTTTACGAACAAAATTCTTCATAGTGGATCTAATGTGAATGGCTTATATCAGTTCTCTCCTTCTCACGTTGCTTCACCACAGGCCTATCATGCTCACTCACCTGCTTCTGTTAGTGCACTCACTTGGCATCAACGATTGGGGCATCCTTCCCCTTCAAAGTTTCAACACATTATCAAGCATTTGCCTTATTTTTCTTCCGATCATGTTGATTGTTCTACTACTTGTAACAAGCTTGCTTCTTGTACAAATTGTGTTGTTGCTAAAATTCATAGACTGCCATTCAAGCTCTCTAATACTTCTGTGAATGCTCTCTTTTCTTTGGTTCATAGTGATATTTAGGGACCCTTTAACTCTTCTGCGAATAGCTTTAAATACTATGTTTTGTTTGTGGATGACTTTGGTAGGTTTTTTTTGGGTTTACCCCTTACATTACAAGAATGAAGTTTTTGCTAAGTTTTTAGACTTCAAATCTTATGATGAAAATCAATTTCACAACTCTCTTAAAATTTTACGCACTGATGGTGGTTCTGAGTTTGTTAATAAGAAGCTTGATTCATTTATTGCATCTAATGGAATCATTCATCAGCAGAGCTGCCTCAATTCTCAGTCTCAAAATGGTGTGGCTGAGAGGAAGCATCGACACATTTCTAAAACAACTATTGTTCTTATTCATCAGTCAAATTTGCCTCTTTCTTTTTGGTTTGATGCTATCACTGCTTTAGTTTTCCCATTAATCGATTGCCTAGCTCTACTTTGCATAATGTCTCACCCTGTGAGACTCTTTTCCATCATCCTCTTGATTATTCTTCTTTTAAAGGGTTTTGGCTACTAATGTTTTCCTTGGCTCAAGCCTTACACTTCTCATAAACTTCAACCCCAAGTCCACCTCTTGTATGTTCTTGGGGTATCACCCTTTCATGAAAGGGTATCGGTGTTTAGATCCGTTCATAGGTAAAATTCATATCTGCAGACATGTTCTTTTTAATGAATCTTGCTTCCCCTTCTCTTCTCTTCCTCATACTCCTCCTCCTTTTTCTCCTTCTTCTTTATCTGGTTTTTTCTGGGGCCCTACTCCTGTTTCTCATTTTGTTTCTCAACCTTCTCTTCCTTCAGGACCTATTTCTCCACATTCTGCTTCTTTAGTTCCTGCTTTTCCTCATTCAGTATCTTCTCCATTCCTATTCCCTTCTCCCATTCCTATTGATTCTCTCTATATAAATCTTCATTTGCCTCCTCCTCCTTCTGTCCTTTCTCTAGTTTTCAATTGTCATCTTATGCTTACTAGGTCCAAGGCTCAAACATCTTTGTGTTTTGCTGCTTCTGTTTTTGAGCCTTCTCTATTCCTCACTACTGAGCCTTCTACTGTCAAACAAGCTGTGTCTTCTCCTGTCTGTGTTCAAGCTATGCAAGAAGAATATAATGCCCTTCAACAACAGTGTACCTGGGATTTGGTTCCTCTTCCTTCTCACAAAGTTGCTATAGGTTGTAAATGGGTATATTGCATCACAAAGAATTTCGATGGAAGTTTTGCTAGGTACAAGGCTCGGTTAGTGGCCAAGGGTTATTTACAACAAGAGGGTATTGATTTTCAAGAAACTTTTAGCCCTGTGGCTAAGCAACCAACCATCAGAATTTTACTCTTCGTGGTTCTTCATTTTCAGTGGCCTTGAAGCAATTGGACATTTCCAATGCTTTTCTTCATGGTAAGCTTGAGGAGGAAGTGTTTATGTTACAACCACCTGGGTTTGTTCATTCCTCCCATCCTACTCATGTTTGTAAATTGAAGAAGGCCTTGTATGGTCTTAAACAGGCCCTAAAGGCCTGGTATTCCACTTTTTCAGCTTTTCTTCTATCTCAAGGATTCATTAATAGTCATTCAGACTCCTCTCTTTTTGTTCAGAAGACTACCTCCTATATTACTATCATCCTCATTTATGTGGGTGATATCCTTTTGGCTGGTAGTAATTCAAGTCTTATTGATCAGCTTCTTCTTCAAATGCACAAGGTTTTCTCTATGAAAGGACTTGGCTAAATTTCATATTTCCTTGGTATCCCAGTTCAAGCTTAGGCTCATGGTTACTTTTTATCTCAGCAAAAGTATGCCACTGACTTACTCTCCAAAGCTGGCATGCTTGACTGTAAACCATGCTCTACTCCATTGGTTGTCAAGGCCTCTTTATCTGCGATTGACTCCTTGCCCTTTGCCAATCCTTCTCTTTATCGCAGCATAGTTGGTGGCTTGCAATATCTTACTATTAATAGGACTGACTTGGCTCTCGCAGTAAATCAAGCTTGTTAGTTAATGAGTTCTCCTACCAATGGTCATTTTCAAGTATTAAATGCCTACTTCGTTATGTAAAAGGGACCATCTCTCATGGTCTTAGTTTTACATCTAGTCCTCTTCAACTGCAAGCATTTTCTGATTTCAACTAGGCTGGGGACACTTCTGATAAGAGGTCCACTTCTGGGTTTTATGTTTTTCTTGGCTCGAATTTGGTTTCATGGTCTGCTAAGAAACAAAGCACTACGGCCAAATCTTCAACTGAGGCCGAATATCTGTCCTTAGCTCACACTGCAGCAGAATTATGCTGGTTGCAACAATTGTTAAAGGATTTGTCTGTTCCCACCTTTGTTTTCATGACCTCTCTGGCGATTTCTGGCGAGGAGATGACGATGGTGGACATTTCGCCAAGTTGGAGGTGCATCAAGGGTCCAAATTTTGTGGCCAATTTTTTCAATGTGTGATGGGCTAGTGATGAGCCAAGAAGTTGGTGAATGTTTCCTATGAGAGGTAGTTTTCTTGAACCTGGGGTAGTTTTGGAATAGAGTTTTTGGGTTTGAATATCTTCATGTTCTTGACTAGAACGAAGATGAATAGGAGGGGGCTAAGAGGAGAGGAATAGGTGGGCATTGAAGCTCCATATTGAAGGAAACTAAGGTTGAAGAGGGTGTTATGAGCTTGTTAGAAGACATGTCTTTTATAGTATAGTTTTTGTTTTTCACAAAGTCATTGTAGTTGCCATTTATGACTTGTATGATTAACTCAAAAAGTTTTAATAGGGACCCCCAAATTTCTTTGCATTTTTTAATCTTGCTTGGGGGCTAAACTTTGAATTTCCAAAGGAAAATTTTCTATGTAGCAGGGGCCATATTTTAGAACACCATGACAACCTAAGGTTGATGATTTTTGCCTATGCCGACTGAAAAATCGAAGTCAGACACATATGACATAAGAAAATGGTGTATTATCATAAACCCTATGAGACTCTTTTCCGTCATCCTCTTGATTATTCTTCTTTTAAAGGGTTTTGGCTGCTAATGTTTTCCTTGGCTCAAGCCTTACACTTCTCATAAACTTCAACCCCAAGTCTACCTCTTGTATGTTCTTGGGGTATCACCCTTTCATGAAAGGGTATCGGTGTTTAGATCCTTTCACAGGTAAAATTCATATCTATAGACATGTTCTTTTTAATGAATCTTGCTTCCCCTTCTCTTTCTTCCTCATACTCCTCCTCCTTTTTCTCCTTCTTCTTTATCTGGTTTTTTCTGGGGCCCTACTTCTGTTTCTCATCTTGTTTCTCAACCTTCTTCTCCTTCAGGACCTGTTTCTCCACATTCAGTTCCTTCAATTTTTCACATTCAATTCCTTATGTTTCTCCACATTCTGTTTCTTTAGTTCCTGCTTTTCCTCATTCAGTATCTTCTTCATCCCTATTCCCTTCTCCCATTCTTATTAATTCTCTCTATATAAATCTTCATTTGCCTCCTCCTTCTTCTGTCCTTCTCTAGTTTCAGTTGTCATCTATGCTTACTAGGTCCAAGACTCAAACATATTGTGTCTTGCTGCTTCTGTTTTTGAGCCTTCTCTATTCCTTACTACTGAGCCTTCTACTGTCAAACAAGCTGTGTCTTCTCCTGTCTGCGTTCAAGCTATGCAAAAAGAATATAATGCCCTTCAACAATAGTGTACCTGGGATCTGTTTCCTCTTCCTTCTCACAAAGTTGCTATAGGTTGTAAATGGGTATATCACATCACAAAGAATTCTGATGGAAGTTTTGCTAGGTACAAGGCTCGGTTAGTGGCCAAGGGTTATTTACAACAAGAGGGTATTGATTTTCAAGAAACTTTTAGCCCTGTGGCTAAGCAACCAACCATCAGAATTTTACTCTTCGTGGTTCTTCATTTTCAGTGGCCTTTGAAGCAATTGGACATTTCCAATGCTTTTCTTCATGGTAAGCTTGAGGAGGAAGTGTTTATGTTATAACCACCTGGGTTTGTTCATTCCTTCCATTCTACTCATGTTTGTAAATTGAAGAAGGCCTTGTATGGTCTTAAACAGGCCCTAAAGGCCTGGTATTCCACTTTTCAGCTTTCTTCTATCTCAAGGATTCATTAATAGTCATTCAGACTCCTCTCTTTTTGTTCAGAAGACTACCTCCTATATTACTATCATCCTCATTTATGTGGGTGATATCCTTTTGGCTGGTAGTAATTCAAGTCTTATTGATCAGCTTCTTCTTCAAATGCACAAGGTTTTCTCTATAAAAGAACTTGGCGAAATTTCATATTTCCTTGGTATCCAGTCCAAGCTTAGGCTCATGGTTACTTTTTATCTCAGCAAAAGTATGCCACTGACTTACTCTCCAAAGCTGGCATGCTTGACTGTAAACCATGCTCTACTCCATTGGTTGTCAAGGCCTCTTTATCTGCCATTGACTCCTTGCCCTTTGCCAATCCTTCTCTTTATCGCAACATAGTTGGTGGCTTTCAATATCTTACAATTAATAGGCCTGACTTGGCTCTCGCAGTAAATCAAGCTTGTTAGTTAATGAGTTCTCCTACCAATGGTCATTTTCAAGTGTTAAACGCCTACTTCATTATGTAAAAGGGACCATCTCTCATGGTCTTAGTTTTACAGCTGGTCCCCTTCAACTGCAAGCATTTTCTGATTCCGACTGGGCTGGGGACACTTCTGATAAGAGGTCCACTTCTGGGTTTTATGTTTTTCTTGGCTCGAATTTGGTTTCATGGTCTGCTAAGAAACAAAGCACTACGGCCAAATCTTCAACTGAGGCCGAATATCTGTCCTTAGCTCACACTGCAGCAGAATTATGCTGGTTGCAACAATTGTTAAAGGATTTGTCTGTTCCCACCTTTGTTTTCATGACCTCTCTGGCGATTTCTGGCGAGGAGATGACGATGGTGGACATTTCGCCAAGTTGGAGGTGCATCAAGGGTCCAAATTTTGTGGCCAATTTTTTCAATGTGTGATGGGCTAGTGATGAGCCAAGAAGTTGGTGAATGTTTCCTATGAGAGGTAGTTTCTTGAACTGGGGTAGTTTTGGAATAGAGTTTTTGGGTTTGAATATCTTCATGTTCTTGACTAGAACGAAGATGAATAGGAGGGGGCTAAGAGGAGAGGAATAGGTGGGCATTGAAGCTCCATATTGAAGGAAACTAAGGTTGAAGAGGGTGTTATGAGCTTGTTAGAAGACATGTCTTTTATAGTATAGTTTTTGTTTTTCACAAAGTCATTGTAGTGCCATTTATGACTTGTATGATTAACTCAAAAAGTTTTAATAGGGACCCCCAAATTTCTTTGCATTTTTTAATCTTTGCTTGGGGGCTAAACTTTGAATTTCCAAAGGAAAATTTTCTATGTAGCAGGGGCCATATTTTAGAACACCATGACAACCTAAGGTTGATGATTTTTGCCTATGCGACTGAAAAATCGAAGTCAGACACATATGACATAAGAAAATGGTGTATTATCATAAACCCTATGAGGCTCTTTTCCGTCATCCTCTTGATTATTCTTCTTTTAAAGGGTTTTGGCTGCTAATGTTTTCCTTGGCTCAAGCCTTACACTTCTCATAAACTTCAACCCCAAGTCTACCTCTTGTATGTTCTTGGGGTATCACCCTTTCATGAAAGGGTATCGGTGTTTAGATCCTTTCACAGGTAAAATTCATATCTATAGACATGTTCTTTTTAATGAATCTTGCTTCCCCTTCTCTTCTCTTCCTCATACTCCTCCTCCTTTTTCTCCTTCTTCTTTATCTGGTTTTTCTGGGGCCCTACTTCTGTTTCTCATCTTGTTTCTCAACCTTCTTCTCCTTCAGGACCTGTTTCTCCACATTCAGTTCCTTCAATTTTTTCACATTCAATTCCTTATGTTTCTCACATTCTGTTTTTTAGTTCCTGCTTTTCCTCATTCAGTATCTTCTTCATCCCTATTCCTTCTCCCATTCTTATTAATTCTCTCTATATAAATCTTCATTTGCCTCCTGTAGACACCCCATTTTTGACCGACCTTAAGACTCAGACGTCACCGATTGAGCGCTCGGTGATGTTGCATATCGTGCTCGTTCAGAAGTTTCAGAGTCGCGGCCGTGCGCCCCGCCTCCGAACTTCCGAATCCTCTTCTGTGCCTTGTCTCGGTTTGCGAACCAGACTCGGTTTTCTCTGTTTTCTTTCCTGAGGGAAGGGAGTGGTCCTGTAGACCATCTCTCGGCGGCCGTGCGCTACTTTTCGTGGCCGTAGGCCATTTTTCCCATTTCGGAGCCCGGTTCCCGGTTTTCGGCCGTCAGGCCGTGTGCCTCGGCTCGGGACCGCCCAACCATCTCCGAGTTCTCCGGTTTTTGGCTTGCACCACTGTTTTATAGTTCTGAGGAACCCTGGGGCCTCTGATGCCCACTTCGTGGCCTTATGCCACTTCCGGTGCCTGTAGCCAGTTTTCGGGACCTTGAATCGCGCGGTTTTGGTCCCGAGCATTCATTTTGCATCAGTTATCTCCGGTTCTTGGCTAGTAACTCTGTTTTATCATATTGAGGAACCCTGGGGCCCCTGATGCCCACTTCGTGGTCGTACGCCACCTTCGGTGCTCATAGCCGGTTTTCGGGACCCCGAATTGCGCGGTTTGGGCCCCGAGCATTCATTTTGTATCGGTTTTCTCTGATTTTTGGCAGGAACCTCTGTTTTGTCATTCCGAGGGACACTGGAGTTGCAGATACCCATTTCGCTGCCGAACACCACTCCGGCACCCGCAGCCCATTTTCGGGATCCCGAATGGCTCGGTTTTGGCCCGAGCGTTCATTTCTCATTAGTTTTTGTTCAAATTTGGCAGGTACCTCTGTTTCAACATTGGAAAGATCACTGGAGGGTAGGAGGCCAGCAATTATCCCAGATAACCAGTTTCGCTCCTCCGGCGCCCGTTTTGCTCGCTTCCGGGCCAATGTTGAACACCCTAGGCCCATTTTCTTCCGACCAAAGCTACATATCTCTGATCAGGGGACATGGGAGGACCCTAAAAACTACCGGTCAGCCAGAAATTCCAGGTTTCATTTTGGACCTCTCCTTCAGATGCAATGTTGTGGCTCCTGCTTCAGTGTTGCCAAATTTCAACCTTGGATCCTTGTTCTACACATCTTGGAGGACACAAAAAGAAGGTGGTCGGCCAGAAATTATGCAGTTCATTTTTGAGCCTCTTCTTCAAGCTCTATGTTGTGACTTCTGCTTCAGAGTTGCCAGATTCCCTTGGGGCATTGATCTACACACTTGGGAGGACACTTTGGCATACTGGTCAGCCAGAAAATCTTCTGTTCATTTTCTTGGGGTGGCCGGTCGGCTAGGCTGAGTGGCTGGCCGACCAGGTGGGGTGGCCGGCCGGCACCTCCCAGAAATCTACCTGGCCGGCCGGATTCTTGCTTTCCAGCTCAGCACAGCTGTCCGGATATTTTTGCCAAATATCTCCCCATCCGGGGGATATTTTGGGAGGGAAAGCTTGGATGCTTTGCCCTCCCCTTTTACACCTTGTTTTGCCTATTTAAAGGAACCAAGGGCTCCTTTGCCTAGGTTAGAACATTTGCCTTCAAGAACACTTAAGCAAAAACCCTAATCTCCATAGCCAAAACCTTCAAAAAAGCTTCAAGTCTTGCTTGATTTCTTCACCAACACCTAGCCTCACATTCCAACTTTGATTCCAGCAGCTAGGAAGTGAATTTCAGAGGTTGAGAAGCCACAAATCCAAGCCAAGAAGCAAGGAAAGACAAGTCTTCAAGGGTAAGTATTCAAACCAACTTTTGGGGCTTTTTCTTGATCTTTTTTTACTCTAATTGGTTGAGAATTGGGGTCCGACCCCTACTGATTTTGTGCTCATTTTGAGCCCCTCTACAACATTGTAGAAGGGCTCAACTTCATTTGGTATTTTTATATACTAGTTCCTTCAATATCCATCAAGATTGTCACATTTTTGCATGCTAAAATTAACCTATTTGTGTGGTTTTTGGGGCTCCGACCCCTACTGCTTTCTTGCTTATTTTGAGCCCCTCTACAACATTGTAGAGGAGCTCAACTTCATTTGGCCATTGTATATACTAGTTCCTTCAATTTCATCGAGTATGCCATATTTTGTATCCAATTTTTGACCTATTTGTGTTTGTTTTTGGGACTTCGACCCCTACTGGTTTTGGTCTTATTTTGACCCCTTTACATGTTTCATGAAGAAGGTTTGGTCATTTTATGTATAGATTGCATGTCTTGTGTTATACCCTTTTGCGGCTCCATTTTGCCTTCCATTTTTGGCATGTTGTCTTATGATTTAGAGGCTGCCATCTTCTGCATATATGCTTATTTTTGGGTCCTCTTTGATGTTGTAGAAGAAGTTTGTCCATTTGCATTTTCTATATACCATCTCCCTTTATAATGCTCTTTTGGCCATTAATCTTGCGAGCTATTGTTGTCATATCTGTGCTTGCATTTTGGCCATGTTTATTACTGAAAAAATGCCATATTTGGGACTGCCTTGCTACTGTTTTGCTTCCATGATCATATTTGCATGTTTAGCATGGTCGTAGGCCATTTCGGGGCTTAATTTCACATTTTCGGGATGATTGCATGCTTCGGTTGTTATTCCGTATCATTTCGGGGCTGTTTTACATCATTTGTGAGTGCTGAAATTCCATTGCCATGCTTGCATATCATTTCCCATGTCATTCCGCCTTGCCTCGGTTTGTGCGCCCGTGGGCGCGCACTTCGAGGCGCTCCGTTTTCGTCACCGGCATCTAATGTGAGTGTGGCTGAGGCCCTCTCATGTTAGTGTAAGCCCAATCCACATTTTTCATGCCTGTATGTCATCGCCTCGGTGTGCGTGCCCGTGGGCACACATTTCGAGGCACTTCGGTTTTATCTGATTTCCTCACTTCATCATCGCCTCGGTGTGCGTGCCCGTGGGCACACATTTCGAGGCACTTCGGTTTTATCCGATTTCCTCACTTTATCATCGCCTCGGTGTGCGTGCCTGTGGGCACACATTTCGAGGCACTTCGGTTTTATCCGATTCCCATCCTTCATTTATCATCGCCTCGGTGTGCGTGCCTGTGGGCACACATTTCGAGGCACTTCGGTTTTATCCGATTTCCTCATTTTATCATCGCCTCGGTGTGCGTGCCCGTGGGCACACATTTCGAGGCACTTCGATTTTATCCGATTTCCTCACTTCATCATCGCCTCGGTGTGCGCGCCTGTGGGCACACATTTCGAGGCACTTCGGTTTTATCCGATTTCCTCATTTTATCATCGCCTCGGTGTGCGTGCCCGTGGGCACACATTTCGAGGCACTTCGGTTTTATCCGATTTTCTCATTTTGTCATCGCCTCGGTGTGCGTGCCTGTGGGCACACATTTCGAGGCACTTCGGTTTTATCCGATTTCTCATTTTATCATCGCCTCGGTGTGCGTGCCTGTGGGCACACATTTCGAGGCACTTCGGTTTTATCCGATTTTCTCATTTCATCTCCGCCTCGGTTCGCGTGCCCGTGTGCACGCATTTCGAGGCACTTTGTTTTATCCGCTTGGCATTGCGTATGCCTCCGCCTCGGTTTACGTGCCCGTGTGCACGCATTTCGAGGCACTCTGTTTTATCCGATTGGCATTGCGTATGCCTCCGCCTCGGTTTGCGTGCCCGTGTGCACGCATTTTGAGGCACTCTATTTTATCCGATTGGCATTGCGTATGCCTCCGCCTCGGTTTGCGTGCCGTGTGCACGCATTTCGAGACATTCTGTTTATCCGGTTTGCATTGCGTATGCCTCTGCCTCGGTTTGCGTGCCCGTGGGCACGTATTTCGAGGCCCTCTGTTTTATTCGATTTGCATTTCATCATCGTCTCAGTTTGCGTGCGTGAGCACGCACTTCGAGGCACCTCATTTTTATCATTCCGGCATCCCGTATGAGTGTGGCTGAGGCCTTCTCATGTTGGTGTAAGCCCATCATTGCATTTCACATCATTTTCTCGGTATGCGTGCCAGTGGGCACGCATTTCGAGGCATCTCATTCTCATAGCATCGTGCATGCTAGGTTGTATGTTAGTTGCATTTCATGCATATCATGCATATTGCACGGAAACGAGGCACATTTCGTACTCCGCGTACCGGAACATGTCTCAATTCCCCAGTCACCGACACTCCGGATTATCCATGATGGGCTAGGTTTTGTTGTAGCATTCATTTGCATTCATCCTACATTGAGTTGTGCAATTCGGTTCCTCGGCCATCATGCATCGGTATGCGTGATTGGTGGCACGAGGATCGAGGCATGCATATATTTGTGAAAATACATTGCTATGCCCCTTTCCTGCTCTCTGTTTGCAGCAAATCCAGAATCGGCAACTTTTCAGAGTCCGGCACGCATTTCAAGAAACAGTGCACACAGAGGCTAATCGGGGCATCCCAGTGGATTTTCGCGCCAGGCAGCCCAACATACATCATACATCAGAGCAAGGCAGTCCTGGCTTGCATGCCAGTTTTACTTTTCTGTAATTAATTTGTTAATTAATTAGAAATTGTATATTATTCGGACTGTATTATTTCGGACTGTATTATTCTTTCATTGGGTCTGTATTATTTATTCGGACCCTCTGCACGAGGGCAATGTTGTAATAAGGGTGTGTGAGTGCGATGTATGTCTTCCAACCCCCATTTCTTTCTCCCTTTTATTTATCCGTTATGATGGTTAGATATAGGGCATATTTAATTAGCATACAGTATGATAGCATGTTGCATCATTCATCTGTTTTGCACGCACCGGGCTCGGCGCACCATACAAACTGCATTCGTATTTCAATTCCAAATTGAATACATGATAGTTGTAGCATTTCATATGCCATGTTTAGAATAGCCGAGCCTACTATAGTTGCATTTTGCATGTGTTGCATTAGGCATTCTGTATACTTAGGATCCATGCATGATTTCTAATGTAGCTTCTGTTTTGGCTCGGAGTACTCGGTAAGTTTTATGCTTTAGCATCCTTGCATGCGTGTGAGTGTTGCCATGATAGCATGCTTGCCATGAGGCTATATGCTTATGTGATATATCTGCCTTGAATGCCTGTGGGTGGAGGTTGAGTTATCTGAATTGGGACAATTCATCAATCATGTTTTCTAAGCCCACCTGAGGGTGGCAAATCCGCGTTTTTAGCCTACCTGCGGGTAGCACCATCAAACATGAAATGTTTTGTTCCAATTCAGGCGGCCCAGTCTATACTTGTTTGCTGCGAGCATCACATAGTAACCTAGGCTAATAACCGGAATAAGAACTCACAAAGTTTTCAAAAATAGATATCATGGTTAGTAGAGGCCGGTCTTTGACCGGGCGAGCGGGGGTGCTCACGATGTGACCTTCCCCAATCGTACCCGAGTTCCCGAGCCAACTTTGGTGATGACGGACACGTGGCCTTTGGCACTGAGTTAGGGTTTCCTAAATTTCCCATTTAAAAAATATTTAGGTGGCGACTCTGTTATCTGGCAAAGCAGTCCATGTTTGGCACTCCTTTCAAAAAAATCAGTTTTTTCTCAAAACGATTTGCCGGATTTGGACTCTTTGGTTCGAGATTTAGAACCGCAACAAAATCGAGTCCGAACTGTAGCGAGGTCCCCCGCGGGCTTGTTACACCTCCTCCTTCTTCTGTCCCTTCTCTAGTTTCAGTTGTCATCTTATGCTTACTAGGTCCAAGACTCAAACATATTGTGTCTTGCTGCTTCTGTTTTTGAGCCTTCTCTATTCCTTACTACTGAGCCTTCTACTGTCAAACAAGCTGTGTCTTCTCCTGTCTGCGTTCAAGCTATGCAAAAAGAATATAATGCCCTTCAACAATAGTGTACCTGGGATCTGTTTCCTCTTCCTTCTCACAAAGTTGCTATAGGTTGTAAATGGGTATATCACATCACAAAGAATTCTGATGGAAGTTTTGCTAGGTACAAGGCTCGGTTAGTGGCCAAGGGTTATTTACAACAAGAGGGTATTGATTTTCAAGAAACTTTTAGCCCTGTGGCTAAGCAACCAACCATCAGAATTTTACTCTTCGTGGTTCTTCATTTTCAGTGGCCTTTGAAGCAATGGACATTTCCAATGCTTTTCTTCATGGTAAGCTTGAGGAGGAAGTGTTTATGTTATAACCACCTGGGTTTGTTCATTCCTTCCATTCTACTCATGTTTGTAAATTGAAGAAGGCCTTGTATGGTCTTAAACAGGCCGTAAAGGCCTGGTATTCCACTTTTTCAGCTTTTCTTCTATCTCAAGGATTCATTAATAGTCATTCAGACTCCTCTCTTTTTGTTCAGAAGACTACCTCCTATATTACTATCATCCTCATTTATGTGGGTGATATCCTTTTGGCTGGTAGTAATTCAAGTCTTATTGATCAGCTTCTTCTTCAAATGCACAAGGTTTTCTCTATAAAAGAACTTGGCGAAATTTCATATTTCCTTGGTATCCCAGTTCAAGCTTAGGCTCATGGTTACTTTTTATCTCAGCAAAAGTATGCCACTGACTTACTCTCCAAAGCTGGCATGCTTGACTGTAAACCATGCTCTACTCCATTGGTTGTCAAGGCCTCTTTATCTGCGATTGACTCCTTGCCCTTTGCCAATCCTTCTCTTTATCGCAGCATAGTTGGTGGCTTGCAATATCTTACTATTAATAGGACTGACTTGGCTCTCGCAGTAAATCAAGCTTGTTAGTTAATGAGTTCTCCTTACCAATGGTCATTTTCAAGTATTAAATGCCTACTTCGTTATGTAAAAGGGACCATCTCTCATGGTCTTAGTTTTACATCTAGTCCTCTTCAACTGCAAGCATTTTCTGATTTCAACTAGGCTGGGGACACTTCTGATAAGAGGTCCACTTCTGGTTTTATGTTTTCTTGGCTCGAATTTGGTTTCATGGTCTGCTAAGAAACAAAGCACTACGGCCAAATCTTCAACTGAGGCCGAATATCTGTCCTTAGCTCACACTGCAGCAGAATTATGCTGGTTGCAACAATTGTTAAAGGATTTGTCTGTTCCCACCTTTTTGTTTTCATGACCTCTCTGGCGATTTCTGGCGAGGAGATGACGATGGTGGACATTTCGCCAAGTTGGAGGTGCATCAAGGGTCCAAATTTTGTGGCCAATTTTTTCAATGTGTGATGGGCTAGTGATGAGCCAAGAAGTTGGTGAATGTTTCCTATGAGAGGTAGTTTTCTTGAACCTGGGGTAGTTTGGAATAGAGTTTTGGGTTTGAATATCTTCATGTTCTTGACTAGAACGAAGATGAATAGGAGGGGGCTAAGAGGAGAGGAATAGGTGGGCATTGAAGCTCCATATTGAAGGAAACTAAGGTTGAAGAGGGTGTTATGAGCTTGTTAGAAGACATGTCTTTTATAGTATAGTTTTTGTTTTTCACAAAGTCATTGTAGTTGCCATTTATGACTTGTATGATTAACTCAAAAAGTTTTAATAGGGACCCCCAAATTTCTTTGCATTTTTTAATCTTTGCTTGGGGGCTAAACTTTGAATTTCCAAAGGAAAATTTTCTATGTAGCAGGGGCCATATTTAGAACACCATGACAACCTAAGGTTGATGATTTTTGCCTATGCCGACTGAAAAATCGAAGTCAGACACATATGACATAAGAAAATGGTGTATTATCATAAACCCTATGAGCTCTTTTCCGTCATCCTCTTGATTATTCTTCTTTTAAAGGGTTTTGGCTGCTAATGTTTTCCTTGGCTCAAGCCTTACACTTCTCATAAACTTCAACCCCAAGTCTACCTCTTGTATGTTCTTGGGGTATCACCCTTTCATGAAAGGGTATCGGTGTTTAGATCCTTTCACAGGTAAAATTCATATCTATAGACATGTTCTTTTTAATGAATCTTGCTTCCCCTTCTCTTCTCTTCCTCATACTCCTCCTCCTTTTTCTCCTTCTTCTTTATCTGGTTTTTTCTGGGGCCCTACTTCTGTTTCTCATCTTGTTTCTCAACCTTCTTCTCCTTCAGGACCTGTTTCTCCACATTCAGTTCCTTCAATTTTTTCACATTCAATTCCTTATGTTTCTCCACATTCTGTTTCTTTAGTTCCTGCTTTTCCTCATTCAGTATCTTCTTCATCCCTATTCCCTTCTCCCATTCTTATTAATTCTCTCTATATAAATCTTCATTTGCCTCCTCCTTCTTCTGTCCCTTCTCTAGTTTCAGTTGTCATCTTATGCTTACTAGGTCCAAGACTCAAACATATTGTGTCTTGCTGCTTCTGTTTTTGAGCCTTCTCTATTCCTTACTACTGAGCCTTCTACTGTCAAACAAGCTGTGTCTTCTCCTGTCTGCGTTCAAGCTATGCAAAAAGAATATAATGCCCTTCAACAATAGTGTACCTGGGATCTGTTTCCTCTTCCTTCTCACAAAGTTGCTATAGGTTGTAAATGGGTATATCACATCACAAAGAATTCTGATGGAAGTTTTGCTAGGTACAAGGCTCGGTTAGTGGCCAAGGGTTATTTACAACAAGAGGGTATTGATTTTCAAGAAACTTTTAGCCCTGTGGCTAAGCAACCAACCATCAGAATTTTACTCTTCGTGGTTCTTCATTTTCAGTGGCCTTTGAAGCAATTGGACATTTCCAATGCTTTTCTTCATGGTAAGCTTGAGGAGGAAGTGTTTATGTTATAACCACCTGGGTTTGTTCATTCCTTTTCTACTCATGTTTGTAAATTGAAGAAGGCCTTGTATGGTCTTAAACAGGCCCGTAAAGGCCTGGTATTCCACTTTTTCAGCTTTTCTTCTATCTCAAGGATTCATTAATAGTCATTCAGACTCCTCTCTTTTTGTTCAGAAGACTACCTCCTATATTACTATCATCCTCATTTATGTGGGTGATATCCTTTTGGCTGGTAGTAATTCAAGTCTTATTGATCAGCTTCTTCTTCAAATGCACAAGGTTTTCTCTATAAAAGAACTTGGCGAAATTTCATATTTCCTTGGTATCCCAGTTCAAGCTTAGGCTCATGGTTACTTTTTATCTCAGCAAAAGTATGCCACTGACTTACTCTCCAAAGCTGGCATGCTTGACTGTAAACCATGCTCTACTCCATTGGTTGTCAAGGCCTCTTTATCTGCGATTGACTCCTTGCCCTTTGCCAATCCTTCTCTTTATCGCAGCATAGTTGGTGGCTTGCAATATCTTACTATTAATAGGACTGACTTGGCTCTCGCAGTAAATCAAGCTTGTTAGTTAATGAGTTCTCCTACCAATGGTCATTTTCAAGTATTAAATGCCTACTTCGTTATGTAAAAGGGACCATCTCTCATGGTCTTAGTTTTACATCTAGTCCTCTTCAACTGCAAGCATTTTCTGATTTCAACTAGGCTGGGGACACTTCTGATAAGAGGTCCACTTCTGGGTTTTATGTTTTTCTTGGCTCGAATTTGGTTTCATGGTCTGCTAAGAAACAAAGCACTACGGCCAAATCTTCAACTGAGGCCGAATATCTGTCCTTAGCTCACACTGCAGCAGAATTATGCTGGTTGCAACAATTGTTAAAGGATTTGTCTGTTCCCACCTTTGTTTTCATGACCTCTCTGGCGATTTCTGGCGAGGAGATGACGATGGTGGACATTTCGCCAAGTTGGAGGTGCATCAAGGGTCCAATTTTGTGGCCAATTTTTTCAATGTGTGATAGGCTAGTGATGAGCCAAGAAGTTGGTGAATGTTTCCTATGAGAGGTAGTTTTCTTGAACCTGGGGTAGTTTTGGAATAGAGTTTTTGGGTTTGAATATCTTCATGTTCTTGACTAGAACGAAGATGAATAGGAGGGGGCTAAGAGGAGAGGAATAGGTGGGCATTGAAGCTCCATATTGAAGGAAACTAAGGTTGAAGAGGGTGTTATGAGCTTGTTAGAAGACATGTCTTTTATAGTATAGTTTTTGTTTTTCACAAAGTCATTGTAGTTGCCATTTATGACTTGTATGATTAACTCAAAAAGTTTTAATAGGGACCCCCAAATTTCTTTGCATTTTTTAATCTTTGCTTGGGGGCTAAACTTTGAATTTCCAAAGGAAAATTTTCTATGTAGCAGGGGCCATATTTTAGAACACCATGACAACCTAAGGTTGATGATTTTTGCCTATGCCGACTGAAAAATCGAAGTCAGACACATATGACATAAGAAAATGGTGTATTATCATAAACCCTATGAGGCTCTTTTCCGTCATCCTCTTGATTATTCTTCTTTTAAAGGGTTTTGGCTGCTAATGTTTTCCTTGGCTCAAGCCTTACACTTCTCATAAACTTCAACCCCAAGTCTACCTCTTGTATGTTCTTGGGGTATCACCCTTTCATGAAAGGGTATCGGTGTTTAGATCCTTCACAGGTAAAATTCATATCTATAGACATGTTCTTTTTAATGAATCTTGCTTCCCCTTCTCTTCTCTTCCTCATACTCCTCCTCCTTTTTCTCCTTCTTCTTTATCTGGTTTTTTCTGGGGCCCTACTTCTGTTTCTCATCTTGTTTCTCAACCTTCTCTCCTTCAGGACCTGTTTCTCCACATTCAGTTCCTTCAATTTTTTCACATTCAATTCCTTATGTTTCTCCACATTCTGCTTCTTTAGTTCCTGCTTTTCCTCATTCAGTATCTTCTTCATCCCTATTCCCTTCTCCCATTCTATTAATTCTCTCTATATAAATCTTCATTTGCCTCCTCCTTCTTCTGTCCCTTCTCTAGTTTCAGTTGTCATCCTATGCTTACTAGGTCCAAGACTCAAACATATTGTGTCTTGCTGCTTCTGTTTTTGAGCCTTCTCTATTCCTTACTACTGAGCCTTCTACTGTCAAACAAGCTGTGTCTTCTCCTGTCTGCGTTCAAGCTATGCAAAAGAATATAATGCCCTTCAACAATAGTGTACCTGGGATCTGTTTCCTCTTCCTTCTCACAAAGTTGCTATAGGTTGTAAATGGGTATATCGCATCACAAAGAATTCGATGGAAGTTTTGCTAGGTACAAGGCTCGGTTAGTGGCCAAGGTTATTTACAACAAGAGGGTATTGATTTTCAAGAAACTTTTAGCCCTGTGGCTAAGCAACCAACCATCAGAATTTTACTCTTCGTGGTTCTTCATTTTCAGTGGCCTTTGAAGCAATTGGACATTTCCAATGCTTTTCTTCATGGTAAGCTTGAGGAGGAAGTGTTTATGTTATAACCACCTGGGTTTGTTCATTCCTCCATCCTACTCATGTTTGTAAAT
The DNA here is from genome assembly GCA_030407325.1 of Camellia japonica. NCBI lineage: Eukaryota > Viridiplantae > Streptophyta > Magnoliopsida > Ericales > Theaceae > Camellia > Camellia japonica. The sequence goes on along the minus strand of JAPPVO010000031.1, from coordinate 9,153,784 downwards.
TGAAGAAGGCCTTGTATGGTCTTAAACAGGCCCTAAAGGCCTGGTATTCCACTTTTTCAGCTTTTCTTCTATCTCAAGGATTCATTAATAGTCATTCAGACTCCTCTCTTTTTGTTCAGAAGACTACCTCCTATATTACTATCATCCTCATTTATGTGGGTGATATCCTTTTGGCTGGTAGTAATTCAAGTCTTATTGATCAGCTTCTTCTTCAAATGCACAAGGTTTTCTCTATGAAAGAACTTGGCGAAATTTCATATTTCCTTGGTATCTCAGTTCAAGCTTAGGCTCATGGTTACTTTTTATCTCAGCAAAAGTATGCCACTGACTTACTCTCCAAAGCTGGCATGCTTGACTGTAAACCATGCTCTACTCCATTGGTTGTCAAGCCTCTTTATCTGCCATTGACTCCTTGCCCTTTGCCAATCCTTCTCTTTATCGCAGCATAGTTGGTGGCTTGCAATATCTTACAATTAATAGGCCTGACTTGGCTCTCGCAGTAAATCAAGCTTGTTAGTTAATGAGTTCTCCTACCAATGGTCATTTTCAAGTGTTAAACGCTTACTTCGTTATGTAAAAGGGACCATCTCTCATGGTCTTAGTTTTACAGCTAGTCCCCTTCAACTGCAAGCATTTTCTGATTCCAACTGGGCTGGGGACACTTCTGATAGGAGGTCCACTTCTGGGTTTTATTTTTTCTTGGCTCGAATTTGGTTTCATGGTCTGCTAAGAAACAAAGCACTATGTCCAAATCTTCAACTGAGGCCGAATATCTGTCCTTAGCTCACACTGCACAGAGTTATGCTGGTTGCAACAATTGTTAAAGGATTTGTCTGTTCCCACCTTTGTTTTCATGACCTCTCTGCGATTTCTGGCGAGGAGATGACGATGGTGGACATTTCCAAGTTGGAGGTGCATCAAGGGTCCAAATTTTGTGGCCAATTTTTTCAATGTGATGGGCTAGTGATGAGCCAAGAAGTTGGTGAATGTTTCCTATGAGAGGTAGTTTCTTGGACCTGGGGTAGTTTTGGAATAGATTTTTGGGTTTGAATCTCTTCATGTTCTTGACTAGAACGAAGATGAATAGGAGGGGGCTAAAAGGAGAGGAATGGGTGGGAATTGAAGCTCCATATTGAAGGAAACTGAGGTTGAAGAGGGTGTTATGAGCTTGTTAGAAGACATGTCTTTATAGTATAGTTTTTGTTTTTCACAAAGTCATTGTAGTTGCCATTTATGACTTGTATGATTAACTCAAAAAGTTTTAATAGGGACCCCAAATTTCTTTGCTTTTTTAATCTCTGCTTGGGGCTAAACTTTGAATTTCCAAAGGAAAATTTTCTATGTAGTAGGGGCCATATTTTAGAACACCATGACAACCTTGGTTGATGATTTTTGCCTATGCCGACTGAAAAATCGAAGTCAGACACATATGACATAAGAAAACGGTGTATTATCATAAACCCACATAATTGGCAGCCAACGAATATTTCACAAGTAACCCTATGTTTGATTTGACAAAAAATATTTTTATAAAAAAGGTTTTTTTTATATTTTCAATAAATTTGTTTTTCGTTGATTTTTGTTTCAAAAATATATGAAAATTATTTTACAAAATATATTTTCTGCTAACTAGAGAAGAATACATTGAATCCATTTCTACAAAGTAAATTCAAAAGCAATCACCCACCAACCATAAGTCCGAGTGTACACCAAGAAAGATTGCCCACAATTTATCCCATGTAAATTACTATAAGAAACACAGTCAACACACTTGACGTGGCTTTTACTACTTTGCCAAATATGAAAAGTTGTAAATGGTATGGGCCATAGTCACTAATTTGTCCATGTGAGTCATACATTCATAGCATCACATTATTAAATAAATTCGAGTCAAATTTGAGTGGCCATGTGAAAACTGTGCAGAGTGTGAAAGTGATTACAAAAATAAAATAAAAAAGAAAAAATCTTATGTTCAAGACTTAAAACACACAACTTGTTGTGTAGGGAAAACAAACACTTGCCACTAGATTCTCACAATAATTCAATTTCTACTATATTTTGTTTACAATCAACTAGTAACTATATTTTATAATGCTCATAAAATATTTCCTTAGCTGAGTCATTTGACTCTAGTAGGTTTATAATTGAAGTTCGTAAGACTGTTTGTGTTTGGGTCATGGATTTGGAGAACGATTTGTGAAGGAAAAAGAAAATGGACGAGAAATGTGAAATAAGATAGGTTTGTGTTGTATCAGGAAAGATACTAGAAACAAAGATACTGAAATTGTGAAGAACTGGCTACTTCCATCATCTAAAAGTTACGGTTTGCTTTGTTTCTCCTGCATTTCTGGCCTATTTTCTTTATCATTTCAGCAGTTATAGGATCAAATTTTAGCTTGAGGCATGTACATCGACACAAGGTCGTACCAAATTTTCTTTTCTGGTCATCCAAACACAGAAAGAAGGAAATAGAACAGAGCAGAGAAAGAAAAAACAACACAGCTTGGAATGCAGCCCAGTGAGCAAACTCAATTGCAAGAACTTTAGCAATTCAGAAAATTAAAGAATTCCTCCACAATCTTAATTTTGAAAATTAAAGAATTCCTCCTATTATCAACCATGTCCTCCCATTCAGAGAAAAGCTAATTTGCAAGCTGAACAATCAAAGAATTCCTCCACAATTCTAATTTTGAGTGAACAATCATAAAACAACCTTATCTCTACATATTGGATGAAGTTTGTTAATGTGCTATATCTTCTCTCTTGTTACACATTTTCCAATTATGACAATCACAAACAAGAGGGGAAAAAAATCAATGCAACAATTATACCACGTTATCATCAACACGTGGTATCACCATTCATTTATAATTTTTTTAACTCTCAATGACATTTCCGAGGAAAGCCAAGTTACTTGCACTCAAGGATTGACATCGCATCCACCTTTAAATGGAAATTTGAGGGCAAGTGGCCATTCCCTTGATTCTTACTAACAAGAATTTTACTCCATGAGAAATTGAACAAAATGGGCTGAATCAGCCTATTTCTTGCATGTACAAATTGAATTCTTTTTTGAGAAAGGAACTAAAGATGGAATGGTTTCTCAGTGGAGAGAAAAAAATGTCAAGAATCCTCTTTTTTCTATAACACAACTGATGTTTCTTCAGAACACTAATAGATTAGTGAAGCTTGAAACTATCTTCAATTGACAACTCATTTCCATTTACATTAGATGACAATTTCCATTCAAAAGCTTGTAATTTACTACTCTAACAGAGACTTATGACTGTAAAAGCATATATTTACTGAAACAACAAAGACAAAAGGCAGTCATGTGACAAGGCATTAACATGTTATTACATAGTCATAGCACATTTGCAGTCTTGGAAAAAGAAATGAAGAAAAAATGTAACTTATATTTTATTTGCATTTCACTCGCTTTTCTCTTTTTCATTTTCAAATCCTGACCCAAATCCATGATCCAAACACAGACATAGGAAACAAAAAAATTTGACACTGGGAAATAAAATCTTGTTACATTTGCAATGAAAATTGATTGATTTGTATGGCCAATATTTTTGAATGAACTTTTAGCAATTCAGTTAGGATTTTGGTTTAAATTAAGGTAGCTTGAAATTTGTAACTAGAGGTGCAACGTGAGCGGGTGCAGTAAGATTGAAGAGTTATCCAAGTTGTTTTGAGAGTTGCCTGAGGCCACCAAGCCCGACCTCTAACCTAATTTTGTGTGTCCAAGGCAGCCTCGAGCTCAATAAATTGAACTTGGGCTATGCTCCAATTAACAACAAATTTGAGCTGAATTTTTTTTTTATCATCCACCCTTAAAGGACGACAATTATTTTATCAACCACCTTTCAAACAAGCTAGACCAACATTCAACTATTGATAGCATTAAAGTAACACCAAGTAATTATTTAGTTTTTAAAAAACATAGTGGAGACAACCAAACCTATGCTCATTTCCACCACTTCAACTTCAAAAAATTATTTTTTGTCATAAAGTATTTAATGAAGATTCCTAAAACAAAGCCACATGAAAAACGTGACAAAATACGAATGCTAACCATAATCCGACCCCCACTAGTGATAGAAGGCATTAACGCGTGTCACTCCAGCCATCATCCACCAGAACACAAACTGGGATCCCAAAATTTTGTTTAAAAAAATTCTTGCCACAGTTATAAAATTTTAACAGCCTATCACCCCTTTAAATCCAAGTCTATTCTACCTCTTTCAAACACTTCAAAGTCTAGAACCTTTCTTTCACCTTTTCAAAGCCAAATCATAAAAGATAACTATATAACCTTAGGCATGTAAATCCTATGGTCTCATGTGTGACATTTACTTCTTCACTGGTCCCTAAACCACACGACCTGCTACCCAAGCTCCCTAATTATTGCCACCAGGGTTTTGGGTTACAGCTTAAATGTGGAGATTAATATCTTCATTGGATGTGTAAGCTTGTGGCTAGCCAATAAAACTACACAAATCCTTTATCTCCTTCATGGAGTAACTAATATTTTTAATGATACACATACCAAACTCAAACATGAATTTACTAAGCCAATATTTTTACTTATCAAACAACCTGGCATCAACTCAACAACTTGAATTTTTAAAATATCTAATATGTTCCTATTCATGGCAACACTTGCACCAGTAAAATTTCACAAAAAAATAAATATGAGCGACCTTTTCAATCAATACTCTCCATATCACCATTTTCATACTACAATTAATCACAAAATTCCCAAGTCATAGAACAAGTGCTAGTAAATATCTCAGTTTGATCCCCAATCGCCATTGAAGATGCAAAAAAAATAGAATAGACTACAATAGCAACGAGTAAAAGCAATGCTCAAAGATTAACATATAACATTATTTTCAATGTGAATTCTCTATCTAGTAGCCAGCATTTCTATTACTCAAAATGATTAAGAATGTAACCAAGGGAATGGTTTGAGTTGTAACTTGTAAGATTGCATTTCAAAGTTAAAAACTTGGCAATGCCTAGTCTTCTGTGACTGAAATCCAATTTAAAAACAACTACATACAAAAGTGAAAATCTCTAAAAGGTTGCTAAACGATGCAAGAAAAAAAAACAGGAGTCATGACATGAAACTCTTATTTAACTCAGTGCTTTAAGAAAACTAAACAACTTAAAATTCTGAAATTCATTTTATCCCCCCCCCCAAAAAAAAAAACTGCTATTGTAACTGTTATCTAATTTCCAAGCCTTCAAACTTTATCAATTCTTCAAATCTCTCATATATCCCCCAAAATTCAGAGCACTATATCGACATAAAACAGAGCTCCAATTCACAATGATGACTTCACAGAAATTAGCCCACTAAGCCAACAATTGTTTAATAACTACTTTATGACTATTTTCAACAATTCATGGACTTAAACAATTCTTTAATTTGATCAAATGAAAGACTTTTACTTTGACTTTATTGCCATGTGTCATCATTCAATTGATTCACCTGTTGATAGGAAATTTTACAAAAATGGGTGCAAACAGAAATGTACAGTACTAATCAAGGTTCACAACCCCAATAGTTTTCTTGACTGTGACCTTTTCAATCAGTGCTCTTCAAATTAGCATTTTCTTACCATAATTATTCACAAAATTCCCACATCGATATGGACACAAGTGCTAGTTAATATCTCCAATTTACACCCCAATCACCATTGAAGAAGAAAAACAAAATCAAATTATCAACAATTTTGTTTATTGATAAAAAGGTGTGGAAGAGATGATTGGAAGCTCACCTGGACTACAATGCAACAGGTAAAAAATGCTCAAAGAGTAACATATAAGAAAAAAAAATCAAATTATCAATTTGTTTATTGATGAAAAGGTGTGGAAGAGATGATGTTGGAAGCTCACCTGGACTACAATAGCAACGGGTAAAAAACTACTCAAAGAGTAACATATAATATTATTTTCAATATGAATTCTCTATCTCGTAGACAACAATTCTATCATTGTAAGATTGCATTTCAAAGTTAAAAACTAGGCATGGCCTAGTCTTCTGTGACAAAATCCAATTTTAAAAAAAATTACATACAAAAATACAAATCTCTAAAGGTTGCTACATGATGTGAGAAAGAAAACAACAAAAAACCATGACATGAAACTCTTATTTAACTCAGTGCTTCAAGAAAACTAAATGACTTAACAAAGCTTTAGAATTCAATACAGCACAAGGGTAAAGCTTTTGAAGTGGTCCTGTATGGCTGTTATCCAGATGCTCACCCACTCAAATGCAGTAGCTAGGTGAAACACCCCTTCAAGTGGATACCATTACTTTATTGTGCTGCTTAATGGAACAAACCTAGTTTTGAAATAAGAACATCAATAACTCAAATATAGCATATAAGTAGAAACCATAAAAGATAATTCAACAAAGTAATGCTGCAAAGATAAATTCCAATTACCAAATAATGCCATTTGTCTTTATTGATTTCTTCTTTCATTGCATCAGTGGACAGCCTTCTTAGACCTTTTCACCTTCTTATGATGTTTTCCTTCAACAATTTTCATAAGCCATTCTGGTCTTCGAGTTACAAACATAAAATATCCCATAGTCATTCCAAATAAAAATCCGCATCCATACCCCAACACTACAACTTGCCAATTAAATCGCTTGATTTGTCTGAATTCTCATCTTGTTGGAGTGTTAGTGAGGTGGTAGTGGCAGTAGTTCCTTACATTTCTTTGATAAAGGCAATCCACATAAGGCCAAGTTCCCACCATATGAATCATTTCCAAATATATTAAACTGGCTCCCTTGAGGAATTGGTCCTGCTAGTTGGTTGTCTGAAAGGTTAGTACCTCAAGAAACGTTAAGAAAACTAGACAGCTTAACAAAGCTTTAGACTTCACCAGAACAGCAAGGATAAAGCTTTTGAGGTGATCCTGCATAGCTGCTATCTGGATGCACACACACTCAAATGCAGTAGCTAGGTCAGGAACCCCTTCAACTGGACACCATTGCTTTATTGTGCTACTAAATGGAATAGATCTAGTTTCGAAACAATAACATTAGGAACTCAACTATAGATAATTCAACAAAGTAATGCTTCAAATATTATTTCCATTTACCTACTAACGCCATTTGTTTTTGCTGATTCTTCTTTCATTGCATCAGTGGATACTCTTCTTAGACCTTTTCACCTTCTTATATTGTCCTCCTTCAACAATTTTCATAAGCCATTCTGGTATTCGAGTTACAAACATAAGATATCCCATAACCATTCCAAATACAAATCCACATCCATATCAAATCACTACAACTTTCCAGTTAAATTCGCTCGCAAAGTTTAATTTGTATCTTCTTCATTATTCTGACATTTCTCTGATAAGGGAAATTCACACAAGACCAAGTTCCCACTATATGAATCTTTTTTGAATGTATTAAATTGGCTCCCTTGAGGAATTGGTCACACTAGTTGATTAACTGAAAGGTTTAGTACCTCAAGAAACATCAAACTAGTCAACTTGTTTGAGGATAGATCCAATGATTCAAGGTTTTTCAAATTTCCAAGTGAAGTTGGGATTGGCCTTTGAGGTTGTTATGAGATAAGTTAAAATGTTGAAGTGAATTAAGCCTCCCAATGCATTTCGAAATCTCTCCTCTAAATTTGTTGCTCGATAAATCAATGATTGATATGATGGTTACGATTCTTGAAAATTCAATCTCATGTCCTTTCATAATCACACCACATAAACGTAAAATAGATATCACCCATGTATATCAATTTCATTGCATGTTCATCGACATTCATCATTGCTTCAAATTTTTTTGATATAATTGGTTGGCAAAAGGCCACTGAACTTGTTGTAAAATATGTCAATAGTCCTCAGCTTAGTGAAAGGAACTTTATCTTGGTCTTAAAGACGTCTATGTGACCATGAATGAAACCTATTAAATCTCAGACCAGACCTGCAATTCCAGAAGAGTTCCTAACCAGTGGGGGAATGTATCATTTGTCTTGTTATATTCCAAGTCTGAGAACTTCCAAGTGTTCACAATTGAGCAAAGATCGCAGAACTTGTCCTTCTCAATATGGTTTCCATTAAAGTTAAGATTCCTCGGCATGGTTACCTATTGTAAATGCTACGTACAGGTTACATGAAAGCTATTCATCACTAAATTCAGCACTGAGAGACTATTGTTGAAGTTTCCGAAACAATGTGGATAATGCACTGAAATTGTTTATTAGACAGATCAGAACTTTAAGATGGTTTAGACTGCAAATTAAGGAAAGATTTCTGGTCAATTATTGTTTGGAGATGGAGAAAGCAATTATGGTGATAGGTGGAATAGGGAGCGTCCATGGAGTAAGTTGGAGTGCAGGTCAATAAATTGTAATGGTTTGCCATGGAAGTTTCTCTAAACCCAGTAAGAAAATTATTAGAAAGATCTAAATCCTTCAATAAATTTTTCCCCATATCCATACCCCATTTTGGAACTTCACCACCAATTTGTTTGTTTGAAAGTCTAGAGAAAGCAATTCAGCCTAAACTCTCAAGAAGTTTGGAAATACGCTTAAGTTGCAAGAAGCTAGTCCTATAGTGTAAAATTTGGGCATGGTAGAGTTGACACTGTTGTTGATGCTCAATGAGAGACCATTATGTGAAAGGTCAAGATGGGATAGATATTTTAGCTTTAGAAGCTTATCTAGCTCCACTATACCACTTGAGTTATTTGATGAAAGTGACAAGTTTGTCAGGTTCACGGGTTCATAAACAGATCCTGGAATTTGTCCTTGCAACTTATTGTCTCTCAATTCTATAAAACCAGTGAAGGTAGAGTAAATAACCAAGATGGTATTGTCCCATTGAGTGAGTTATTTTTTAAATCAAGGAAGGCTAACCTGGAAAGGCCAGTTGCATACAAAGGAATGGGACCTGTTAGCTGATTTCCAGAAATGTCCAAGAAAGCAAGTTGGCTCATGTTGCCAATGGAATCTGGTATTTGTCCATTCAAATTGTTATTAGAAAGAAACAAGTGAGTAAGCTTTGCAAGGTTTTTGAAATCGACAAGGGGATTTGACCGCTAAAACTATTATACAAGAAGTACAAATTGGTGATTTGTTAAGGTTCCTAAAAGAAGCTGGAATGGACCCTGACAAGTTGCACTCAATGAGGTACACACTATTCAAGGCTTTAAGATTGCTGATTGAATCAAGCTCTTGGCCCGAAAAACTTGTCCTGGAGAGATCAATAATCTAAAGGGAACTAGTTATATTAAAATTTGGAAGTTTACCTGTGAGGTCCCTGTTATCACATACCTCGAACTTTTGTAGGTTTGGGAGGTGGAAAATGTTTTCTGGGAATTTCCCACGCAGTTGACAAGAAGCAATGAGAGATGTCAAAGAAGATAGTTTAACAAAGCATCAGGTAAAGGTGAAGAGATATCCAATGCATCAAGGTGTAGTTCTCTTAACTAGATTGGGTTCTGAAGGAGCATATTGAAAGTGTATTGTTCAAGTCTCCCCTCATGAACACAAGAAAAATTGAGAAATCAATTTGGACAAGTGGGAGATTTCTGAAGGAATTCGACCTTGAAAATAAAGAGTTTGAGAGGTTGAGATGGGTCAAATTCGTGAATGATCCAAACTTAGATGATATTCTAGAGAATCTGATGTGATTGAAGGCAAGATTGAGCTTCTGGAGCTGATGAAGGTGGAAGAGGTTGCTATTGGTTTGGATGGTGCCCTGAAGCTCACTACAACTGAGGTCAAGTCCAATTACATGACCATTCAACCAGCCGCACATGACCCCCTGCCATGAGCGGCAATCAGTATTCTCATTCCAGAACTCCATTTTCGAATGAGAATAGGATTTTCACTGTAAAAAGGTAGAGCCACTTATGACCAATGTTTTTTTAAATTGGAGTAGTGTGAATCTCTGATCCTCAAGGCACGTGGGGCATGCAGAAGTAGACGAAGACCATGATGATGAACATGTAGGAACTTGAGAAAACAAGAGAAACAACAGAAATTGATGAAACAATATTAGCCAACTCATTTCTCCTTATGGGAATCAAAGATATCAAAACGAATAAGTTGGATATTTGATGATGGATAAGAGAAAATGTATTCTTGTTATACACACTGCTAAGTACCAGTAAGTCTTTCTCTTGTGCAGCCCGTCAAGTAAGGCAACCATGTCAATTGTAATTATCCACTCTTCAAACAAGCTTGTCTTCCATCAACGTTTGGTACGACGGAAAATGAAAATCAACTGAAAGATTTTCTGTTGATCATGAAAAACAGTTTATTTGGGTGAAAAATATTTTTTGAACTAAACTCCTGTCCTACTAACGACATTAGACGATCTCCACCTCCACCACCCTACCACTATTACCGCCAACATACCACCAAAATTTGCCCCATCATTGCTGCCGCCACTATCACACCCAAAATCACTGGCACATTAATTTTAAGGTCAGAATCAAATGTTAAAAAATATTTGTTTTTAATTTGTATAAACGTTTCATAACAAAATATATTTTATTGAAACAAATAGAGTGGTAATTCTTGGTCCCAAAGCTAGCAAAGGTTGGCCATAAGTCACAAAAAAAGTTGAGTTGGTGTTACTAAGCAAGTAATGCAAAGTTTGAGACTGGAATTGTTGGAGAGATGGAAGAAAAACTAACCTTGGGTAGGTGGGATATTACTTAAGGAATGTGGCTGGAAATAAGTAGTTTGAGGTGGACACATATTGAACTTTCAAAGTGGCCGAACTCGTACTGAGAGAGAGAGAGAGAGAGAGAGAGAGAGAGAGATAGAGAGATTTCCAAGTCATCTAATACAAGGTCTACCCTCAGGCTCTGCATATTAACTTTATACAAACCTTTTCCATCCTTGTAACAATTTTTCATTTTAATTTTGGTGAAATATTGAGATATGATCCCATGCACTCATTTTTATAATCAAAATTTTCAATTTTCAGAGCTCCAGATTAAGTTATAGATGTGAAGAGTCTACTTTGAAGACAGACATTTAGGGGGGGGGGGACTGGGGAATGAAATCTTGTTACATTTACAATGAAAATTGATTGATTTGTATGGCCAATTTTTTTGCATGCAATTTTAGGAAATTTTAATTAGGGGTGCAACTCAAGCATATTCAGCTGGGTTGAGGGGTTGCTCAAGTTGTGCTTAGAGTTGTCTAAACCTTCCCGAGTCTGACCTCTAGCCCAATTTTGTGTGCTCAAGGCTGGCTCAAGCTCAATATATTGAACTTGGGGTTAAGAAACTATTGCACATAAAGTTAACAAAAAAAAGTGGTTTCATTCACTAATTACAGTTTTGAAAGTACAAACAGCCAGGTGATATGAAATTGGCATGAACAACTAAACATAAAATCCTAATATGCTCCTACTCATGACAGTAGCACCAACAAAAAATTTATAATTGGAGTTAAAAAACATAGGACAATTAAAAAAAAAAAAATCATAAGTTTGAGCCTTCTAACAAAATAAACTTTGAGTGTTTAATTTTGTTAATTTAAACCATATTATTTTGATTTGTTTTCAATTTAAACCATTTGTCTGTTTTTGTTATGTAAAACGGACAGGAAAATGGTATGTTAGTCATTAAAAAAAATGAGGACGATGTTGTGTAATGTGATACAGTATAATAGGGTATATATATTCAAGGTAAATAGACATGTGGCATAATATGATTCGAGCTAGGACTAAATTGACTCAAATTGACAACTTTGAAGATCAAAATGATAAAAATTAAAACTTAAGGGACTAAAATGATAAGGAACGACTTTAGGGACTAAAATTGTCTTTTAGTCATACTGTTCCAGTTAACAATATAGACGAACGTTAGAGCTATGACCAAATTGATTCAAATTAACCATTTTGAGGACCAAAATGACAAAATTGAAACTTAAGGGACTGAAATAAAAATGATCGCATACTTTGGGTATTAAAACTATCGTTTTATCCAAGTTTCAATATTTGGAAAAAAGAAAACTAGTTCACCCACTTGGTAGTGCCCAAGAAAACTATCCTTATTTTCTGTATTTTTAGTCTTCACAACTTCACAAAATTTTTCATAAATTTAAGATCGAAATACAATCTTAAGATTATCTAAGAAATATCTTATATCGATTCATTTAAATTGTTTTTAGAAATGTTAAAGTTAGTAAGTTGTGCAATCTCTAATGGACCCTAAAAAGTGGATGAATATATCTTATAAGCTTAAAGCTAAACTAAAATGATATCGTTTTAGGATGTGTAGTTTAAAATAAAAATGTAATAATTTAATGTCATTTTACTTTAATTTTAATGTTATGTTGTTGAATTATGTATTTCACAGACATGTTTTACTATGGTAAAATCATCAAAAATCATTATTAAAAAAATGGCAATACTAAAAAGTTTCCAAATAAGAGAAGCACAAACTACTTAAGGATCAAAGATTGTTGATTGAATTAGGTTGTTGGTTAGAAAAAAACTAGTTTGAGAAGAAAAATTATCCAATGCTCCTGCAGATAATTCAAAGAGAATGGCTTCTTTCCAATCTGAATATGGACTAAAGAATGTTGTTTGAGCAATCAGATTGTCTACCCATTAACATATTAAATATTGAGTCAAGTTTTTAATTTGGATCTAATTGCGAATTTGTAAATAAGTAGACAAAATCTTAACCATTAATTTATAAAAAGTGTCAGTGTGACAAACACCTATTGCTTGTACTAAACTAAACGTCTAGTTTGAATATTCGGATTGGTTGTGGAATTTGGACATCCAAACTGGAGGAGCTCCGCTCATAGCCAGAAACTGAAGGGAACAACAAGACATATTAAGATCAGTTGACTTACAAATAACTGTCATCTTCTTTTTTAATGTTTATAACAATCATTCAGTTAACAGTTTATTGTATTAGGGAGAGTTGGCAGAGAAAATACAACAATATAGTACACCAAACTATCACAACTGAAAAAAATAAACCCCACTGTTGATTGTATTTCCATGATTCTTTTCTTGCTTATGAACAACATTTCCAATCAATACTCTCAGAATCGCCATTTTCCTACTTAATTAATCACAAAATTCTCATGTCTCTCAATAGAAACAAGTGCTAGACAATATCTTCAGTGTCATCCCTTAGTCGACATTGAATTGAGAATGATTTTACCTCAAAACAAGCAAACTTGGCAACATTTTAAAAAGGAAGAACGCATCATGATTTTCAATGCAAATTCTTATCAAGTAGCGAACAATTTTGTCGTTCAAAAATGATTAAGAACAAACAAGGGGAACGTTTGAGTTGTAACTTTTAAGATTGCATTTTAAAGTTAAAAAACTCAGCAAGGCCAAGTTTGACTGAAATCCAATTTAAAAGCAGCTATATACAAAAAGTACAAATCTTCAAAGGTTGCTACATGATGTGAGAAAAGAAACAAGAAAGAGTCATGATATGCAACTCTTATTTAACTCGTGCTTTAAGAAAACTAAACAACTTAACAAAACTTTAGAACTCAATACAGCAACAAGGGTAAAATCTTTTGAAGTGATCTTGCCGCTATCAGGATGCTCATGGACTCAAATGCAACAACTACATGAGACACCCCTTCACGTGGACACCATTGCTTTATCATGCTACTTAATGGAACAGATCTAGTTTTGAAATAAAACATTAGCAACTCAATAATATCATATACATAGAAACCATAAAAGATAATTCAACAAAGTAATGCTTCAACCATAAATTCTACTTACCTAAATGACGCCATTTGTTTTTGCTAATTTCTTCCTTTACTGCATCAGTGGGCACTCTTCTTGGACCTTTTCACCTTCTTATATTGTTTTCCTTCAACAATTTTCATCAGGCATTTTGGACTTCGAGTTACAAACATAAGATATCCCATAACTATTCCAAATACAAAGCCACATCCATACCCTATCACAACAACTTTCCAGTTAAATCCGCCCTCCCAATCTGAAGTTTCATCATGTTGGAGTGTTGGTGAAGGTGGCAATGGCTGTTGTTCCTCACATATCTTTGATAAGGGGAATCCACATAAGGCCAAGTTCCCTTTGTATGAATCATTCCCAAATGTATTAAATTGGCTCCCTTGAGGAATTCGTCCCACTAGTTGGTTGTCTGAAAGATTTAGTACCTCAAGAAACATTAGACTTGCCAGTTGCTGAGGAATCTCCCCAACAAGCTTATTTGAGGAAAGGTCCAATGATTCAAGGTTTTTCAAATTTCCAAGTGAAGTTGGAATGCGGCCTTCAAGGTTGTTATGGGACAAGTTAAGACCCCGAAGTGAATTAAACCTCCCAATGGATTTTGGAATCTCTCATTGGAATTTATTTCTTGAAAAATCAATGATTGATAAGACTGTTAAGATTCTTGATAATTCAATCTCATATCCTTTAATCATCACCACCATAGAATCTTGATAATAGTTGTCACCCATGTATTTCATTTCATTCATGTTCATTGACATTGATCATAGCTCCAAATTGTTTGATATAATTTGTTGGCAAAAAACCAGTGAACTCATTGCAAGACATGTCAATAATTCTCAACTTAGGAAAAGGATGTTTGCCTTTGGTCTTGGAGGTGCCTATGTGACCATGAAACCTATTAAAACTCAAGACAAGAACCTGCAATTCTGTAAGAATTTCCAACCAGTGGGGGAATGCATCATTTATCTTGTTTTTCCCAAGATCTAGAACTTCCAAGTGTTTACAATTGAGCAAAGATCGCGAAACTTGTCCTTCAATTTGGTTTCCATTCAAGTTAAGATTCCTTAGCACATTGCCTTTTGTAAATGTCGTAGTAAAGGTACCACGAAATCTATTGTTCCCTAAATTCAGCACTGAGAGAAAAATGCTCAAGTTTCCCAAACATTGTGAAATCAACCCACTCAAACTGTTATTAAGACAAATCAAGAACCACAAGCGACCTCAGATCGCAAATCAATGTAGGGATTTCTCCAGTCAATTTAATTGCTTGAGATAAAGAAAACATTTGTGTGTTAGATGGAACAAGGAGTGGTCCTCGGAAGTAAGTTGGAGCGTAGGTCAATAATCTGTAGATTCTTCCATGGAAGACACTCTAAACTTGTAAGGAAATTATGAGAAAGATTTAAATTATACAATGAATCTTTCCCCACATTGAATAACCATTTTGGAACTTCACCATGAATTTTGTTGTTTGAAAGGTTTGGTAAATACAAACTGGCTTGTTCTCTCAGAAGATTGGGAATTCGCTTAAGTTGCAAGAAGCTAATCGTATGTATTCAAAGTGGTCAAGGTAGAGTTGACACTGTTGTTGATGCTTAATGAGAGACCATTATATGAGAGATCAAAGATAGAGCAGATTTTTAAGCTTTAGAAGCTTATCTAGATCCACTACACCACTTAAGTTATTTGATGAAAGGTCTAATAACATTAGCTTGCAAGGTTTGAAATTGATGAGGGATTTGACCGCTGAAACTTTAGACGAGAAGCCTAAATGGATGATTTGTGTGAGGTTCCAAAGAAGCTGGAATGGACCCCGAAAGGTTGCAGTTGAAGAGGTACAAAATATTCAAGGCTTTAAGATTGCCGAGTGATTTCAGGCAATTGGCCAGAAAAATATGTCGTCGAATCAAGCAACTGAAAGGGAACTAGTCACATTGAAGTATGGAAGTTTACCTGTGAGTTCCGAATTTCCCCATAAATAGAGCTCTCATAGGTTTAGAAAGTGAAAAATGTTTTTTCTGAGAAATTTCCCATGCAGTTGACAATCGCGAAGACCGAGAGATGTCAAAGAAGATAGATTTAGCAAAGCATGAGGTAAAGGTGAAGAGATATTCAAGAAATCAGATGTAGTTCTCTTAATTGGGTTAGGTTTCGAAGGAGCATATTGAAAGTGTGTTGTTCAAGTCTCACCGGAGAAGGATTATAAGGATCATAAGGATTAGAAGGATTAAAATTCAAATAAGAGAGGTCAAGGGAAACCAATTTGTATAGATGGCAGATTTTTTAGGGAATTTGGCCTGTAAATTAGAGTAAGAGAGGTTGAGATAGGTCAAACTTGGAAAGGAGCCAAAATCAGGTGAAATTGTAGAGAAATTGAAGTCATTGAAGGCAAGATTGAGGGTTTGGAGGTGACGAAGGTGGAAGAGGGTGGAGTTGGGTTGGATGGTGCCCTGAAGGTGGCTGCAACTGAGGTCAAGTCCAATCACATGACCATTCAACCAGTCGCACGTGACCCCCTCCCACGAGCAGCAATCACTAGTCTCATTCCAGAACACCATTTTAGGATGAGAATCAGATTCACAAGGAAAAAAGGCATTAGCAGTTATGGTAAATGTTGTTTTAAATTGGAGAAGTGAAAATCTCTAGTCCTCAAGGCAGGTATGGCGTGCACAAGTAGAAGAAGAAGACAAGAGAAATAACAGAAGAAATTGATGAAGAAGAAACATAAGCCAACTCATTTTGTTTTCTTACAAGTAGGAGGATTGAGAGAGAGAAAGAGAGAGAGAGATGAAAAGCAGAGGAGAATAAGAAGGATAGTAGGTTGATGATGGAGAAGGAAAATGTATTACTCATTCTTATATAGCCCAGCCCATCCCGTCAAGCATGTCATCAACTACGTAATTTTATCCATGAAGTCATCATGACTGCCAAGTTTGCAACAGTGATTATTTGTCTTTAATTCTAATGAGAAATTTCTTTACATTTTGCCTATTATGTCATTTTAGTTCGAGTAATTTTAATTAATTTTATTTTGAATTTTGAATTTTAGATTTTATATTAATTTGGTTCGATTGATAATGCTAATTATGGTTGTTGAAAGAAAAAATATTACTAAGTTAGTTGAGAATTGAATTGAATAAGTTTACAATTTTTTAACTATAAAAGCATGGAGCATGCCGTTCATGTGCACAATTTTCATAAAAAGAAAACACTAAAAGTTGTAATCAATTTGACCAAATTAAAATAAATCATAAATTAATTTCAAAACTGAATCAATTAAAATTATAAAAACAAAAATAACACAAGAGTAAAAATATAAGCACTATTAATATAATTTTCCTTAAATCAATTAAAAGTTGGTAATGCCTTGACTATTTATAAAGCAAGTAGTTAAACATTTTGGGACTGGTTTGCTTTTAATTGAACAAAAGCATAAACGTAAGATTCATTATTTTTTTGTTGTCTTGCAGTTAAAAAATATATGAATTTCTTAGGGTATTATTTTTCACAATTTCTTTAATGGGATATTTTAAAAAATAGACATTTTAGATTGTTCACTAAATATATTTTTCATAGTACAAGGCAACAGAAAATGATGAATCCTATGACATAGTTATTTTCATCAAATTGTTAAGTACGATTTTGTTTGATGTAGTTTATTCAATTTTTGCAATTAAAAAATATATTTTTTAAAGTTAAATTAAAATTGTCTATGTAATTGTTCATATTTTAAGAAGTATGGTATAATTGGAATAAAAGAATTATTAAAAAAAAAAAGTGAACTTTTTTAGAATAAATAAAACTTAATTGTTTACATTGAAAATGACTCAATAATACTCTTGAAAATAAGATTTATAGATAATTTTTTTTAAATTTATTTTTGAACAAATTACGTTGCTCTAGTTCCCATTGATAATTGTCAGAGATAGGAGATTTCTAAGTAATGTGATTGGAAATAAGCAAAAATTATTCTATAAGACTAACCTATATTTTATGTGGTTTGTCCTTCTAAGTGTATGAAGCCATATGATTAATTTTTCATACATTTTCTCTTACATTTGAGGCAAACTAATTATGTGCCTCATTGTTATAAGATAGGCACACAACCAAAAATTATTTAGTAAGTTGGGAATACCGTGTGTCCATGTGTCCATCCAATAGTATTCTATAATTTCTCCACTATTTCCTTATTTTGTAGTCATGTATTTATTTAGCCCTTGCTATTCACCAAGCACACGGCCAACGTAAAATTCCCAAAAAACAAAATAATTCATCGCACATAACCACCTTGTAGAATGGATCCACTAGATAACTTGGAAATAAGGGAATACCTTGAAGTTTATGCATGTTGATACATGCGAAACAGAATAATTCCTCCCACTAGTTTCGTTTGGGAAAAAGGATTGGGTTGGGTTTAGGGCTATTTTAGCCATAAAAAGATAAAATAGGCTTTTTAGCCAATAAGACAAAACATCACATCCAACCTATAATCATTACATTCTTTCTCTCACAAAAAGTCAAAAAAAACTAAAAATCCCTTCCCAAACGAGGCTTTTTAGCCCCAGGCTAAAATAGCCAAAAAGCCAACTCACTTCCCAAACGAAGCCTAGCCACCTGGATTATGTATAATATTTCTTTTTTATTTTATCAAATTGTTTTGTTTGATATAGTTTTTATAATTTTTACAACTAAAGAATATATACTTAAAGTAAATTAAAATTAATTATACAATTGTTATTCATATTTTTATAAGAATGGTAAATTTGTAATGAAATATATTATTAAAGAGACGTGAACTTGTTTGAGAATAAATTAGGAAAAATAAGACTTAGTTGTTGACATTAAAATTTGGTAGCACTCACTACTAATATTGAAATAGTGTTTTGAATTATACAATTCGTAATATGATTTGTATAATTCTATACGAGTTTTACATAGGGCAACACAAATTGTAGCTAAGAATAAGAAATTTGTTGGAATCATGCAATTCAATAATGGAATCGTAGAATCGGAATGAATTCAATTCGAATTATTTTCATTTTTTAATCTCCATGCTATTAAATGACCTCGTTTGGTGTCTTTGACCCCCAACAAAAAATAAAAATAGAATAGTAAAAGAAATCGATACATATCATGCCAGTTGATGAAAGAAATTAGGGCATAACGAATTACGGAATCAAAGATGGAAGTGGAGCAAATCAGTCGACCAAGGAATCAAACAACAAATAGTCCTCTTTCTACCCAAAATCTAAAGTTATGCAATGTTTATTTGATAGATGGTTGTCTTTTTCTCATTGTTATTTTCATGGGTCTCATATTTTTCAAACTAGAATCATAATCGCCCTTGAAATAATCTTGCAAAGGTAATTTAGATAAGTAATTTAAGCTCAAAACTTAATTAGTGATAATGTAAATAGATGCTTTAAGTCTAAAATACTATTATCCTTACAATAATCTTGATTATTGCAAGAAAGATATTGCAAAGAATCTTATTCTATATTTTTTTTCCTGTCGTTTTTTGCAAGACTTGCATGACTTTGTTTGTGGGTCGCTTTATTTGGCAAGAGTACTATATTATGCTGAAAAAGACTGTACATGTTCTTCTTTAATAGTGGCCTTGTTTGGCTCTTGAGAGATAATTTTTGATAAATTTTTTCTTTTAAAATTTGTTTGGTTGAAATTTTCTGGAAAAAAAAAAAATCAAAATCATTTTGCTCTCTACTATATATCAATCAATCACTTTTTTCTCTCTCTTCTCTCTTTCTCTCATATCCTACATATCATTCAATCACTTTTTCTCACACCCATCTATTCAATTACAAAAAAAAAAAAAAATTAAATCATCCAAACTCTAAAACTCCAAAACTATTTTCAAAACCTACAACCAAACAAAATTTTAAACTTTGTAAACTCTTTCCAGAAAATTATTTTTTAAAATTGTTTCACAAATACAAACCAATTGGTCCGGTTAATGTGTACGTAAATATTGAGAGAACTTAAAAATATGTATCTTATTTATTGAACTCATTTTCATACACAATGTGCAATACTTTTAATTTTCTTAACATGCACCCTAAGAACACTCATTAATAAAATTCATATTATATTTAATATTATATATAAATTGTTATTTTTTTTCATTTTAAGAACCATATATGTGATTTTATATGTAATATATAAGTATATATTATTATATCAAAAATATATAAAATGAAGTGAATATTACGATTCACAATTTGAAAATAAGACTTATTAATGGGCTGCATTACCCTAACTAATTGTTAGAGATAGATAGAATATGACAAAACCAAATTGGGTGGGTGGTGGGAGATTTCTAAGGAATCTTTGCTGGAAATAAGTCATAATTATCTTATAAGTCTAGCTTTGTATTCAAGTGTATTTGATATATAACTAGTTTTTCTTTTTTTAAAAAAAATATATTTTAGACAAATTAATTATGAGTTTCATTGTTATAAGATGGAAACATGGATCTAAGTTGCGTGTTGTGCCTTGTGGCACATCATGCATGTTTTGATGTATCATGGAGACTTGTCCCGAGTCTATTTGATGAACTGAATAATTCATATTATAAGATTCGTCGAACATATTATCCTTATAAAAAATCAAGTCCTAACTGTTTTAAAATAAATTATTAAAATTATATTAATCATTTATTTTTTTTAAAATAAATGTGATCTTATTTTAAGGTTATAAATAAACAACTGATTTGAATTTTTTAATGAATAATTTACTCAATAAACCTTACACAATAAAAAATTTAGATCAATAACATGAGTTCGGGACAAAAATCCAATGAGCCTTGCAACACCGTGTGCCTACCGTGCCTTATAAGCACAGCACACTCCCCAATTCCATGGAAGCACAGGCACCTTGAAACATGGATCCACCAGATAATTTTTTTAAAATAATGGATATTGTGAAATTTATACATGTTGAACTTTCAAAGTGACTGAATTCATACTCAATTTAGAATTGACAAGTTTAACTCGAAACCATTAAGCACGGTCAATTTTATTCGTTTGGAACTTATTTAAATTTGTGTTAATTTTGTAAATGGATTAAAAGTATTATATTTAATTTATTGTACTTATTTTTATACATAATGTATAATACTCTTAAATTTCTTCACGTGTCTCAAGAACACACATTAATAAAATTCATATTATATTTAATATATACATATATATATATATTCTATTATTGTACACTTGCACTTTTATATTATATATTATATGTATAGATTTTTTTTTTTAATTTTAAGAACTATATATATGATTTTATATGTATATATTTTATTAAAAATATAAAATGAAGTGAACCTTACAACTTATAATTTATTTTATTGAAAAATCAATTGATGATTCAATTTATGATTTGACACTTGAAAATAAGACTTATTAATTTATTTTTGAATGAACAGTATTGCCCTAATTACCCTTAATAATTGTTAGAGATAGAATAGGACAAAACCAACTTGGGTGGGTGGTGGGAGATTTCTAATGAATGTGACTAGAAATAAGTCATAAGTATCTTATAAGTCTAGCCTATATTCAAGTATATTAGATATGTAACTAGTTTTTCTTCTTTTTTTTTTTATATATTTTAGACAAACTAATTATGTGTTTCATTGTTTTGAGATAGAAATACAATCACGAGATAACTTCTTGGAAATAAAGAAATACTTTGAAGTTGATATTTGCTGAACTTTCAAAATGATGGTATTCATACTCAATTTGGTATTGACAAGCTCAACTTGAAACCGTCAACCACGCCCAATTTTATTAATTTAAAACTTATCTGTTTCAATTTCATAAACAGATTATAAATGATTAGCATTTATAAATGGGTAATAAGAAATTTAATTCACACTATCATCATCCACAAATTCTAGAATGAACATAATAATAATAATAATATAATAATAATAATAATAATAGAAAATGCAAGCAAAGCAGGATACAAGAAAGAATAAAAGATAAACTACCAATAGATCTTAATTGTTGGACTTAATTCTCTTCAAATCTTATTGAAAATAAGTCCTAGCATAATCGTCGCTAAAAATATTTTTTGTAACGATTTTTTACATATGTCGCTAAAAATTGACAATTAGTGACTGTTTTTTGTTACGAATTTTTTAAACTGTCACTAAAAGTTGAAAATTAATAACTTTTTTGTGACCATTTTTTTAAACTGTCGCTAAAAATTTTAATTAGTGACATTTTTGTGACAATTTTTAAACAGTCGCTGAAAATTAAATCATAATTATCATATAAATATAGCCTTGTATTCAAGTGTATTAGGCTCTCTTTTGGCATATGAGGTTTTGAATTTTTTAACTAAAATAATTATAAAAAGACAAAATAGGTTAAAAATTTAATAAGACAAAGTGTCATATCCAAATCATAATCATTTCATTTTTTTTCTCACAAAAATCAAAAAAGTCAAATGTCCATTCCAAACGAGATTTTTTAGCCCCAAGTTAAAACGACTAAAAAGCCAAAAAGCCAACTCACATCCCAAACGAAACCTATATAATTAGTTTTATATTTATTTTTATTTTATTTTTTATATATATTTTAGACAAATTAATTATGTGTCTCACTATTATAAGATGGAAACATGGATCTGAGGTGCGGGTTGTGTAACGCCCTTAAAATACAATATAAATCAACCATTCATAAAATCCATAAACATAAAAGAAACGTTATATTTTCATTCATCAGGGTCTTCTTTACAAAAGATATTACATGTTAGCAACAAAATAAATACCTTACGAGCTTACAGCTTTCCAAGTCATCACTTGGTTACAACAAAAGAAGAGTCCTAACTCTTTTACATATAAAGCCCTAGGCTTAAATTTACAGTTAAATGCAAAAATAACAACAAAACAGCAAAATGGAGTCTCCAACCCCTAGACCTTCCAAGCTATACCCTTAGAGGCGGCATGTCACCTGCACTTGAAAATGGTGTCCCAAGTAGGGTGAGCCAAAGCCCAGTAGAGATATGCTAAACAATATATGAGAATCAACTAAAATATGAGCATCAGATAAATGTATAACATTCTTAACCACTACATATTCTTTTCATGTTCATTCGATATAGATAACCAATCTCTCAACTCAATTCCATACTTCGTTTGGACAAAATCAATTACTTCAATTCATCATTATCAAAACAACCAAAGTGAGACTATAACTCATTGGTTCACAATTCAATGCATTTATCATTCAAACACTTCTATTCCTTGCCATTTTATGGAACGACGTCCGAGGGAACCGGCACCCATAAATAAATAAGATTTCGGGACTTTCACCCTGGACACTCGGCCAACTTAATTATCAATGGAGTCCATCCCCTATCTCCTCCCACACAATGGAGTACATCCCCTATCTCCCTCACACAAAGATACATATACAATATTTAAACACGTTGTCATATACAATGATCAATCAAATCACATACTCAATGGTTTAATCAAACCGTCATATTCAATGACATAATTCAATTGATTAGTTTCAATTTTCCTAATCCTCATGCATTTTCTACAACAATTATAGTTATCCTCCACCGATAGCCCAAACAGATATTTCTAAACAGATAAATAAATCTATCAACAGATAATTTATTAACTTTTCCATAAGTGAGTGATTTATCAATCCAACTATACCATTTAATTACAAATCCTTCCAATTTCACCTTTTTTACATCAATTTCATTATTTACGCGAATTAATTTAATTTAACCCAATCTGGGGAAAATTTCTCTCAAGTTTCAAAATGCCAAACCATGAGTCTAGAATTCCACCATTTCAATATTAGAGAACCTCATGCACAAGTCCCATACTTATTTTGTAAACCCATATGGAAACCCACATGAAAAACCCTTTTTCATATATAGGAACCAACCCAAAATTTACCAAAAATATCTATGTTAAAACCCATATAGGAGAGTAGAATATTCCTACCTCAAAGTTAGGAACTCAAAGGAGAAAAGAGAGAAACCCAAAGATGCTCTAAATCCTAACTTTTTCGGATCAAAAGGAAGCCCACGCAAAACTCTAGCCTTTTTACAAAGGAAATAGGGTAGAAAGCCCCTAGAACATGGAGTATTTGTAGAGAGAGAGTGTTTTAGAGAGAGAGGCTGCCGATCTAGGGTTTCTAGGGAAGAAAAGGGTCAAAATGATGTAATTCATCTCTGCTGCGAACTGATATATGCGAGGCTCGCTCGAGCAAAGGAGTTGTTGCTCGAGCGACCAGATACAACAAGTGGCCTCGCTCGAGCTCAAGAAGTGTCGCTCGAGCGCACAATGCAAAGCTTCAGGTCTGCCACCAACGAGACGCACGCTCAAGCGCAAGAAGTCTCGCTCGAGCGAATAAACGATTCCACAAGGCTCGCTCGAGCGAAGAGACAAACAACACAAGGCTCGCTCGAGCGAAAGTTGCGTCTTGAGAAAAAAACCTGAGGACCCCCAATCCTCGCTCAAGCGAAGAAGCAAATACCCAAGGCTCGCTCGAGCGAAGAGGCCAAAACCTGGGCAACAACCACTTGTACCAACTCACAACCAACCTGTTCCAAACTCATTCAACAAGTCCCAAACTCAAATACAAAGAGTAAAAGAAGGAAACAAGACCTAGACAACAACAAACAACCGCGGAACCCGAGTCCGGAACACCATAAAGGTCGGGGTAAAACCTGGACCGCTATATGTTGTGCCTTGTGGCACATCATGCATGGTTTGATATATCATGAAGGCTTGTCTCGAGTCTATTTGATGATTTAAATAATAATTATTATAAGGTTCGTCAAACATATCATCCTTGTTAAAAATCAAGTCCTAACTATTTTAAAATAAATTATTAAAATTATATTAACCGTTTATTTTTTTTTTTTAAATGTGATGCTACTTTAAGGTTATAAATAACCAACTGATTTGATGGATAATCTACCCAATAAACCTTACACAATAAAAAGTTTGAATCAATAACATGAGCTCGGGACAAAGATCCAATGACCCTTACAGCACCATGTTATGCCTGCTGTGCCTACGTTCCCCAATTCCATGAAAGCACAACCACCCTGAAAATCCACCAGATAACTTTTTGGAAATAAGGGATATTGTGAAATTTATACATGTTGAACTTTCAAAGTGACTGAATACATACTCAATTTAGAATTGACAAGCTTAACTCGAAACCATTAAGCAACGTATTCGTATGAAACTTAAATTTGTGTTAATTTTGTAAATGGATTAAAAGTATTATATTTAATTTATTGTACTCATTTTTGTACATAATGTATAAGACTTTTAAATTTCTTTACGTGTCTCAAGGATACACATTAATAAAACTCATATTATATTTAATATATATATATATATATTCTATAATTGTACACTTGCATTTTAATATTATATATTATATGTATAGATTTTTTGAAAAAAAAAATTTAAGAACTATATGCATTTTTTATGTATATATTTTATTAAAAATATAAAATGAAGTGAATCTTAAAATTCATTTATGATTTGACACTTGAAAATAAGACTTATTAATTTATTTTTGAATGGACAGCATTGCTCTACTTCCCCTTAATAATTGTTAGAGATAGAATAGAACAAAACCAACTTGGGTGGGTGGTGGGAGATTTCTAAGGAATGTGACTGGAAATATAAGTCATAATTATCTTACAAGTCTGACTTATATTCAAGTGTATTAAAAGTTGAAAATTAATAACTTTTTTGTGACCATTTTTTTAAACTATCGTTAAAAATTGTAATTAGTGACATTTTTTGTGACACAATTTTCAAACTGTCGCTGAAAATTAAATCATAATTATCTTATAAATATAGCCTTGTATTCAAGTGTATTAGGCTCTCTTTTGGCATATGAGGTTTTGAATTTTTTAACTAAAATAATTATAAAAAGACAAAATAGGTTAAAAATTTAATGAGACAAAATGTCATATCCAAATCATAATCATTTCATTTTTTCTCTCACAAAAATAAAAAAGTCAAAAGTTCATTCCAAACGAGATTTTTTAACCCAAGTTAAAATAACTAAAAAGCAAAAAGCCAACTCACATCCCAAACGAAACCTATATAATTAGTTTTACTTTTATTTTTATTTTATTTTTTATATATATTTTAGACAAATTAATTATGTGTTTCATTGTTATAAGATGGAAACATGGATCTCAGGTGCGTGTTGTGCCTTGTGGCACATCATGCATGTTTTGATATATCATGAAGACTTGTCCCGAGTCTATTTGATGATTTAAATAATTCATATTATAAGGTTCGTCGAACATATCATCCTTATTAAAAATCAAGTCCTAACTATTTTAAAATAAATTATTAAAATTATATTAACCGTTTATTTTTTAAAAAAATATGTGATGCTATTTTAAGGTTATAAATAACCAACTGATTTGATTTTTTTCATGGAAAATCTACCCAATAAACCTTACACAATGAAAAGTTTGAATCAATAACATGAGCTCAGGACAAAGATCCAATGACCCTTAGAGCACCATGTTATGCCTGTTGTGCCTACGCTTCCCAATTCCATGAAAGCACAACCACCTTGAAAATCCACCAGATAACTTTTTGGAAATAAGGGATATTGTGAAGTTTATACATGTTGAACTTTCAAAGTGACTGAATTCATACTCAATTTAGAATTGACAAGTTTAACTCGAAACCATTAAGCACGGCCAATTTTATTCGTATGAAACTTAAATTTGTGTTAATTTTGTAAATGGATTAAAAGTATTATATTTAATTTATTGTACTCATTTTTATACATAATGTATAAGACTTTTAAATTTCTTTACGTGTCTCCAGGATACACATTAATAAAACTCATATTATATTTAATATATATATATTCTATAATTGTACACTTGCACTTTAATATTATATATTATATGTATAGATTTTTTGAAAAAAAAAAAAAGAACTATATACATGTTTTTTATGTATATATTTTATTAAAAATATAAAATGAATTAGTGAATCTTAAAATTCAATTTATGATTTGACACTTGAAAATAAGACTTATTACTTTATTTTTGAATGGACAGCATTGCTCTGCTTCCCCTTAATAATTGTTAGAGATAGAATAGAACAAAACCAACTTGGGTGGGTGGTGGGAGATTTCTAAGGAATGTGACTGGAAATATAAGTCATAATTATCTTACAAGTCTGACTTATATTCAAGTGTATTAGATATGTAATTAGTTTTTCCATTTTCTTTTTTCTTATATTTTAGACAAACTAAATATGTGTTTCATTGTTTTAAGATAGAAATACAGCCATGAGATAACTTCTTAGAAATAAGGGAATACTTAGAAGTTGATATTTGTTGAACTTTCAAAATGAAGGAGTTTATACTCAATTTGGTATTGATAAGCTCAACTCGAAACCGTCAACCACACCCAATTTTATTCGTTTGAAACTTATTTGTTTTAATTTCATAAACGGATTATAAATGAGTAGCATTTATAAATGGGTAACAAGAAATTTAATTCACACTAGCATCATCCACAAATTCTAGAATGAACATAATAATAATAATAATAATAATAATTGAAAAATCTAGAAATCCCCTAGATGTTGATTTGTGATTATGTATCAATTTTAAGCAGTATATAACAATCCCAATCAAACAGTCAAGATAAATCGACACAATGATTTTACGTGGAAAAACCACAATTGGACACCTCCAATTGTGATAAAAAACCACGGGCAACAGCCACAAAACAATCCACTAAGAAGATATAAAGGAATTACACAGGTATACTCTCAATTACCTAGCGAATCCACGCCCGAATTGAACCAACCCCTATGTGTCTCTTCAACCCGTCTTCACCTCGGAATTGTCTTGACGATGAGCCACTCTAGAATCCACCAAAGCTTCAGGCTCGAATTCTTCAGAATCCACCGAAGAACAACTCTCCCTTTTGTGTAGAACAAACAAATAATCCTTTGATGTATACTCTTTAAACCATGAGTTGAATACTCAATCAAACATCAAAGAAAACTAGCAAAATATCCCCAGATATAAACCCTAGAACCCAAGAAGAAGATCTGGAGAAGTTATCCTAGAAAAAGACCCAACACGCGAATTTATAGAATCTGTGTTCGCGCGGTCCGCTTGAGCGTGGGAATTCCCGCTCGAGCGGAGGCTTCAAAATTGTGTGACTCATATAGGCTTCATGCTCGAGCGGAAGTTTCCACGCTCGAGCGTTGAATCACACCATCTAGTACTTTTTCAGGCGAATCAGAGATGCTGTGAGCTTGCAATCCCCGCTCGAGCGTCACTTTCCCCGCTCGAGCGGGGAGACCAAAATTGGAAAATCTAGAAAACTAGATCCTGTTACAACCTCGGTTTTGATCCATGGAATTTGACAACAAAGGGTCCTAACAATAATAATAATAATTAATTAAAAAAAAAGAAAGTGCAAGCAAAGCTGGATACAAGAAAGAATAAATGCCTAGTAGCTTCTGCTCATTTTTATGTTTCTTTTTTCTTCTTCTAATTCATATGCATGTTTTTTTCCCCCCTCAAGTAGAGTGAACTAATCCAATTTTGACTAAACACAAATGCCTTTTTACTCTATATATGCTCTCTGTCTCCTTCAACAAGCAATCCTCAAGGGCAAAACCATGATTTTTGTCAAGGGGGGTAAGAACTTGCCTAGAATTCATTCATGAAATTTTTCCTATTTGACAATTGAAAGAAGCAAAAATTTTGAACTAAGAACAAAGCAAAATCTTAGATATTCATTGATAAGATACGGGGTTTGATTACAAATAACCTCAAAGACTTTCCATATTTTGGAAACTATGCATGATAGCCTCATTTGGAATGCTATTACAAATCTCTCCCTCAATATACACAACCGGCCATCATTCATCAACTGATCACCATTTTCATCGCGAAGCTTGTTCTTTATAATCTTTGGCACATAAAATGCCCTCTCTATTGTGGCAATCGCAACAAGTAAAATCAGTGCCAAAGTCAACAGTTTGTAAACCAGGAAATAAATTCTCTCTTTTCTAGTCTCAACCATCTTCCGAGCAAGGTCACTGATTCCTTTTAAATTTGAAAACTCAACACTAGACCGCATATCAATGATAAAATTCTCAAGTTGAATAGGAAGTGCCGCAAGCTCAATAGCTGAAAAGTCTTTTAGATAAAATTCGGCAAAACGGATCAATTTTGTCGTATCAAAAGCAACAAATGAATCGGATGGATTTAGGAATGCAACACAAAGAAACAACTCAATGTTCACCTCATAATGACTATTCAGCTCTTGGAGTTGCATATCAATGACAAAATCGAACAACTTGACGAAGTAGTGATAAGAGTTTGTCATTTCCTAATCTATACACCTTGATCTCCCTCAAAGTACATACAAGTCATCCATATTAGGAACATCAATACAACATTTCTCAAAAAAAGAGGAAACTTTATCTATCAAAGAACTCCACCTGTTATCTTTCATCATTTGGAGTTGTTGCTTGCATACTTCAACTAGTCATATCGCATTCACAATTTCTTGATCCTTTCTTTGTAATGATTGTGACAAATCATTTGTAATTCCCAATACGGATTTCATCAAATGTAGATTAAACCAAAATCAAAGGATTGTAAAGGGTCAAATAGGTAGAATGCTTCTGCTCTGTCGTTGGAATAGGATCCATCGTCTACTATCACATCAAGCACATCTGAAAACCTACTAATCAAACTCAGTAAAGTCCCATAATGTGATCGCAAACATATATCTCCCACAAGAATAAGAGTGTCCTCTTGATTGAGACCTTGCCCACTTGTAATCTCATCATTCTTTAAAGCTTGAACAACTTTAACAACTTGCTTCTCCTGAGGAACATCTTGATGCTTACATGGAGCTCCAATAACTTTAACTACTTTAGCAACCACATAAAAGAGTGTTGCAATATGGATATGACTCTTTGCTGCCTCCACAAGAGTTAATTCAAGTTTATGAGCAAAACAATGAACATAATACGCACTTTCATTCTCTTCCAATTATAAGTGTGGTGAGTTTGTTGAACTCACCTTGCATATCAATATTATTAACCAGCCATGTGTAGAAAATAAGTCTTCAACCGCCTTCTTAGGTGAAAGAACACTAGAACTAGAAATTTGCTTAATACCTAAAAAATGCTCAATCACAGATCCCCTACCCATCCATGTATCTCAAATAAACAATCAATTGTTCCTCCATTGATGCATCCCAAGATCTATCGAAGACAATAGAGAACATGCCATCACCAAGTTCTTTAACAATAGCATTGGTAGTTTCAACCACAATGGCATTAACAATATCCTTTTAAATACTAGGTGTTGTCAACTTAAGGTGTTCAGGAACATCTTTTGACAAAACAGCTCTGAGATTCTCTTTTTGATCTGAAAGAAGCATCAAAAGCTCAAGAAAGTTTCCTTGGTTGCTTGAATCTTCAAATTCATCATGCCCATGTAATGGAATCCCTTGTCGCAAAAGAAGTCGGATGCAATCAGTTGATGTAGTCAATCGAACTCTATAATCACTCTTGGCTTCATCAAGTAGCTTGGAGAAAACTGTTTCAATATGTTGCTTTTGATTCAGTAAGTACTGACATTTTCTCCAAGCTTGATTGTGAGAGCTATTAACACCTCCCACGTGACCTTGCAACCTTTCTTTTTACTTCCAACTTGAAAACCCATCAATAACAAAAGACTTACCACCTCCTTGGTCTCCCACGACAGGTTTAAAAAGATAACAACAAAGGCAAAATGCAGCATCTTTAGCTATGCTATACTCCAACCAACTACCAAATTCATCAAACCATAAAGGGTTAAACCTTGTTCTCAGATGATACGATGATAATACGTAATCTGAGGTCGTAGCCCCGGATCTTTAGGAAGGTCTGGCAAGTCAATTTCTATACGACTCTGTTTTGGAGACTCGTCCTAAATTGGTGAAGATGATGATTCTACACTCAATTTTCTTTTATAATATTGCTCCATAACTATAAAAACTAAAACACACACACATATACAATAACAGATACGATATTTTGGGCAGTAGTATGTTTCAATGAATTGTTAGCAAAACTGGAAAATAAGATTTTGAACCAAAATAAGTAAATAAAATTAAGGGTTAGGCTTCTCATGTTCAAATCTCAATATGAGAGAACTTGAGGGGCCAGTGAGGCCCATCACGATTCCCGTTTTGATGAAACGAATCGGTCATTTTGTAAGAACCTCGATGTATATTATCCAAAAAAAAAAATTATGTCAATCTGATAATCATAACATTTTCATTTTATCTTGTTTATCTTGTTTATCTCTAAAAAATGGATAATCCATTTTTTTTAAGACAAATGAGAAAAAGTAAAAAGGTTACGAAGATCAAACTAATTTTTTCATGAATGATATACCTTGAGGGCTCTACAAAATGAGAAGTTAAAGATCATCTAAACGGGATCCGCGGTAGGCCCACGAGCCCCTCAAGTGTTCAGGTTGAGATGTGAACATGAGAAAATATCAAGTTGAAATTTTTCCTTTTTTTAAAAAAAAATTGAATCCCTGCTAAAATTTTATAGCAAATATTGAAGACCTCCATAAAATTTACGTAAAAACGAACATAATCAGTAATGAAAGTTGGGAAAACTGACCTCTAATGCCCAAAACTACATAGAACCAAGTTAGGGTTCTTCAAGCTTAGGAAATCTAAAATTTCACCAAATTAAATTCGGTGAGACGAACCAAATGCGGTTTTAGCGAATGCATAGATAGATTATAAAATCAAACCAGAAAGTTAAAATAAAAAATATAAAAAAAAAAAAAATCAATGCACTATGCAGGGAATGCACAAGAACAAAGGGAATAAGAAGAATTGGAGGAGTTCCGTAGGAGCGAAAGACAACAGAGCGTACGTACCTTGGCACTGAAGCTGCTAAATTGAAACAGAACCTTGCGGAGAATGGGAAAAAAGAGGGTTTTTTGAGAGAGAGATGGGAAACCCTAACCCTAAAAACTTGAAGGGGCAAGTGTGTTGGTGAAGTCCGAGCGCGACAAAATGAAATTAGTTGAGTTTTTTTTTTTTCCATGTTTAAATCAAATTATTAAAAAGATTATATAGATATTTTAGAATCTCTTTGGTTTCAACTAAAAAAAAATTAGGTAAAGCACTAATCAACTCGTTTGGTCTGAATTTTTAGGATTTATTTTTCAAAAAAGTAAAAAATAAAGCAAATTTGATGATGTTGTTGATGTCGATGATGTTCTCAATGTTTGATGATGTTTGTTGATGTTAAATTTTTTTTAAATGAATCTGATGTTCTGATGTTGCTGTTGTTCACGATGATGTTTGATGATGATTTGATGATGTTGCCGATTTTTGATGATGTTTTGATGATGGTAAATTTTTTTTAAATGAATCTGATGTTTGAAACACCCACAAACATCAAAAACATCGGATGTTTGGAAAATGAGGGAAATCTAAAAAAGGTCTATAGTAAGCTTTTTGGGCAATTAGGTAAATTACACATAAACACCAACCCAAAATTACCCCCTCAATTAGTGACCCAGACGCGTAAAAAAATAGGTACTAATGTCTTTACACATAAAATAGGACCTATTAGTCCAACAAAAAAATGTCGGGACTAAATGGGTTAACATTCCGAAATTAGGGATTTAATGGTGCTTTCCCCTTAAAAAAAATTGAGACTCCTATTATTAGGAAACCCCTACCACCCTTAAAGTGATCTGGAACATTCAAGTGTGTTGGTTTTTATTTTTATTTTTTTATCTCTCACATGAGTGGTCCAGGTCACTTTGGGAGTGGTGGGGTTCCCAATAATGGGAGTCTCCATCATTACTGTTGTTATCAAAATATCCCTAACAACAACAACAACAACAACAACAACAATAATAATAATAATAATGTGAAATGCGCATTAATGTTTATATTGACAGTGTGAATGTAACAACCCTCACTTCATCTTAGTCATGCTCTCATGCATTTATATGATTTTGTCTTGTTAAGCTTGCATTTTAAAGAGACTCCCATTATCTCTTTAAACAATTTTTTTTAAAACATTTTTAGATGCACATTACTTAGATATATTTTTAAACATTTTTAGATGCACATTACTTAGATATATTTTAAATATGAATCTGAAGGCATCAAGAATATGCTTAAGTGTTTCGATATGAACAGTTATGTACTATAAATCTGTGAATTTCCATTTGAATATATATGCTCTCTGGTATATGCATACTTTTGAATCTTTTGTATAAAGTATAATGCAAGTTTAATCAGATAGTGAGTAATAACTCTGTGAAGTCATGTTTAACTTTAATTATTTTCTAATGATATGAAATTACAAGCTCCCTGAAATGCTATGTTTTGTATGAAAGAAAGATTGGCCAAATTTTCCTTGAACATAACTGTGGTGTCCTTAGCAGAGGCCCTTGCCCAGGGGACATAATACTGTGGCTTATGGTCATGAGGCCCTAACCCGGGGGAAATAATACCGTGGCACAGGCCGTCGCCCAGGGGAAACAATACCGTGGCCTATGAATGAGATATGTTACCCGGTACCGAAGGTTCCATTATGGAACTTATTATGCTTGACCAACATGATATGTTACGCTAAAGGAAATACCACATATGATTTGAATATGAGATATGAATTGTTACACTAATGTGTACAACAAGTTTGTTTTGTTATAATGCACATACATGAACAAATGAACCATGAAAAGTTGCTTATGTGCATTCGATTCTGCCAAGGGTGTCTTGTAAAAATATGAACATGATTTGAGTATATAATTACTTAGTAAATGTTCAGCATGCGATATTTGATAAGTATGCAATTATCTGTTACGTATGTGATTAATTGCGTACGATATGTGAAATGAGAATATAACAATGTGCCTATGTGCGAATGTACCCATATGTATCTGTATTTATTTTTGTATTGGATATCCCAGTAATTGGCAAGGTTTAATGAGAGTTTGTGTAGAGTATGGATAAGGTAAGGGCATACGGATTAAAAGGCTCTTCCACAGCCCGACTTGATAGTCTGGAAAGAGTAGTACAAGAAATGGCAGAGATCTTAAGACACAGCGTCAGTTGCTGCTACGGCAAGAACCTTTGCCACCACAATGTAAGAAAACCGAAGAGTTTGTTATCAGATTTTCTGGGCTCGTTATAGATGTGGTAAAGGGACCATATGGTAAGGAGCTGTCCCCGAACTGAACAAAATGTGAGTAAATCTTCTGCCTCAGTTGAATTCGTACCAATGGTAGGAATTGCTAATCGAGATAGGTAATTGCACTAGTCCTAGAAAGCCCTCAGAATACTGCAACCGTTATCCCAGGTATCTATATTGTTTATAACGAATGTCTATGTGTTGATTGGTTCTGAATTAGTACATGTATACATTTTGCTTGGGATTATTTAATTCGGATCGGCATATTCCTTCATATCTGCTGCATGTGTATCTAGATTGGTTAGACCCATCAGATCGAGACCGTATTCATTGAATGTATATGCTTCATTTGGGGAAATTGTGAAATATGCATTGGGATATTGATTAACTCTGCACATGCATCTGTACATCTAAACCTATGCTCGGGTGATTTGTTATATTACTGTCTTCAACGACTAAACTACTGGAATTGTGACCTTGTGATTGTATAAACTGAGTGAGCACCCCAAATAATAAACTCTGCAAATTACGGACCATGTATGTGGACTGGTAGAAAATTGGCTGAACTACGTGACTGAAACTGAGCTTGACTCGTAAGCCTATGTTTTGTGACTGATTTAGAACTTTCTATAACAGACCCTATCTTATGTACAACGAGGAACTTTGTTTAATGTGATTGGTGCACTATGTACTTGCATGTAAGACTTATTTGGGAACTGCTATACTGATTATGATACGCACCTCCCGACATGAACAACTGTATGCATATGCAACTATAGCTGAATTCATGTGGACAATGTCATATTGTACATGACTTGAAATACTTTGATATGAACAGTTG
This sequence comes from Camellia japonica, assembly GCA_030407325.1. Classification (NCBI taxonomy): domain Eukaryota; kingdom Viridiplantae; phylum Streptophyta; class Magnoliopsida; order Ericales; family Theaceae; genus Camellia; species Camellia japonica. The sequence goes on along the minus strand of JAPPVO010000031.1, from coordinate 9,118,946 downwards.
AGACGAATGATTTTGATATAACTTTGAGAACTGATAAACTTAGGACAGTTGTGAAATTATCAGCCATGTGCCTAAACAAACGAAGTGAGCCTTACGGAACCGAATGTACCCTTTGAGAAAACTTTTATCTGATTCGATCGATAGAACCTTTGTCTGATTTGGCCTGATAGACCCTCATTTGATAAACTTGATGGGACCTCTGTTTGATTTACTTTGACAAGACCTTTTGCTTGGATTGATTTGATAAGACCCTCTATCTAATTTGATTTTGTTAAGCGGGATAAGAAAATTGCTTATGAATAAATAGCCAGATTATTCTTGGCAGAAAAACTAATAGACCCAAAACTTGAATCCGTTGGAATACCTAACTTATTTGAAAGACCTCTTGTGGGCTATCGACAGATGATCTAACCATGGACATCATTGAAAAACCAACCTTCAACTATTGAGGACGTATGTATGTTATAAATGAACTGAATGTGCAAATCTAGTGTGTGGGTGTTTTAAGGAACAATGCTGGTGTGTTGTCATATTCTTGCTTGTTTGACGCTATGGAAACCGATGTCAACAGATTGATTCGATTGAAAACAGTACTGAATATTTGTCCTCGACTAATCAGAATATGTTTCATGTGTTTGTTTCGATGTTATCGGATTTTGGGAAATCAGGTTAAAGTAAGTGATATTGCGTTTGTTTTGATGACATTCTTGAGACGTCCTTTCGTACTAGGGGACGTTAAGCCTATGTAGCACTTTTGTTGAGAATCTCTTTTGCCACCGACGGTTTTGTACGGGTGGGTTTGTCTAATCGATCTCGAGTCGGCCACCGACGGTCATGAACAGGTGTGCTTTGATTCCGAGATGATTATTCTTTTGTTTTGTCCGGAATGTCATCCTTTAGTATTACGTAGATGTTTTAACATCCAAGAAGCTTTGAGAAACCCTGATTATCCGAAGATGTGTAAATTGTGTTTGACATGTAATTGATTGTTTTGATATTACCCTTGACGTCATGGGGATTAATGCATGAATTGTCTTATGCTTTGGACAACTATCAGATGATGCGGAGAGACTCGATGGAACCGAGAATTGAATATTAAACTGAATTGTAAACTGTAGGATGATTGAGGGAACATGTATTATGTTAGAAATGGACTGCTTCAGTGTTATTGTACCTTACAATTGGTACTATGGGGATACATGAGTTACGTATGTCGTGTGGTGGATTGTTTCGTTGTTATCCTTGTTGACTTGGGGATTTGTGCCCGGATTCACTTTGTGTTCCTGAAAACTTTTGATTGACCTTGGATGACTGTGATGAGTCACTAAACTAAGTACTGAATTGGGTTGTAAATTACGGGATTATTGAAGAATGAATTGAACTTCTGTGACAAGGAAATGAACCGAACTTCTGGGGTAAAGTTAGTTAGCATTAGAAATAAATATGTTGGCGACCTATGGTGAAGAAGAAATTGTTGAATTAGTGCCTAAATGTTTTCGGTGCCAACAAGGCAAAGTTGAATAACAGATATTGGCAGAACTACTGCAATCTCTACCTCTATTTTGGAATGGAAATAGAAATATGTGACTACAAATTTCGTTGTGGGGCCGCCTTGGACACCCAAGGTATAAGTCCCGTTTGGGTTATTGTATATAGGATCACTAAGTTTGCTCATTTCCTCTCTGTGGAGTTTTCGTATGATGCTTATGGACTAGCCACTGTTTACATCGATAAGATTACTCGTTGGCATGGAATCCTAGTATCTATTGGTTTAGACAGGAATCCTAAAATGTGTTCGAATTTTGATGCGCCTTCAAGAGGCAATGAGAACTAAATTGTGATTTGGCGCTGTTTTCCATCCGCAAATTGATGCATAATCGGAAAGAACTTTTTGAATTTTGGGAGAAATGCTCCAAATTATGCAGTAGAGTTTTCAGGGAATTTGACAGAACTATCCATTGTTGCCGGACTTTGCTTATAACTACAGCTTACACTCTAGTTTTGGTGCGACACCATACAAGCGTTGTATGGAGGAAAATGTAAGTCTCTGACTGATTGAGAACAGAGTGTCGCTTGATTTTGAGACTAAAGTAAATGGCTATCAATAAAGATTGGGACTGTTGAATGAGAAGTATTTCGAATTGTGTTCGACTAAAGGTGAAATAAGTTTGGAGGACCAAACTTCCTAAAGGGGGGAAGACTGGATACCCCTGTTCCATAATACGTCAGTTGGTCCTTAATACGAATGTGATTATGCGTTTTGATATGATTTTGTGTGCCATCATGTGAAAATATGTGGTTTTGAATTTCTATCTATTCACCATAGGAATATCTGTTTGATTATCTGCTTTGGAAATTAAATTGAAGGCCTTATCGGCCACAGAACCCGAAATTGATTGCGCCATTGTGATTGGCATAATTTTTAGAGCCTACGGTGAAATTTAATTGAAAATTGATTTGGATCAAATTAAGTTGATTAAATTAGTGAATTAGTGCCCCATTACTTTATTATTATATAATGCCAATAGTGGGTTTTGTTGGGTAAGGGCACTACACCCTCTATTCTCTCTTCTTACTTCATTGACTAATTTGGGACTCAAAATTAGAGGAGAGCCGGCTGTAGAGAGAGAGAGAGAGAGAGAGAAGAGAATTGTGCAATTTTAGCTTAAAGCTTGAGAACCTTGAAGATTATCCAAGAATTTGTTATAGATTGTGAGAATTAAAGCTTCTAGGTGAGTAATTCTTTTATAGTTTGTAATTTCGTGTATTCAAGCTAGTTGGGTGATCAAGAGTAAGATTGAAATGAAACTGGGTTGGTTTTTGAATTGAAGCTGATATGTGCATGCATGTAAGAAATTGCTTTGAAATTGTATGTTTGAGCACAAATATGTATAATCCATGTGAAATATTAAAGGAAACTCATGTTTTGACCACCTCTTCACCAATTAAGTTGAGAATGATGAGCATCTCCACATGCATGTACAAATCATGGGAGTGTAAGTCTTGAATGTTTGAATTTGAGCATGTTGGTGATGAGTTTGACATATTTTGGGACATGCATGTAGATAAATCAAGAAATTGAGCTTCCTAATGTTGTAATCTTGTATTGGTACCATGTTAGTATGTGTATATGTGAAATTTGAGCCTTAGTATGCATGAAATATGGTTGGAATGTCGAATTTGAGCTCAAGAACACAATCTGGAAAACCCAGAATTTTGATGTCCGCTCGAGCGGGGTAATGGCCGCTCGAGCGGGAAAAACGTGCTCCCAGTACTTTTTGCAGACTTGGTGTCCGCTCGAGCGGGTGAGTTCACGCTCAAGCGGGAGAGCTACTTAGACAGGCATTCCGCTCGAGCGCCTTATTCCACGCTCGAGCTTATTTTTCATGCAACCAGTACTTTTGCAGGCCTTAAGGGTTCGCTCGAGCGGGGACCTTGTTTTCTGAAATTTTGAAAATGCATTCTGTGTTCTGTTTTTCCGTTCCCCTTCACTTGTAAGCACTCTTAGGCATACATTGAGCATTGTAATTGAGTTAAAGAGATAAGAATGAAGCCTAAAGAGGAAAATGTGAATTTAGAACGGATTGAATTATTTGTGACCCATACGTGTTATGTGATGTGTAGGGTCAAGCCGAAGGGCAAATCCACAAGCCGATCACTGTGAGTAATATCTGAAATACATATTGTTGTCCAATTGCTTACTTCTGTGTAAGTTTTGTAAAGTTCATTAATATTGAATGGTGGACAAGTTTGAAAGGCTTAAATGCCAGTTTGATATGACAAGTTTGAAAGTCTTAAATGTCTGTTTGATACGAAAGGCCTATGAGCCAGTTTGATATGAAAGGCCTATGAGCCAGTTTGATATGAAAGGCCTATGAGCCCGTTTGACACGAAAGTGTATATGGGCCGAAGGCCGTTTGGTAATAAATGTGGGCCGAAGGCCGTTTGACATAAATGTGGGCCGAAGGCCGTTCGATGTAAATGTGGGCCGAAGGCCGTTTGATATAAATGTGGGCCGAAGGCCGTTCGATGTAAATGTGGGCCGAAGGCCGTTTGATATAAATGTGGGCCGAAGGCCGTTTGATATAAATGTGGGCCGAAGGCCGTTTGATATAAATGTGGGCCGAAGGCCGATTGACATAAACGATTGGGCCGAAGGCCGATGGACATGAATGAATTGGGCCCGAGGCCGTATGATGTGTTTGGAACCTCAGTTATTTAACTTACATATGTCTATGTATGTATGTATTAGTTGGAAATGTAAATTGGGCCCAAAGCCGTTTGATGTATATTGTTCCAATGTATATTCTTTATTTGATATTATTCACTGGGCTATCGCTCACGCTCATTCATGTATTTGTAGGTGAGCCCAGAGAAGTCCAAACCCAGCCCCAGTGAAGTCTATGTGGAACAACAGAGGTTTTGGAGAGTCAGCCCTTGCGTCTCACGTACGAGACTCGCCTTCGCCCTTTTGTTATGCATTTATATTTTGTCATGTTGGCGAAGTTTTTGTATATGTCCGTATATAGTTTTCATGGGTTGACTTAGTCTTGAATGATCCTGTCTGTACAGAACGTTATGGTACTGTATTCTGTTGTGAGTTATTAACATGTATTTGTATGGAATGTTATGATGTGCATATAAGCACGGCTCTATGGACAAAGTTTTAAATTGCTTCCGTTTGGCCTCTCTTACTCTGATGAGTTTCGTCTTATTTGTTTTGAGGCCATAGGTAATCTCGTGATTACTGGCCGGTTATGGCCTAAACCCATAGGGGCGGGTTCCGGTCATGACATCGCAGGTGCTGCTGGGAAGACGAAGGCTAGCCAACCCATGGAGTATCTGGATCCTGTCTGATCTATCTCCTCCTGACCGAACTACATCATCAAGTACTGAAGAAAATCATATTTTTTAGATGTTTTTTACCTTTAATAAAAAAATTATTAATATTATTTTAAATTTTTAGATTTTTTATTTTAGATGGATTTAAAAAGTAAAAGAAATAAAAAAATATATATAAAAAAATCTATTACAGATTTTTTTTTTTAAAAAAAAAAAATTCAAACCCCACTAAACTTTCTCAATAAAAAAAGTTATATTTTTAGCATTTATCAGACAAATCAACTTTTTAAGTAGTAATTTTATCCTACAAAAATAAGTCACTCCAACTCTTTAATTAAGCTAGCAAATCTATGTGGATAGTGAGAAAACTCCTAATAAAACTGAATATCTTGACTTTTTCCTCCAGAGATCCTAGTGTATTGTGAATTTCTTTTTCTTTTTCTTTTTTTATGAGTCTTGAACACTTCAGCTTTTGATAAAACTACTGCATTTGTTTAGTTCTGATATGTGGGCTAATAAAATGTAATTTTCGCATTTTTTGAGTTTGCTATTGGTAAGTTAGAGATTTTCATCTACTTAAAGCTCCTCATACACTTCTACTATATAAAAAAGCATAAATTGATTGAACATACATACATATGATCTGCCAATCAAAAAACACTTACATATGATCCGTTAAAACAATCACTCATTTGAAACATTGACATTATTTCAGAGTTCTCTCATGTAGAGTAGTGCGTACAATACAAAATTAGCATCTAGCATATTTTCTTTCTGATCTTATTCAACAGAAGAAAGAGGATTGATCATAAGGAATGGGAATCAAGATCAGATCATTCTTTCTTCTCACAATCAAACCAAGGTCCTCTTCCATGTCTAGTTCTTCATGATTCTTTCCATCGGGGAGTTTCCAATCGAAATGATACAACAATTGTGCAAGTGGAAGCTCAATATTAGGAATCGCAAACGATATCCCGGGACATATCCTCCTTCCAGCACCAAATGGAATAAACTCAAAATCTCTCCCCTTGAAATCAATTTCACTGTGAAGAAATCTCTCGGGATCAAATTTCTCTGCTTCGTTCCAATATTTGGGGTCTTGGCCAATTGCCCAAGCATTGACAATGACTTTGGTCTTGGCAGGTATTTCGTATCCATTAATCGTACATTGTTCACCGCTTTCCCTTGGAACTAACAATGGAGCTGAGGGATGTAGCCTCAAGGTCTCTTTGATTACTGAGTTCAAATATTTTAATTCGTGGAGGCGTGTTTCGTCAACATTTCCTTTTTTGTCAAAGACACTTCGTACTTCGACTTGTGCTCTTTTCATTACTTCTGGGTTTTTTAGCATTTCTGACATTGCCCAGTCTACGATCGTTGATGATGTCTCGCTTCCCGCACTGAAAATATCCTGAAATTGATGAGATTAATATACTTTAGTGCATGTTATTGATACTTCCGGAAATTCAATAAAATCTAAAAAAAACTAAGAATCTATTGAGTTTCAAGTTTTTAATTTTACAATAAGATACGAAGACTTTCCACTTGGGATTGCACAAAAAAGTACTTTTTACTCTTCACAACACCACCACACACGCACGCGCGCGCGCACACAAAAAAAAAAAAAAAACAAAGATAAAACTGCAGAGTGAGTGAAGATTGCTCATAGACCGCTTGATCAAATCATTACCTATTTTCTAGGCCATGGTGTCACTTCTGCTTGGCAATTAATTATTATATCATGTGCTATGAAAAGAAAATTTTTATGTTTTGTGCAAAAATTGAAATGATATAGAAAATAAAAACATACTAACCAAGATGACTGCTTTGATGTTGTTGTCTGTCAATGGAAATTCAAGGTCACCATGCTTCTGAATTCTTAAAAGAACATCAACTAGATCCTCCTCTGCTTCCCCTTTACCACTTTCTGTTATTCTCTTTCTTTCTCTATGCTCGTTCAAAATGTTTTCAAGTATCTGATCAATTCTTTTATGCATCTTTTCGAGTGTACGTCGTATTCCACTGATCACTTGAAACAATTTCACCGATGGGTACATGTCAACAATGGTGAAACCACCTGTCAAGTCTCCAACTTCCTCAACAATCGAAATGAACGCTTCTTGGCCTTTGGCTTTCCCACCAAAAGCCGCTCTAGCAGTAACGCCATATGTGAGCGAGAAAATCTTCTTGGTAAGATTGATCGGCGATGTCTTGTTTAAAGAAATCGATTTGACTAGATTCAAGATCTCCTCTTCCCTAATTGCTCGAAATGATTGGACTCGCTTCACACTCAGAAGCTCCATTATGCAAATTTTTCGCATTTGCCTCCAGTAATCGCCATACGGGGAAAAGACAATGTTTTGAGAATCATAAGAGAGAATCCTTGAAGCAAAAGAGTAAGGCCTTTGCGCGAAGACTATGTCGTGTGTTTTCAAAACCTCTCTGGCAATTTCTGGCGACGAGACAACGATGGTGGACATTTCGCCAAGTTGGAGGTGCATCAATGGTCCATATTTTGTGGCCAATTTTTTCAATGTGTGATGGGCTAGTGATGAGCCAAGAAGTTGGTGAATGTTTCCTATGATAGGTAGTTTCCTTGGCCCTGGGGGTAGTTTTGGAATAGAGTTTTTGGGTTTGGTTCTTTTCATGTTCTTGACTAGAATGAAGATGAAGAGGAGGGAGGCTAAGAGGAGAGGAATGGGTGGGAATTGGAGCTCCATATTGGGGGAAAGTTGTGTTGAAGAAGGTGTTATGAGCTTGTTAGAAGACATGTCTCTTATATTAGTTTTTGTTTGCTACAAAGTCATTGTAGTTGCCATTTATGACTTCTATGATTAACTCAAAAAGTAGTAATAGTTGGTAATTGATGTAGATAATTTTGTCTCCATTGTCTGTATTATATTATACTTTCCAATAATACTCTATTTAGATTTTGAATTGTGAAGAGAAAAAGAAAAGTGAACAGAATTTAACTTTCATTATATTTTACCTTTTAACAATTTTCTTTGCATCGCAACTCCAAAGTTATGTTTGGATCTTGAATTTAAAGAGAAATTTGCATGCGCACACATAAAAAAAATAAAAAATAAAAAAACTTAAATTTGTTACTGTCTTTTTGTAAATTTCTCTCTCAATTCCGTGATCAGATCATATAGATTCTGGATATGGTTGAGTTGATTTGAGAAAGAAACAAAATTGCTTCAACCTAATAATATGTCTGTATCCTGTCTTACCGAGCTAAGGTGGCAACTGATGAAGGAAAATCCAACTTGAATTTGGAGTCTTAAGAGGCAGGGTTTGTTTTTTCCCCATGTATATATATATATATATCCCCCCAAAAAATATAATGTGAGATAGATTCATTTTAAGTGAGTTTTACAACATAAAAATTAAATTTGGATAATATATTATTTCTCTTTAAAAAAAAAATTGTATAGTTTTTTGTCCATGGCATTACTGTTTTCCACCACATGATAACGTCAAAGAGACCAACCATGTGAAAGGAAAGCGGCTTGGAACACTATACGTTAGAGTATTCATATAAAAAATTTGACCTTTTTTTAAGGCTATATTTGGGTTTTAAATTGTCTTCATAAATTAGGACTCATATTCAAGATTCAAACAAAGTCTAAAAACTGAGAGATTCAATAATTGTAATTTGCATATTCATTTTTACAAGCTATGTATAATGGGGACCCCCTAATTTCTTTTCATTTTTATTCTCTCCTTGGGGCGCTAAAATTTACAGTGGAAAATTTTCTATGCTATTGGGGGCATATTCTAGAACACCACATGACAACCTTAGGTTGATGTTGTTTTTTTGGAGTCTACATAGTAGCATCTTCAATTGAAAATGTTTCGAACAATTCAAAGTTTAACGATTTAAAATGATACCTACGTTGAAAAGTTGAAGAATTTTATTTTATTTTATTTTTACAAATGAAAAACTTCTCTGAATAAAGATCATATTGAACTCATTTCTACTGAGTAAATTCGGAAGTAACCACCCACCAACCATTAAATCTGAGCATATCACTTGGTTGGGGGATTTGAGGAAGGATTTGGAAAGGAAAATAGAAAAGGTAGGCGAAATGTGAATAAAATATACCTATATTTCACCTAGTTTCACACACTTTTTCTTTTTTCTTTTTCAAATCTCTCTCCAAATCTCCAACCAAACATAACATATGAGTTTAAAAATACACTGAGCACACTGGGTGTGACTTCCACTACTTTGCCAACTATGAAAAGTTTTAAATGGTTTGGTCCGCCTGAGTCACACATTCATAGCATCACATTATTAAATAAATTGGAGTCAAATTTGAGTAGCCATGTGAAAACCGTGCAGTGTATGAAAGTGATTCAAAAAAAAAATTCACGTGTTCAAGACATAAAACACACCACCTGCTGTGTAGGCAAAACAAACACTTTCCGCTAGCTTCTCACAATAATTGTTAAATCACTTGCTCTTCTATCTTATTTAATTCAATTGCTACTCTATTTTGTTTACACAATCAACTGGTAACTATATTTTTATAATGCTAATAAAAAAGCTGAGTCATTTGACTCTAGTAGGTTTATAATTGCAGTTCGTGAGACTGTGTTTGTGTTTGGATTATGAATTTGAAGAGGAATTTGCAGAAAAAAAGAAAATGGAAGAGAAATGTGAAATCAGATAGGTTTGTATTGTGTTAGGAAAGATACTAGAAGCTAAGTTCTGAAATTGTGAAGAATTGCCTATTTTCATCATCTAAAAGTTATGGTTTGCTTTGTTTCTCCTGCATTTCTTGCCTATTTTCTTAATCATTTCGGCAATTATAGGATCAAATTTTAGCTTTAGGCATGTACATCGACACAATGTTGTACCAAATTTTCTTTTCTGGTCATCCAAACACAAAAAGAAGGAAGCAGAACAGAGCAGAGAAAGCAAAAACAACACAGCTTGGAATGCGGCCCAGTGAGCAAACTCAATTGCAAGAACTTGAGCAATTCAGAAAAGGATATGATTCAGTTTTCAATTGTTTTATGCAGACTCTCTCTTCCTATTATCAACCATGTCCTTCCATTGAGAGAAGCTAATTTGCAAGCTGAACAATCAAAGAATACCTCTCAATGCAGACATAGATTTCACTCCACAATCTTTTAATTTTGAGTGACCATGCATAGAACAACCTTATCTACATATGGGATGAGGTCTGTCAATTTGCTCAATCTTCTTTAATCTTTTAATTTTGAGTGACCCTGCATAGAACAACCTTATCTACACATGGGATGAGGTCTGTCAATTTGCTCAATCTTCTTGTCACACATTTTCCAATCATGGCAACCACAAACTAGAGAAAAAATTCAATGTAATTGTTATACCACATTATCACCGACACGTGATATCATCATTTAATGATAATTTTTGACCTCCCAATGACATTTCTGAGGAGACCCTTAAAAGGAAGTGACCGGTAATTACACACCAAGTTACTTGCACTTTGAGGATTGACATCCCCATCCACCTTTAAATGGAAATTTGGGGCCAAGGGGCCATTCCCTTGACTCGTAGTACTGATAAGAATTTTACTCCATGAGAAATTGAACAAAAAGGTGCTGAATTTGCCTATTTCTTGCATGTACTAATTGAACTTTTATTTTTATTTTTATTTTTTATTTTAATTTTAGAAATTAACTAAAGAATGAATTTTTCTTCATAACACTCATAAATTAGCAAAGCTTGCAACTATATTCAATTGACAACTCATTTCCATTCACATCAGATGACGATTTCCATTCAAAGTTTGTAATTAACTCTAATAGAATTCATGATCGTCAAAGCATATCTTTACTGAAACAACAAAGACAAAAGGAAGTCATGTGACAAGGCAAAAACATGTTTTCTATAGTCATAGCACATTGCAGTCTTGGAAAATAAGAGAGAACAATGTAAAATAAATTATGTGACAACAAGAAAGCATTTTTACTCCATACCAATAGTACATGGTGGTCTTGGCAACATGTTCCTACTAACCTAATAGTACAAACACTAAATTCCAAAACCAAAAATCTTGTTTAGCCAAGTATATATTAGCAACTCATAAGGATTTCTGTTCGCTAATAGGAGAACTTCAATTCTCCCTTTACAAAAGTGGCTGAACGTACCCAACCGGCCCGGGATTTTGTGTGTCCATATCTTCTCTCTATCCCAAATGCAATTACAACCCATACGCTGAGAATTTCGAGATATTACTTTTTTTTGCCAAACCTTAGCATACAGGCCAAAGATTCTTTGTACCCAAATCTTTGTCTTCTTCCAATCCATATAGTGAGAATTTCAAGACATAATTAATCGGTTACAAATGCATTGAGATAGAAGAATAGAAAATTTTAAAAACAAAAAAATCTCGCCCTTAAGGAGGGTCTCATAGTTAAACGGGCCTCCTCTAAATAACATAATCAGACCACTCACAGATATCTGAAGTATGATCCATGGTTAAACTAGGAACCTTGTCAAGCCTAACTGGATTTTCTTTTCCTCCAATCAATCTAGCTGGATTCCAACAGCAGTGGTCCTAGGTGGCACTTCCTTCAACACCACTGACCCTGCCCCAATTTTAGCCCCATCACCAATCTTAACATTGCCCAAAACACAAGTCCCTGCCCCAATCAACACCCCATTCCCAATTTTTGGATGCCTATCCCCACTAGCCTTGCCGGTGCCACCCAATGTCACATTGTGCAAAATTGACACATTATCTCCGATCACCGCCGTCTCTCCGACCACCAATCCGGTGGCGTGATCGAGCAATATCCCCCGTCCAATCTTCGCCCCCGGGTGGATATCCACTGCAAAAACCTCAGATATCCTGTTTTGAATCACAAGGGATAGAATTTTTCTACCCTGTGACCATAAATTGTGGCTATCCTATGAGCTTGGATTGCCAAAAAGCCTTTGAAATTTAAGAAACAGTGCACATAGCTAATGCAAGCTGGGTCTCTCTCTTTCACTGCCTCAAATCATCTTGAATTGCTTTCATGATTTCTTGATTCTCTGTGAGCACCCCTAGGAAAAGAGCATACAGGGTATTACTTGGAAGACTTGAATTGCTTAACTTCATGGATAGGTGATTGGCTAGGGCACTTCCTAGGGAATCATGAGATGAGATTGAGGTGAAATAGAAGTTTGACAAAATGGGTTCTTGGTCAACGTCTGATCGAGCTTCATCTTTCATTCTCAGCCACAGATCATCATCATCAATGGAATCAACGGATGTGCGGGTTTGGATAGTTTTTGGTTGAATTTGGGTGATGGGTACGCAGGAATCAAGATCTGGGAAACTGGGTCGGCATAATTTTAGGTCATTGTGAACTTGGAACCCGTTTGGATCGCAGGAACGTGGGTTTGATTGACTGGTGTCTGGTCTTGAAGTATGGATACAAGCTGGCATCTTTTGTTGTTTGGGACGAGAGAAAAATGGTTCAGGAAAGAGAGGTGATCTGCGAAAATAAGCGGACATAGAAGAGAGATGTGTGAGATGATGTGAGGCGGAGGAGTGAGAGGAGTTGTTATATAGAGGGAGAGGGGGAGGTGTGGATAGGGCTAATACCAGAACTTTCATGGAAAATGAAAATTTTTCTCGGAAAATAAAAAAATGAGAGAGAACAAAGGAAGTATTAGAAAACTAAGAGAAAGCACGCGCACGCCAACGCGCTACCGCGTGATTCACATTAGTCAACTGTTAATAACAATTAGTGCTCAAAATAAAAACAATAATAATTAATTAAATAATTAATCAAGTACATAGATATCACCTTCTAAGAAACGTACCGGGGTGTAATTTTGGCCCGTGGATCATGGGCGGCCCGAGGTGAGCCCGTCTCGTTAAGACCCGTTTAGGCCGAGCCCAAGCTGAGTCCGAAGCCTTGGTCCTAGACTTGGGCCATCGTTTTGAAATCCGACCCGGTCCATGGCCCGCCCAAAAGCCCGGCCCACCCAATGCCTGTTATTTTTAATAAAAAATAATAAAATTTGGTGAAAAATAAAAAAAAATAAAAAAAATTGTTTAGGCCGCCCAAAGCCCAAGCCCATGAGCCCGGCCCGCCCAAAGTCCGAATACCCCTAGGTCTGGGCCTAGTTTTTGACCCGTGGGTCGGGTCAGCCCGGCCCGATTTTTTGGCAGGAGCCCGCAAGACCCGACATGGGCTCGGCCCGAGCCCGAATGGGCCGGGCCGGGCCAAAATTACACCCCTTGAAACATATACAGATATTGGGTATAAAATTGGAAAAATGTTTGTAGCTCGAAACTCGTTGTCTCGAATGGCTCGATTTAAAAAATGATGTCGTTTTATTTTTATTTTATTTTTTCTTCTTTCCATTCCAATTCTTTTCTCTCTCAAAAATTGAACCAAACCCAAACAAACAGAGAGAGAGAGAGAGGAGAGAGAGAGAGAGAGGAGGAAGAGAGGATACAGAAGATAATTTCGCCGACCGAATGGAGAGCCGCGATTTGGCCATATCGGAGACGGAGAAGGAGAATGGGTTTGATTTTTCTTTAAAAAATCACATCTCAGATTAGCTCAAAAAAAAAAATGAAAAAATGTTGCTATTTTGGTTTTGTTTTTATTCAAATTGCTACTGTTTGGTGCGGAAATTAGAGTTGGTGCGGGAAATTAATTAGAGTTGCTTTTGTGTTGAAATTGGGGCTAAAATTGGTTGTTGTTTGGGTGCTAAAATTGGGTTGTTTCTGTGCTGAAATTAGAACTATTTTTTTGCTAAAATTAAGTTGTTTTTCTTCTTCTTCTTCTTCCTTTTTGCTGAATTTTGCTGCTGAAATTGGTTTTGATTTTAGTTTTGATTTGGGTTTTGATTTTGATTTTGATTTGATTTTGATTTTGATTTTGATTTTTTTTTTCTCAGATTTTGGAGCTATTTGATTTTTTTGGGCTCCTCTTCTTCTTCTTCCTCTTCTTCTTCCAATTTTTCAGATTGCCCAGAGAGAAGGAAGAAGAGGAAGCAGAGAGCGGGGAAAAAAAAAAAAAAAAACAATTGGTTTTGATTTTGATTTTGATTTTTTTTTCCTTCTTCTTCTTCTTCTTCCTTCTCTAATTTTTCAGATTGCTCAGAGAAAGGAAGAAGAGGAAGCAGAGAGGGGAGGAAAAAAAAGGTCAAAATGATGTCGTTTCCGATAATCGAGCCATTCGGGACATTTAGTTTTTCGAGCTACCCAGCAGCTCCAATAAAATTAGAACCAACACTATTTTTTAAGAAAAATGTTTGAGACCCTAAAGTTGGGAACTCTTAAAATGATGTGAATTAATTATGTTTTTTTTTTTTTTTTCTTCTTTTCTGAACCAATCACAGGTGAGTGGGGATTGTGGGATTGTGTTTTTTAGGGGTCTGTAGCATTATTCACTATGTTTGTTTCTATTTTTTTGAAAACACTTTTCAGAAAATTCTACTTTCTTATTTTGTCGTATTTTTTTATTTTTACTGAATTTTTTAATATTTTAAGCAATTTTTTTTTTTAATTTTTAGATACACCTAACATAAATATACTTAAAAAGTATAATTTTTGTGAATTTTTTTTTTTTTAAAAATCACTAAATACCAAAAATACAAAAAAAATTATGAAAATTCAATATATTTTTCATATTTTTGTGTGTTTATTAATTTTTTAAAATATTTTTTCACAAATATTTTACTTTTGAGACATATCTAAGTAAGGTGCATCTAAAAAAGTAAAAAAAAAATGCTTAAAATTTAAAAATATTTACTAAAAATAAAAAAACAAAAAACTCAATTTTCAGAAAATTGAAACTAAATATACTGATTAATTTTTTTAATCAGTTCAAATTGGACTGATTTTAAGCTTATTTAAGTGATTTTGGATGGTTTATTTTTTAAAATTTTATTAAAAAAATTATTTATTTAAAAAAATTTAAACTTATTCGACATTGATATGCACGTGATCAATATACATTTAATTTTAAAAAAATAAACAAAAAGTATAATTTTAAAAATAAACTATTTATTTTTAAAGACAAATATAAACTAATAATAAGATTATCAATTTTATATGATTTATTTGACAAAATTTATGAAATAAAAGATTTCAATTATTTATGTGAGTGTGAAGCCTACCAATTGAACCCTATTCACTAGAGAGAATATATATTTTCACTAAAAAATGGAATCTTTAAAATTTAAAAAATATGCATATTGATCATATAAAAGCCTACCAAAAAAAATGCTTAAAATTTAAAAATATTCACTAAAAATAAAAAAACAAAAAACTCAATTTTCAGAAAATTGAAACTAAATATACTGATTAATTTTTTTAATCGGTTCAAATTGGACTGATTTTAAGCTTATTTAAGTGATTTTGGACGGTATATTTTTTAAAATTTTATTAAAAAATTATTTATTTAAAAAAATTTAAACTTATTCGACATTGATATGCACGTGATCAATATACATTTAATTTTAAAAAAATAAACAAAAAGTATAATTTTAAAAATAAACTATTTATTTTTAAAGACAAATATAAACTAATAATAAGATTATCAATTTTATATGATTTATTTGACAAAATTTATGAAATAAAAGATTCCAATTATTTATGTGAGTGTGAAGCCTACCAATTGAACCCTATTCACTAGAGAGAATATATATTTTCATTTATATATTTTATATTTATCCCTGATTAGTTTATAAAATTAAAATAAAATAAAAAGGCAAATGACTAGAAACACCACCAAATCACATTGTTAGGGCGACTAAAAATTTAAGTATAATCGTGATATATAATATTATCACCAATATGAATGGATGGTATCATCATTAAAATAAAAAGAACGGAGGAATCTCAATATTTAGGCCAAGGCCAAGTTTGGGAAGACTAAATAAGTGCACTTTTTATCTTTTTGGACAAAAAAAGTGAGATTAAAAATATGGATGTTTGGGTTAATTTTTTGACTTTTTATGAAAAAATGTGTAATAAAAAATTGTAAAAATTGGTTTTTAGAGGAAAATTTGAATTGAGAGTTGTGCAGTCGTAATTGTTGACTTTTGGTGAATAGTGTTAACTTTTTAACTTTTTGAGTAACTTTTTGACTTTTTAAATTATTTGGGAGTACCCAAACTTGCCTAAGTTGATTAAGTCCAGATGTAATTTGTTATTATTCAACGCAATTAATTAATTACTCACATTTATATGATGAGATTCTGATGCCCACATGTAATAGCATGATGTGACAATTACACTAAAAAAAATTATCTCTAAACAAATTTTATTGAGTCTCCATTTGGGAAATGGGTTGGTTTTTTGACTTTTTAACTTTTTTGATTTTTTTAGTCTGGGCTAAAAAACTTGATTGGAAAGGACTTTTTCGCTTTTTGGCTTTTTTGACTTTTTTTGTGAGAGAAGAGTGTAATGATTATGAATTAGATGTGATGCTTTGTTTGTTGTGACTAAAATAACCTATTTTATCTTTTATGACTAAAATAGCCAAAAAAGTCACAAACTCATCTTCCCAAACCGTGCCTGAGATATGAAAGTCTTGTATCCCCACCATAACTTCCTCCTAATAAAAACTTTACACCTTAATAGGATGTATTTGAAGCGTCTACAAAAATTAAAAATCATATAGCAATATTAAGAATTTTTAAAATATTATTTTTAAATTTATTCATATTAAGTGATAAATACCATCCAAAATCATATAGCAATATTAAGAATTTTTAAAATATTATTTTTAAATTTATTCATATTGTGATAAATAATTGAATCTTACTCATATATACTCTTTGTGTTATTGTGAATAAATTTAAAAAATAATATTAGTATAAAAATCTTCATTTATCATAAACATAAAATATTCATACAATTATGAATCTCACCACATTGTATATTGAATAATATATTAATTTAATAAATTTTATTTTTTCATATCTTATATTAATATATTAATGACACATTTTATAAAAACCTAAAATTTTTATATAATGATTTGTAATCCATCATAGAGGAAGTGTTTTGGTTTTTTTTAATGAATAATGTTTCAGAACTCGAAAATTTGCCCCCCCTAATCCCCCTAATACCCAAAACGACGTTGTTTGGGCATTAGGTTTTTTTTTTTCTTTTTTTTTCTTTTTTTTCTTCCATTTTCGACATTTTCGAGCTCAAACACACAGGGGAAAGAGGGAGAGGGAGAGAGAGAGGGAGAGCGGAGAGGAGAGAGGGAAAGAGAGGGAGACACACACACACACATGGGCCCCTGCATTCCGGCCGATCGGCCGATCGTCGCAGCTCCGCCATCATCGCAGCTCGTCCGCCGTCTGCCGTGCCACCGTTGTCTGCCTCTGATTCTTCTTCCCTTCTTCTTCTCTTCTTCTTCCCTTCTTCCCTTCTTTCTTTCTTCCCTTCTTCTTTATTCATTTCTGCCTTTGCTTCATCTCTGATTAAACGAAAAAAAAAAAAAAATCCAAAAACGACGAAACGACGTCGTTTTTGGTTTGGGGGATTCGGGGTACGTAAATTCGAGCGACGTAGCACTGCTGTTTTTTAATTTCACGGTCGGTTTTTATAAAAAAAAAAAAAAGAAAAGTCAAAAGAGGTGAGACTTTGGGCCACACGTGCTTTTGGGCACGTGGCAATTAATGAAAATTCTAATTACTATGCTTGGTTTCACTTTTTAAAAAATACTTTTCAGAAAATTTTACTTTCTTATTTTTCATATTTTTTTGTTTTTACTGATTTTTTTTTAATATTTTAAGCAATTTTTAAAATTTTTAGACATACCTAACTTAGATGTATCCAAAAAATAAAAAATTTGTGAAGAAAACCTTTTAAAAATTCACTAAATATCCAAAATATAAAAAAATACGAGAATTCAGTATATTTTTTGTATTTTTATGTATTTATTAATTTTTTAAAATATTTTTTCACAATTTTTTTACTTTTTAGATACATCTAAGTAAGGTGCATCTAAAAAATTAAAAAAAAATGTTTAAAATTTAAAAAATATTCACTAAAAACAAAAAAACACAAAAATCAAAAAACTTAATTTTCAAAAAATTTAATTCAAAAAACTCAAACCAAACACACTGTCAATGCTCCGGATACCATTTTTAAAATTTATTTAATTTCATGTGCTTCAAACAAATTATTATCAGGAACATCCAACATTGTGAAACCCACCCTTGTGAACCCCTTTCCCTTTGCTCTTATCATGAAACTGTTGGAAATATAGTTTAGAAATCATTAATAGGTGAATGGGAAATTGATTTTAAAGTGCACCATTTGAGAATAGTTTTAAAACAATATTTATTTAATGTAAAATTTAATTTTATTTAAATAAATTCGTTAATTTTTTTAGTCAAAATTTTAACATGATTCGATTCAGAATTCAAATTCTTTTGAAAGAACAATCATATCTTTTTTAGTTGCACCATTTTATGAAAAAAAATGTGACTCTTTCGAAAAGTCACCATGACCATTCGAAGAGCCACCAATTCACTTATATAAACTGGCCCCCATTGCATTTATTTAGGATGAAATTCATCTTGTGTTTCTTTTCTTCTGCACTTTGTCTTTTCTGTAAGAGACTTCTGCACTGTAAAGTTCGCTAAATTTGCTGTGGTAGTGCTGCTTCTATAAGGTTCAATCGTTGTATCCTGCGAGACGAACGTCCAATAAAAAACTCGTGAGTACCATAACGGGCGACGAATTTGTCTTAAAACCATTATTAAATGGTGTATTTTGGAGTCAATTTCTCATTCAACTATTGATGGTTTCCAAGCCATTTTTCCAACACAAACCTCTAGATTTAAAAAGAATAAGAACTTGGCGCAGGAGATGGAATTGAGTTTTCAAATCTAAGGATGAAATGAAGTGAAGTATAATAGACAGAAATGAAGGATGAGGGAGCTTGAGAGTAAGGGAAAGAGATTAGAAAGGTGGTAATGAAAAAGAAGGTCAGTACAAGGGCAATTGAAAAGAAGACGGAAAGGGATTGCAAAAGAAGTCAGGAACAAGCAATGAAGATAACTAGAAAGGAAGATATGGGAAAGACGGAGGGGTGAGAATTGGAAAAAAGTGATGTCGGCAATAGATGGTGATTAATGGATTTTATTTGAGTTAGGGTTAGAAATTGAAGGATAAATGTGAAAAATATTATAAAGATTAATGTAGTGTGAATAAAATAAAAATAAAAATTGTTTGTTTGTGAAATATATATAATATGTAATTGAGTGAAAATTGGATATTTGAGTTTGGGATATCATTTTCCCAATCATCACATCTCCGTTCTTTTCACTCCAATAACGAAGGGGGGTGGAGATAATTTTGTTATCTCTATCCCAATTTACCCAACCTTACTCCGATTATATTTATTAAATATATTTATGTATATTTAATATATATAATTTAGCCTGCGTTTGGTTGTGTTTTGTAATTATGATTTGAGAGTATGAGTTGTATTTTGAGTTTGTGGGGTTTGGAATTATGATTTGAGTGTAGAAAATTTGTTTGGTAAAGAGTTTTGAAAATAGTTTTGAGAAAAGTTTTGATTTGAGTGGGGAATTGTTGATGTGACATTTGATATTTGATACAAAAATTTACAACTCATAACTAAACATACAGCTCAAAATTATTTTAAAGCACATAAATTTTTTTAAAAATTTCAGAAAATATTTTTTTCGATTATATAAAAATTAACATATCAATTGCAAAAAAAAAAAAAAAAAAAAAAATCACTATTCCGGTCAACCGGCCGGACGTCTCGTTAGGCCAAATTTTGAAGAAAAAAAAATTCTGAAAAGCGCTGCTGCTGCAGAGAACTCTGCAGAGTTTTGGAAACGTATTTCCAAAACACGTTCCAAACACCATACTGAAAACACAGTGTAGAATCATATTTTGAAAACACAAACAAACAGAGCCTTAGTTTTTTTTTATTATTAATTAGATTAAAATACTAAAATATTATATTTAATATTAATTTTAAGTCTTTTTTTTTATCTTATGTCTTATAATTTTTTATCAAGTATAAATTGTTATCCATAATACTATATTACTTATAATTAATTTATTTTTTGCCCCACGCTCACCTAGTCTCCATCATTTTCAATATGATACGGGGCGAAAGCGAATTACTACAAACCTATCACAAATCTGACCCGCGACTATTCCTAGCCGGAATAGAAACTCTAAAAGACAAAAGTTTCTCATTTTTTCCCAAATTTGGGATTTTCTCTTTTTTTTCGCTAAAAGATAAAAGTGTTGTAAAACTAAAAAAAATATATCCAAACAAAATATTATATCTAATTCCATAATTATTTTTTTTTTTCTCTCACAAACATCACATCTAATCATAAAAAAACTCAACTATCTTTTCAAACACTAAAATTTTTTTATCCAATAATATTCTACAACTAAAAAACTTACATAAAAATCTACTTCCCAAACACCCACATAGTTAACTACTGGACACGTGCAATCCAAAGGAAAACACGTAAAATAAAAAAATAAAATAAAAGTAAAAGTAAAAGTGAGGCAGGTAATCAAAAAAAATTGAGAGTTTCAATTTTAAAATTTTAAAGTAAATTTTAATAATGTGGTAAAAATGAGATCCATATATGATATGATATGTGTGTTATATATATATTTTTTCTTATCACATCATTAGAGTTCTCTTTATGCTGTGTTTGGTTGAGAGATTTGAGGAAGGATTTGGAAAAGGAAAAGAAAAAGGTGTGTGAAACTAGGTGAAATGTAGGTATATTTTATTCACATTTTACCTAACTTTTTCCTTTCTCTTTTCAAATCTCTTCCCAAATCCTCTAACCAAACACAACGTTAAAGTTTTAAAATTAGACGTATCTATCATTGTTACAAATAACAAGTGCCAGTTCAAAAAAAAAAAAAAAAAGTAACAAGTGCAAAGTGTGTGACGTTTGTGATGACGCGTCACACACATTTTAATTGGTGGAGTAATTGTTGTGTTTAAATTTTCCTGAACCTTACATTTGTTTTTAGAATGCGTGGTCTGACGGTAGCCATTTGCGTCTACGCTACGCTAGACTACAATCAAATTTGTTTCGTAACAAGTTGCGTCTTTATACTTTGAAAAGTTATTTGCTGCCATGCGTTTCTAAGACTCAAGTTTTTCATAGGAATGGATGACTTGTGGCCCATCATAAAACCATAGAACTTATATCCGAATGGTTAATTTCTTAAATTAAAATATATAAATTATTCATAAAAAAATTTATATTAATCAAATATTCATAGTTACTGTATTTTGTAGTGTTTATATAGGGAAAAAATGAACAACAAACTTTTTTAAAATTAGACGACTAAACTAAACTGGACAATAATAGTTAACAAGATTAAGAGAAGTTGAGGAGAGCAAAATTGAAAGTCGTTAGCAACAAATAATGATATGATCTTGATCAATTTTGCAACCAATTACTGACCGCCTTCACACCTTAATATCAAGGAACCCTATTCTTCTTTTTTTTTTAAAGAGGAATGTGAAAATATTATGTAGTTATGAGTATTAGACCAACATTTTTTTTTTTATTATAAATAATCTACCCATTATGACTAAAAAAAATTAAA
This sequence comes from Camellia japonica, assembly GCA_030407325.1. Taxonomy (NCBI): domain Eukaryota; kingdom Viridiplantae; phylum Streptophyta; class Magnoliopsida; order Ericales; family Theaceae; genus Camellia; species Camellia japonica. The sequence continues at coordinate 9,097,500 of JAPPVO010000031.1, read as the reverse complement.
GCTGTCTAAATTATATGATCTGTAAAATTAAAGTTTAGAAATGAAAGAAAAAAATCACTAATAACGAAAATAAGTCAAACTTTGTCCCCAAAAAAATGTAAGCTTATTTATGCTTTTATTGAATTTTTGATTTTTTTTTATAAATTTAATTTAGATGGATCTAAAAAAATAAAATATTGTAACTCAAAATTTAAAATTGTATTAAAAATAAAGAAAGCATAAGCAATTAACCAATTTATGAGGTGCACCAAAAGAACCGCACTTCTGTTGTTCTAGATGAATTGGTAGGGAGTGTCAATGTGACCTTTGTATTTGATGCTAAAGTTCAAACAAAAGTGGTGACTCTTCAAAACTTCAAATGGCATACTAATAAATACCCACTCAAGTTCAAAGGGGTTGTTTTTTATTTTACTTTTTTTTTTAATAATTATGTTAGTAGTTAATTATAATATAGATTTTTTTTTTTTATAAGTTTGAATCTGAAACTTTCTGAAATCTTACTTATACTCTTTTCATGACCACTTGAGTAATTATTCAGAGTCTTTTAAGAGTTGTCTACACATTAAAAAAAAATTATTTTGTATAAATACTATTTTGAAATTGAAATGAGCCACTTTTGTTCTTTATTCTTGAGATATGGTATCCTCATCATCATCAACTGCTTTATTATTCTCCAATATCTTACAATGAATCTGGAAATTTTGTTTTAATGGCTAGATCACAAAAAAAGTGTTTAAAGAAAAATCATAAAGATATCTACTAATAGTAATGCTACAATTATTCCTTCTCTAGATTGATTCCATCAAGCCAAACTTTTGACAAGTAAAAATATGTTATTTAAATTTTTAAAAATTATTTCTCCAACCTTTTAATAATTATTATTTTTAATTTATTTGAATTTTTTTATTTTTTGGTTGTAAATAACAGATGCAAAAGACTTTCTAATACAAAATTTGAAATAATAAAAGTCATAAACACCCGCTTTAACTATATTGAATGGCGGCAAAGTTCTCACTTAAAAGTTTTTAAAAGATAGATTTTGTTTAAAAAACATTAAAAAATTACTTATTTTTATAAAAGTATATGTAAATATATAATTATTTAAAATTTACTAATTAACCAGTGGCAGAATTAGAAAATTTTCACAGGAGAGAGAGAGAGAGAGAGAGAGAGAGAGAGGAGTGCACTTCAATCAAATTGACTAATATTCTACAAGATATGCACTGAATTAGGAATTTTCTTCCCTATTTTCATGGAATAGGAGTGATCACACCATAATTTGGTGGGTCTCTCTACATTCAATCATAACTCATTTGATTGGTGATGAATCTTCCCACAGGAAAGGAGAACAATCTGGAAGAAACAGTTTGAATTTCAAAGCCGAAGAACACAACTCTTGGACAAAGCATTGTGGCTATTGATGTTGTGTAACAACACCAAGAGTTGTATACATTACCAAAGTTCACCATGATGTATATAAATACACATGGTTGTAGTGTTACAAATCTACTTCAATATTACAAAACTTTCTCATTTGCTTTGTTTTCAAATTGTCGACTGTTTTGCGTGATAAACACTTTCACGGATTATCGATCTTGTTAGTTTATTCTTTCAATTTTGGTTTTGAAGCTGTGAAAATTATTAAAAAATTTCAAAATATCATGTGATATTTATTTGGCAATATTTTTGATGAATGACAATTGCAAAATAAATTGTGTGAATCGTTTCTTATCTTCCATTTACTTAACAAGTTGGTAAAATTTTCAACTACTTATTGAAAGTACAACATGAACAATAATATATTTTATTTTGGAAGCACTAACTAATTACATTCTAAAAGATGTCATCTTTGAAAAAAAAAAAACTTATTTGGTGTATAAATTTTATGGGGAGAAGTAAAATCTATCTATATATTATATAAGTAAAGTGGGGTATTCGTGAAAGATATTGTGGGAGTTTCAAAACCTCATAATAAATTTGTGAATTTATTGAATTAAAAAATAAATTTAAAAAGTAATATTGGCTAATCCAGTAAAGTAATTAGTGGTGCTACATGCACCAATTAATTTTTAAAATATTAATAATTCCATAATTTATCATTTTCAAAACGAAAGATAAAAAAAATATTTCATATATTTTCAAACCTAATCCTCTTGCACTGATTTTTATTTTCTTTAAAAAAAATTAAAACTTACTTTTTACTATATTACTATATTATTCATACTATATATGACTGCTCTCAAATTTTTAAAATTTAAGATAAAAATTAAGAGCCTTCAAAGTATTTTGATTTAATTACACACATTTAATTTCTTTTATACACTTTTTTTTTTTTATATTTGTTTTGTACACTCATATGTACATTTATGCCTAAATTATAGATTTTTTAATACATGTGATGGGTGTGAAAAAAAATTGTGTATGATTATAAGCACCCTTCCTATTAGCAATATTCATTTATTTTGTTTCCAAAAAAAAAAAATTCTATATCTCATCAATTTAATTCTTTAGTTAATGAATTTTCACACTACTAAAAGACAATTTTTTTAGTGTTTTTTTATAATGGTAACTTCATTTCACAAATAATTAATTATTTTTAAAATATTAAAACATTTTACATGAAAATTTGTATTAAATAAAAATTTAATAAGATCTAAATTGAAAATTATGATTTGTTTTTGAGACTTCACTTCTTTGATCAAGTTTTACACTAAAAATAAAATTTATGAACTATCTCTGATCTTAAATAATTCTTTTAAATGTAAATATAATTTAATATTAAACATATTTTAAGAATAAATATATAATTTCTTAATTGAAATTTTAGAATATTAATAAACATGCCAAATATATATTCATATTTTTTTATTTTGGTTATAAAAAATTTTACAATACTTTTACCATTTTAAAAAATAAATAAGTGGGCAATGTGATGGTTGGATATGAACCAAAACAATTATCTAAAAATTAGATTGATGTATAGCATAAAAATCAACCAAATTGAGTTCTACACTACTTTTAGTATTTGATCCAATATTAACTCATACCCATCATAACTTAACAAATTATTAAATATAAGCTTAAATTGATTATTATTAACTGTTTTCACTAATTAACGGATCAATTTTTAAATCGAGCCCAAGATAGGATTAGAACAAACTCTATACTTTAGGTCGATTTAGTATTATATAATTTTTTCATATATAAATATACTTAATTATTTGTGTAAGAATTTTTAATATAAATATATAAATTTTTTACAAAAAATAAATAAATATGCCAAAAATATACATACATTTTCTTATTTTGGTTATAAAAAATAATCATAATATATTTAGCGATTTTAAAAACAAAAAAAAAAAATAAGTGGGTTAAGTGATCAGGAATTAGATATGAATGAAGATAATTCTCTAAGAATTTAATTGTTGAGATAAAAATTGATCTCAATCTAACTTCTTAACTACTTTTAATGTTTAATATAAGTACTATCCCTCAAATTAGTTCATACTAATCAAAATTTGAGATATTATAATATAATCTAAACATAAAATTTAAATTGATTATTACCAACTATTTCTATTAATTGATCGATCAAAATTTTAAATCAAGTCCAAAATATGGTTAGAACAATGTTCATATTTTAAGTTGACCTTTGATAGTTTTTTCACACATAAATACACTTAACTATTCATGTAATAATTTTAAATATAAATATAAAATTTATCAAAGTTTTAATTTTTTAATAATTATGCATAGACATGTACATATTTATAATTTTATTATAAAAAAAATATTGACATATATTTATTCATCAATTTAATAAATAAATGAATTAAGTGATTCATGCTTAGACATAGATTAAGGCAATTCTCTAATGATTAGGTCATGATCAAGTTGAGATAAATGTTGAATCAATTAGATTATGTCATTTTTAATATCTAGCATAATTATAAATCTTCATCAAATTAATAAATAAATAAATGAATTAAGTGATTCATGCTTAGACATAAATTAAGGCAATTCTCTAATGATTAGGTCATGATCAAGTTGAGATAAATGTTGAATTAATTAGATTATGTCATTTTTAGTATCTAGCATAATTATAAATCTTCAAGTCAACTTCTATATATTTTATTATAAAAAAATACTGACATATATTTATTCATCAATTTAATAAATAAATGCATTAAGTGGTTCATGCTTAGATATAGACTAAGGCTGGGTTTGGGAAGTGGGTTGGCTTTTTGACTTTTTTGGCTATTTTAGCCTGGGCTAAAAAGCTTAGTTTGGGAAGGGCTTTTTGGTTTTTTGGCTTTTTTGACTTTTTTTGTGAGAGAAGAATCTAATGATTATGGGTTGGATGTGATGTTTTGTTTGTTATGGCTAAAATAGCCTATTTTGTTTTTTGTGGCTAAAATAGCCAAAAAAGCCTGAAAACCAACTTGCCAAACAGAGGCTAAGACAGTTATCTAATAATTAGGTCATGACCAAGTTGAGATAAATGTTGAGTCAATTAAATTATATCACTTTTATTATCTAGCACAACTATAAATCCTCAATAATTTTAAATATAAATATAAAATTTTATCAAAGTTCTAATTTTTTTAATAATTATGCATAAACATGTACATATTTATTATCCTATTATAAAAAATACTAACATATATTTATTCACCAATTTAATAAATAAATGAGTTGAGTGGTTCGTGCTTAGGCATAGACCAAGATAATTCTCTAATAATTATGTCATGGCCAAGTTAAGATAAATGTTGAGCCAATTAGATGATCACTTTTAGTATCTACCACAACTATAAATCGTCAAACCAACTCTTTTTGTATTCATGATTTATAATAGAGGAGAAACTATAATTTTATGTCTAAGTAGATATATTTTTAAACTTTTACAAAATAGACAATGGGTAGTTGATAAATTGACAAATATAATTTATTATATGATTGGGCTATTTCTAACATAAAATAAACTAAATTGCAAAACTTATAAAACAAAATAGTTTTTCCAATTTTATTACACTTTTTTAAAAATACATTATACCATAGTTTATTTATTTTTTATAAATAAATTTTATGTTATTATTAAATTTTTAAATTAATTTTTAATTATTTATTTAAACCCGTGCATAGCACGAGTATTATGGTTTATAAAATAATTTAAAAAAATTACAACCATGCTATGAAGATTAGTTAAACAAAGGTGAATGAGAGAGAAGAATAAGAAAAGGGCCTAATGTGAGATGCCAAAATTAATGATTGTGAGAAAATTTAAAAATTGTGTTTCAAAAAAGATAAGAGGACAAGAGTCATTGGTAATTCATTTATTCAATTTTTTGATTTAAACAAATTTGAGTTTCACAAAAAAAAATTATTATTATTACTATTATATGGCATACTAAAAAAATGTAATTTAAAAAAAAAATATTAATAATTATTAAGTTTCACATAATTTACGATATCATCTAATATATGGCAAACTAAAATTATAAAACCCTTAGAAAATAATAATGTATTTATATTTTATCATGGGTGTAATTTTTGTTTCTAAAAATAAAAATTAAAAAGTGAAATTTTATAATTTATAGTAATTTTGTTTAATTTTTACTAATTACATTATGATTTATGTTATTGTTATTTAAAACTTAAAACATAACATTAATGGTAGGGGGAAAAAAATCATAAGTAAAATTATGATTAAAATAATTAAAATTTAATTAATTTTATTTTCTACTGTTTAATTTTAATTTTAAAATTAATTATTAATTATTTGTTTAAAACATGCATAGCACGGTATTACGCTAGTATATCATGAATAGCAATTTGGAATAGGAGTAGAGAAATTTTTTGGCAATCATTCTCCTTCAAAATTGCTCACTAAATGGAAAAATCAGAAGCATCCTTAACAACAACATAAGAACTTATCATGAGTTGCAATGTAACCAATAGTTAGTTATAAATTCATATATATTATCAAGCAAATCTGACATAGACATGAAACAAACTCACATTGTAAACGCAAAGTATCAGAAAACCAGGCTTGAAAAACAAATCAAACTATTATACAAAACTTCAAATCTACCACATTCTTTTCCAACAGTGTTTGCCTTAGAGGTAGTTGCAACTTCCAAAGTCAAAAAGGCACATTGAAAGAGAGAGTGAACATACAACTCACTCTCTTCTTTTTCAATGAAGTATGAGCATACAGTGTTCATTGAAGCTGCAGCAATGCTTTCTCAAAGCTTGACTTCCACATCAACCCCAGCGGGAAGGTCAAGCTGCATCAAGGAATCTATCGTTTGAGCAGTCGGGTATAGAATATCGATGAGACGCTGATGAGTTCTGATCTCAAAATGGAACCTGGCATCTTTGTGCACGTGTGGGGATTTAAGTACACAGTAAATTCGCTTCTTGGTTGGTAATGGCACAGGACCCATGGTCTTCGCATTGGTTGTCCTTGCAGCATCCATTATCTGCTTGCAGGAATCCTCTATCAATCGCACCCAATATGACCTCAGTTTAATTCTGATTTTCTGCTTTGGTGCCATCTGAGAATGGGAAAAAGATATTAAGATGATCAATGTGTTGCTAAAACCACTGAATAAGTTGCAAATAGAATAACGTACTTTTAGAAAACAAGAAAGAAATATTCATCTTGCACAAGAGATTAATGTAAAATGCAATCCTCCTTCTGCAGTCTTGTGGCTTATCATAAGCCACTGCAATTTGTTAATTTTGCTATTTAAAAGATCATCATATGAATCTAGCCATATCAGCTCCAGGGGCAGAGGCAAATCAAATGTGAACAAGTGCATTTCCTCTTTCTTATGGTCATAATTTTTGGAAGCGTCCAAACCCAAAATCAAATGGTAATGGGTGGAGGGCCCTCAGACTGAATGAACCAAACTTTAGTGGCTTAGAGAGGCGATCTGAGACAAATCTCTAACACTCCCTTGTACATACGGCCTAGTTGAATGTGGAGGTAATAGAGAGAAGAACAAAAGAAGGGGAATAGACCCGGGATAGAGACTTAGCCCAAGAGGCCATCCAAGACCTAGCTCTAATACAAAGTTGGAATTTTAGAGGACTCTCCAGCCCAATTGGCAAGGACTGGAGAGAGAGGGTCCCCTAGACACTATAAATCAAGCTTGGGTGACTTGTTAGAGAGGGGATGCAGTACAATTCTCAACACTTATTCTGGAGACTTCGCTTTTTATATATTTACATGGCGCAACCCATTTACATGGGACTTTCCATGTGAATGAAATCTGTTTTACCATTTTTTTTTTCTGTTACACATTGAAGAGAAGGTAATTGAAGGGCTTTTCCTTCCCAAGTGTAAACTCCAGACACATGGCAATGTCTTGATAAAAAAAGAAGTTGATTTACATATCTCTCCTCTTCAATTATCCAGAGTTATATCACTTCACAACCATAATGTGAAGATTCACATGTCTCCACAGGACCTCAGAACTAAAGTGATTGCCTAAGATAGTTCCTTCCAGCAACAGATTAATATTCACAAATGGCAACTATGTCAATAAATTCAATCATTAAAAAAAAAAGACTAAAAAGATATTGAATGAATATTACAAGGGAAACCACAATCCCAAAGCATTTCTTAAATATTAGGAATTCCAAGAAGTTTTCACTTTTTCTCAGCCTACGGTTCTAGCTAGATGAAACTCTTAATTCCATACAGTTAGCATACAACTCCAACAAGAAGAGGGAGAAACAAACACTGTTTCTTGTGTGTGATGACTGCTATTAGTTAGAATGAATTCTTATTTATGTTTAACACCAACTCCTTTTATAAGCTCTTCTTTAACCATAGGGCAGGGAACTTATCCCCAAGCCGAGTCTGTTGATACCAAGAAAGATAAAGAAAAGACTAAGATTTCTTTCTCCTCTAGTTGCGAAGGGTACGATGAGATACAATAACTGAACCACACTGGGTCTCTCACATGCTTCACTCAACTGACTTACATAGTTATATTGAATCTGCTTTCACAATTGCAAAGAATTTTATACTTGCACACAAACATATGGCACATTTGTATACATAAACATGCATGTGAAGATATATGTGAGTGAAGCCCCTATAGAAAGAAAGGGACAGTTTAAAGTTTCTTCTAAAAGGAAATATGAGGTGTACTAAATTGTTTTTTTCCTTCAAATTTTTTTATTGTTAGCTATTCTGTCTTAACTTCCTCAAGTACTTGGTGCCAATTAGGCCCTTGACCTTTAGATGCAGAGAAACCAAGCAACCTGCACCACAAGGCTGACAGTTGGCACAAACTACAACTGTTGGTGGCATGTTACCTCTGTGGGAGGAGTGACTATATTTTAACTAACCCAGTGACATTACCTCCAAGTTCCATACCTACCTCAGTAGAGCCATCCATTTTAAGCGTGTATAAATGGGAAGTAAAACAACCTTCAAAGGGGAAACCACACTGATACAGTTCTCCCAACAATAATACAATCACAACTCCTCAATTACAAAAAGGTTTGAGTTGCTCAGTGCTTCTTCTACAAGGTCTGACATCTATTTTTCCCCAAAAGAAGAAAGAAAATATTGAAAAGAAAGAAAAAAAAAAACTGAAAATGTTTTCGACAGACTATGCAATTTCAATCCAAGATCCAAGCCAAAGAATGATAAGGACCTCAAAATCACTTAACCAGGCTACTGGTTTCTACTTTCATAGTTACTTCATAATGTGGCTGACCTATAATTGAAGGGTTAAATCATTTAAAAAGAAATTTTCAAAAATTTGGGGGCTATAGTGCCCTATGTTTGCATGACTAAGCCTAGTTGGAGGATGAACTATCAAATTAAAAGGAAATAGATCCAAATAAAAAAAAAAATTTAAATACAAATATGTCTAATCCAAACTTCAGCAGATTTTATTCTCACATTGCAATGATTTGCATAAGACTTCAAAGATGTTTAACTAAAAAGACTAATGATAAAGTTGTTTTTTTTTTAAAATGATTACTATTCTTCCGTGACTGTTCATATCAAATATGACAACATATCTAATACAAATTACTGTAAAGCATACACCCACTCAAACACAACTCAACTAAGACCCAAATGGTTGTATTCATTTTTATATAAAATTACACAGCCCTTACTTCCCTAAATTTTCTCAGCAACCAAACAGAGCCTAAAGGGAAGAAATTACCTTATCAACATCCGCCCCAATACTGAGAGGCGAAGAACCAGGAGGAGGCTCCGGACCTTCAACCTGAACATAAACCCCCCAAAAAATGAACATTAACACTCAATAGAGAAAGCAATTACAGTGTTGTGTGCTCAAATTTTCTGAGAATCACAAACCTCAAGGGCAGCAGAGTCAGACCCATCTAGGGTTTCTTGAGAATCCAACACTTCAGGAGCAGCAAAAACCTTAAAAGTAGATTGTTGAGAGGGTTTTAGTGGTTTTAGCGTTAAGGCAGTAGAGGGCAAAGAGAGAAGAGAAAGCTTGGGCTTAGCATTAATGGCGGACAAGTTGGATGATGGAAGTTGTAGACATGTTGCTGCACAAACTGATGAAATCGCCATTGATTTTCTCTCTCCTCACTCTGTCTCACTCTCTCTCTCTCTGTCTGAGTCTCTTGCAGGAGAGACCTTGGCTCCACGGCTGAGCTTACTGGTGTGTTATCCACATGTGATAAAAAATGAAAAAAAATAAAAAATTAAATATTTAAAATGGAAAATAAATACAATTAGGAATTGTGTGGTTTCAGTTTTCTAAATTTAATTTTTTAAAAATTAAAATTTTATTTTTGTATTTTTTTATTTTTAGTAAATATTTTTTAAATTTTAAGTAAGTTTTTTACTTTTTTAATTATACCTTATAAAATATTTGTGAAAAAATATTTTAAAAAATTAATAAATACACAAAAATAAGAAAAATGTACTGAATTTTTTTGTATTTTTGATATTTAGTGTATTTTTAAATTTTTTTTTTTATAAATATTATACTTTTTTAAGTGTATTTATGTTAGGTGTGTCTCAAAAAATTTTTAAAAAAATTACTTGAAATATTAAAAAAATTTATTAAAAACATTAAAATACAGAAAATAAAAATGAAAATTTTTCTAAAAATTATTTTCTGAAACCAGAACCAAACAAATGGTTTGTTTTGAGGTAAAATATTCTTATTAAAAATATTCTTATTTATTTTTTATTGTTTACTTGAATAAAAAGTAAGTAAAATATTTTTTTTAAAAATATATTTTTATATTATTTTAAAAATTTGGCAAGTTAATTTTTATAAATTGACTTTTACTCACTACATTTTTAACATGTTTAGTCTTTTCAAATAAATATTTTAACTTATTAAAAAGTGATAAATAGTTGTAAATGATACTTTATTGAATTAAAAAAAAAAATTAGACAATAAAATATATTTTTTTTAAGTTTCAACCAAATGTCAAAAAATAAAAATAAAAACATTTTTTTTTTGTGTAAAATTAATTTATAAAAAAAATATATATTTTTAAATATTTTATGTCCAAATAAACAGTACCTAAATTACAAACTTACCAAGGCCCCAAAAGGGCCACTTGAACCAGACTACGGCCCACCGTTTTAACTTTGTGGAATTTCAGAAAATCCAAATAGCGCTATAATGGGCCGGACTCCACAAGAAGTCCAGTGTAGATGGGCCTAAATGGTAAGGTAGTTATTAAGTTGATACTTTACATCATGTGACTTTATTGTATGTTGATGATGATACAACATTATCGGTATTACTGTTATACTAAATTTTCACTTGATTTGTTGGGCTTTCCAGAGGAAAATAAGAATAATATAATTTTTTATTTTTTATGATTTTAACGTTTGGAATGAACTATAAATAAGACATGATTTTTTATTATTTATATTTATTTATTTAAATCAAAATCATTTTCTCGAACTGGCAAAAAATTGATTTTTTATTTTTTTGTCAGAATTTGAATTAGTTTAGGATTTAAAAAAAAAAAAAAAACTCGCAGTGCTGAACGATTTATTATTTTTTAAAAGTTAAATAAACTTCTCAATATTTAAAATTTCATTATTTTTCTACAAAGAATTTATAATCAAACCAAATATTTGAATAACATTAAATTTTCAATTTTATTAATAATAATATGATTCTTATAATTAAGATTCTCATTTTTTTTTAAAAAAAAATTCTATCATACAAAACTAGCCTTATGGAATATATGCACCTTAAAATTTAGATTTAGAGACAAAAATTAATTAAAAAATAGAAAGAAGTAAGATGATCTCCAATTTTAAATTGAGCAACATAATAGAGGTTTATTTAATAGCGTAGCTCAACTGGTTGTTCATTTAAATTTCTAAAAAAATTTGAGTTCGAATTTATAGAGAAACATTAAACGGCTGATTATGCTAACTTAAATTATTTACCTATTAACAACAATGCCAAAAAAATTTAAAAAAATTTAAAAATCCCAAAAAGTGAATTGAGCTTTCTTTGTATTAACCATTTACAAATGAGTAATTGAAACAATTCAAAAAAGATCTTATTAACAAATGCCCTTAAGATACAAGTGAAAGATTAAAAAAAAAATTAAAAAATAAAATATATTTTTTACCAAATTTAATGTAATTTTATTAAAATCAATACACTTTTTAATGTTTTCACATATTTTCAAAATATTTTTTACACATTTCTTAACATCTATACTTACTATATATTAAGCAAAAGGGGGTTTTTAATCCCCAAGCCCTGTGGGAGCTTCAATATGTCAATCCTAATTTTCTAATTTTTTGTTTTAAAAAAAAAAAATTAACCTCAGCATTTATTAACTTCTCTCAACCCACATGACTTTTTGACTTCTCTCATAATTACTACAGTACCTTTTCCAAAACAAATAATTTGTATATTAAAAAAATTTAAAACAAATATAATATCTGTATCTATATCTATCTATTTATTTGTATCTATCTCTAACCCACAAGTAATTATTACAGTACCTTTTCCAAAACAAATAATTTGTATATTAAAAAAAATTTAAAACAAATATAAATATTTATATCTATATCTATCTATTTATTTGTATCTATCTCTAACCCACAAGTTTTGTGGGAGTTCCAATATCTTAACATTAATTTCTTAATTTTTTAATTTTTTTTTTGAAAAAAAAACTTAACACTTATTAAATTCTTTCAAGTCTTTTTAACTTCTCCAATACACACACTCTTTTTAACTTTTCACATACCTATTGCAAACAGTGAGTCTCTTTTTTGTTTTCTCCTTCTTGACTTCTCACTTCTACGCTTTCAACTTTAGTGACCACGTATGCAAACAGTAAGTCTTCTTTTTGTTTTCTTCTTCTTGACTTTTCCTTTTGTTTACTACAGTACCTTTTCCAAAACAAATAATTTGTATATTAAAAAAAATTAAAACAAATATAAATATCTATATCTATATCTATCTATTTATTTGTATTTATCTCTAACCCACAAGTTTTGTGGGAGTTCCAATATCTTAACATTAATTTCTTAATTTTTTAAATTTTTTTTGAAAAAAAAAACTTAACACTTATTAAATTCTTTCAAGTATTTTTAACTTCTCCAATACACACACTCTTTTTAACTTTTCACATACCTATTGCAAACAGTGAGTCTCTTTTTTATTTTTTCCTTCTTGAATTCTCACTTCTACACTTTCAACTTTAGTGACCACGTATGCAAACAGTAAGTCTTCTTTTTGTTTTCTTCTTCTTGACTTTTTCTTTTGTTTACTGTTTTAATATTGTAGTTAGATAGGCTGATCAAAAAAAATATTATAGTTAGGTAGCGCATAAAAATATTTGTGATTTGTCTAGCGAATAAAAAATTATAATTTGATTTTTTAATATAATTGAAGTTAGATAAATATAAACCCTCACAAAGAAAAAATTTTGATTATAATTAGTTGAATGATTCTTTTTTTTAATGTGATTATAATTAGTTTAATAGTTTTTTTTTAATTTATTTTATTATGTGATTTGATTGTAATTAGTTCAATGGTTTTTTTTTTTAATGTTATTTAATCTTTTTATTTACTATTTTAATTTTATTTTTGATTTTTTAATATGATTGAAGTTAGATAAACATAAACCCTCACAAAGAGAAAAATGTGATTATAATTAGTTGAATGATTCTTTTTTTTTTTTTAATGTGATTGTAATTAGTTTAATAGTTCTTTTTTTTCATTTATTTATTTTATTATGGGAAAAATGTGATATGATTGTAGTTTGTTCAATGGCTCTTTTTTTTAATATGATTGTTGTAGTTAGTTCAATGATTTTTTTTTTAATGTTATTTAATCTTTTTATTTACTATTTTAATTTTATTTTTAATATGATTGAAGTTAGATAAACATAAACACTCACAAAGAAAAAAATGTGATTATAGTTAGTTCAATGATTCTTTTTTTTAATGTGATTGTAGTTAGTCAATGGTTCTTTTTTTCATTTATTTATTTATTTTATTATGGAAAAATGTGATGTGATTGTAGTTTGTTCAATGGTTCTTTTTTTTAATGTGATTTAATCTTTTATTTATTGTTTTAATGGTTTTTTTTTACAATTATTTATGAAAAAAATATGATTGTAGTTAGATAATATAAAAATATTTGTGATTTGATTTGATTTTTTTTCTGATTTGATTTTTAAAGTACCCATTATTGATAATGATTAGATTGTATTTTGAAAAAAAAATTTAATTGATATTTTTAACTCACTGTGTTTTTTGAAAAACTATTATTGTGTTTTTTTAACTATCAATTCACTTAATTTGTGATTTAATTTTTAACTCACTGTGTTTTTTGAAAAACAAAATGGATTGTACTCATTAGGGTCACATAATATACCAATTATTGATGATGATTAGATTGTATTTTGACCAAAAAAAATTATAATTGATCTTTTTAACTTACTATGTTTTTTGAAAAATAAATTATTGTGTTTTTTAATTATCAATTGACTTAATTTGTGATTGATTTTTTAATTATTGATGATGATTAGATAACATTAAAAAAATTGTGATTTGTATGATTGAAGTTATCTCCTTTGGTCTATAATTTTATTTTTTAATATGATTGAAGTTAGAGAAACATAAACACTCACAAAAAAAAATGTGATTGTAGTTTGTTCAATGGTTCTAAATAATCTTTTTTATTTACTATTTTAATGGTTATTTTTTTAATTATTATTTTTATTATGAGAAAAATGTCATTGTAGTTATATAGAATTAAAAAAATTGTGATTTGTATGATTGAAGTTATCTCCTTTTATTTATAATTTGATTTTTTAATATGATTAAAATTAACTCACAAAAAGAAAAATGTGATTATAGTTTGTTCAACGGCTCTAAATAATATTTTTATTTACTATTTTAATGGTTCTTTTTTTCAATTATTTTTTTTTATTATGAGAAAAATACGATTGCAGTTAGATAGCATTAAAAAATTGCGATTTATACGATTGAAGTTATCTCCTTTTGTTTATAATTTCATTTTTTTAATATGATTGAAGTTAGATAAATATAAACACTCACAAAAAGAAAAATGTGATTGTAGTTTGTTCAATATTTCTAAATAATTTTTTTATTTACTATTTTAATGGTTCTTTTTTTCAATTATTTTTTTTTTTATAAGAAAAATGTGATTGTAATTAGATAGCATTAAAAAAAAATGTGATTTGTATGATTGAAGTTATCTCATTTTGTTTATAATTTGATTTTTTAATATGATTGAAGTTAGATAAACATAAACACTCACAAAAAGAAAAATGTGATTGTAGTTTGTTTAATACTTCTAAATAATCTTTTTATTTATTATTTTAATGGTTCTTTTTTTCAATTATTTTTTTTATTATGAGAAAAATATGATTGTAGTTAGATAGCATTAAAAAAATTGTGATTTGTATGATTGAAGTTATCTTTTTTTGTTTATAATTTGATTTTTTTAATATGATTGAAGTAAGATAAACATAAACATTCACAAAAAGAAAAATTTGATTGTAGTTTGTTCAATGGTTCTAAATAATATTTTTATTTACTATTTTAATGGTTCTTTTTTAAAAGTTATTTTTTTTATTATGAGAAAAATATGATTGTAGTTAGATAGCATTAAAAAAATTGTGATTTGTATGATTGAAGTTATCTCCTTTTGTTTATAATTTGATTTTTTAATATGTACAGTAATAATTCAAACTTAATAAGTGTTTTAATTTTTTATTAGGTACAATATTTCCTTTAACAAGTGTTCTTTTTTTTTTTTGGTTGATAAGATACAATGTTAACCTTGTGGTCAAAGACAGTACTGGTTCAATAAATCTCATTGTTCAAGATAAATGGGCAGAGTTTATTTTTCGATGTCAACCATCATATTTGAAGAATATGAGATCAAAGGTAGCAAATTATAAAATTTATTATAAATAACTTATTCTTACTTTTTCAAACACAAAGTTATAATTTCAAAATTTTATAGGATAATGGCGTTAGAATGATTAAAGATTATATTGCGTCATGCCAAGACCGTGCCTATGCATTTATCATACATGTACCAACAATGCCACGTCAACTAGATTGTGCACCGTGCGTGACCTTTGTTTTAAATATAGATTGGTCTGAAGAATGTTTATACCTTTTAGAAAGTTAAAAAAAAAATGTAAGTATAACATTTTTACTTTATAACATTTTATAAATACATAATATATGTGTTGTTCATTAATTATAATACTAACTATCATGTTGACAATGCAGAAATGCTGATGGAAGGCCCACAATAATTTAGATTTTAGTTATTTTTTGTTTTACTTATTCAGTGAATTTCGAACAAATGTAATAAATTCTTATTTTTATTACTTTAATTATGCAATGTCAATATTTTCTTTTAAAATTACATATATTTTATGCTAACAATTTAAAAATATGTTTGACATAACTATTAATGGTATTTTTTTTTTTTAAATTTAATCTCATACATAGCACGAGTGATATGCTAATTAAACAATATCCAAAAGGCACTTATTAGCAGTTGTCATAAAAAATGATATAAAAAAAAAGAAAAATGTCTCGTAACTCAAATTTTGTGGCTCAAAAGTGGCTCAAATGGCCAAAATGACGTCGTTTTGGCCATTTTTATGTTGTTCTGTACTCAAAACGACATCGTTTTGACCATTTGAGTCACTTTTAAGCCACAAAATTTGAATTACGTAGCATTGTCAAAAAAAAAAATACTAGCCTCACTTGCTTCATAAAAGTTGGGAAGAATTAATTCCAACCCATCTCTCACATGGTGTGCTGTGGAAAAAGACAACACGGCTCCTGCACATTTTACTTTTATTCACTTCTTTGACAAACATATAATTACACCCATTTAAAATTAGGAGATTTCAATGTCTCTTTTGTTTAATTAATTGAAATGTACTATATAAAAAATAACTAATTCAAAATGAAAGAGTTCATAAAAGGGTCTAGATAACGACTGGCAATTGAGCACTCAATAAGAATCAAATAATGTCAAAAAATTATATTAGTAATATATACACTAATATATAATAAACATGAAATTCACATATAAAATACTGATTTTTTTCATCATTAAATTAACATACTGTAATGTAAACAATCACCCTCTTATAATTTTTGAAATATTTTTGTTTTGTTTTTAAAAATTGAAATACATTAGTTGAACTTTAAAATATTTTTGTTTTTCTCTTGAATTTGGACAACCTAAGGCCCCGTTTGTTTTGGGATATGAGAGGGGGATTGAGATTAGGATAACTGTGGGCCCCATTTAATGTGTGTAGACACTCCATTTTTGACCGACCTTAAGACTCAGATGTCATCGATTGAGCGCTCGGTGATAGTGCATGTTGTGCTCGTTTCGAGCTTCGGAGTTTTGGCTGAGAACCTTGCCTCCGGGCCTCAGATCTTTTTTGTGCTTTGACTCGGTTTGCGGACCAGGTCTTGTTTTCTCTTCCCGAAGGGAGGGAAAGGTCTTGTAGACCATCTTTCGGTGGTCGTAGACTACTTTTCGTGGTCGTAGGCCACTGTTCCCGTTTGGAGACTAGTTTCCGATTTTTCGGAGCCGTCGACCGTGCGCCTCAGCTCGGGACTGCTTAACATTCTCCGTTTGGCACGGTTTTTGGAACACACCTTGTTTCCTCTGTCTAGAGGGACACTGTGGCCCGGGAGACCACTTTTGTGGTCGCACGCCACTTTTGGTGCTCAACAGCCAGTTTTCGAGGCTCCCGGCCGCGCGCTTTGCCTCCCGAACTCTCGTTTTGCACCCGTGTTGGTTCATTTGTGGCATAAACCTTGTTTTCTTTGTTTGGGAGGTGGTACAAGAGTGGGAGAATTGCCTTTTCTCCTCGCCAGCCGGTTTTCTTGTCGGGAAACTGGTTTTTCTTGGTCTTTGGGCCACATTTACTAGTCTCCCACCATACCACTAGCTTGATTTCAGTGTGGAGACCACCAATATCCATTGCCGACCACTTTTTTGTGTAGGAGACCACTTCCCATGGTCGACCGACCAGGGAAAGTGGTCGGTCGACCACCTTTTCTGGTCGGCTGCTTTCTGTCTGCTTTGTCAGATTGAGTGGATGCCAGCTGTGCCAGCTGGAAGGCACAGACTGTATCCTCCATACACGTGTATGAAGGATTTGCAACCAAGTTTTTAGCTTCTTGGAGAAGCTTTAGCTTCAAACCTCTATAAGAGAGGGCTCCCTCTCCTTATACCAGGTTCTAAATTTTGGTTTAAGGCTTAGGCATATATATCTCTCTATATCTCTATATCTTGGCCTTAAAGTGTGTGTAGTTCTTGATCCATTGCATCACAACTATTAACCATCCACCCACCATTCAACTGAGGTTCTTGGAGGACTTTTTGGGAGGTTAAAAAGTTGGTTTTTGGATGAGAAATCTGCTGGTTTTGCTGAGCTTCAAGGGTAACCTCTTTTCTCCCTTTTTAAGCTTTGTATTGATCACTGTCTTAGCCATACTTGTATGCATATTTGGGCTTTGTTTTCAACTGAGAAAACCTTCATATTTAAGTGCTCAACATGTTTGTTTAAGACCCTTTTGGTGTTGAGGGTCATCTACCCTCTTGCATGCTTCATTTGGCCTTGTTTTGTGCCATGCCAAAAGGCCTTTGATTTATTCTTTGCTTGCCCTTTTAGCCACTGAAATCCAGTGGATTTTCAGTAGTAGGCATGTAGTTTTAAGGCCTAAAATCAGAGGAGGGTGACCCCCTCTCTTTTGGTTTTGTTTGCTTGCATATTTGGCCTATCAAAGGAGCATAGGAACGGAATGGAAGCTGCTGCGGGCACAAGAAAAGTTGTAACGGAGCCAGACAGGTGTCTGTCGGCTGCCGATGTCATGTGGTGGGAAGATGATGATCTATGTCTTGCCCACACAGATGAGGACTGGGGGAATAACCAGCCAGATGATACCTGGTATATTAGTGAAGTTGACTATATGACTAGGAGTGGGCGGTATTTTAAGCCCCCACACCTAGATCAACCAGAGGTGTCCGGGAAGGACAAGAAGGCGGAGAAACAAAAAGATAAGCTGCTTGAAGAAAAGGCTGTGCTGAAACAGCTGAAGAAGATATAGGCAGACATCTCCATCTGGGGACTACTCATGGCTTCAAGGGTACATAGACAGGCTCCCTCTCTGCGATGGACAAAGCCAAACTCTCAATAGACACCATGCCTGAGCAGCTGGTGGGATTGGTCTTTCTGGGAGGAGGTTCCCTGATGTTGACCTTTTCTGACAAGAAACTACCGCCTGAGGGCACAAATCACAACAAACCACTCTACATCTCTGTGGAGTGTAGGGACAAATGGATACCGGTAGTTCTTGTCGACACGGGATTCGCCATTAACGTGTGCCCGTCAAGGACAGCTTATGCAATCGGGTTGAAGCCCGCGGACTTCGTGCTAACTGCCCAGGTGATAAGGGCCTACGACAACACTAGTAGAGAAGTAATGTGGACAGTGCAGATTCAGACTAAGGTTGGTCCAGGACAGCATGAGATTGACTTTCACGTCTTGGATGTTCCCGCAACCTTTAATTTACTCTTAGGGCGGCCGTGGCTGCACCAGGTGAAGGCAGTCTCTTCTACCCTCCACCAGATATTGAAATACCCTCACGGGAAGGGGGTGGCTATAGTTTTTGGGAATTCTTCAATCCATCCGCCACTAGAGGTGTCTACGCCGATTTTGGAAATCGAGCATGGTACGGAGGACGTCTTCTTGTCAGGATTCACCTTGGCCGAGGCCCGGGTCGTTCAGAGCATCTTGGCTATTGATGAGGGGATGTATGTCAACGCGCAGTCTGTGTACCTCATGAACAAGCTTCAGCATATCCCTGGTATGGGACTAGGAAGAAGTGGCCGGAAGGGCATTGTTGTATCGGCCGAAGTGCCGCACAACCCGCATACCTTTGGCTTGGGTTATCTGCCCACCAAAGAGGACTGGGTAAGGAAGGGCAAAGAGATGGCTGGGAGAGCCAAAGCAAAGCTGGAAGGGAAGCTTTTTGAGTTGATGCATCGGCCCATTCAGGGTACCCTAAACGGACGCTTCGTCCGGGAGGGGGAGGACTTTCCATTTTGCGGCTTCCTAGAGCCATGGTTGAATGAAGAGAAGAGGCGCCTGCCGGGGTTTGAGATCTTCTTTGACCTGCAATTATCCGGGGATGATGTTGCCGAAGAGCAGACAGACCCATCAGCTGAGGTTGAGTAGTATAAGGAAGTGGATTATGAGAGCACCGAAATTGAACTGGGGGTAGCACTGGCTTGTCTACTTTTAGATCCTCCGGTCGAACAGAAATGCTTGGAGGATAACTTCTTGGTATCCGTGATCAAAAATGAAACGGCTGCGAGCCCACCGTCAAACATTTTGGATGCATCCATCGCACCCTCCCTCATCTGGCAGTACGAGGAGAGATTTTTATCAAGTAGCACCGGGTCAGGTAGTGAGCCGGAATCTGATTCCACCGAGTCTATAGAGTTGGAATCAGGTTCCAGCTCGTCTGAGTCTGAGTCCGGTATTCCTGGGGGTGACAACCCGGATGCCACAGTCCTGTCTAGGTCGTCTTTTTCTTTCTCTTTTGAGTCTGTTGTAATAGAGGAACTCGACGATTTGGAAATGCTTAATGAGAATGATATAGATGTGGTTTCTGAGTACTTTTCTGTGCCTTTGATTTATTGTATTGATCAGAACTTTCAAAATTTTGATGAAAACGATGAGGAAGAAATTCATCCGGTTTTACAACGTTTAATTGATCAAGAGCAGTAAAGATTTGTTAAACCCCTGGTTGATGAAATCACTACAGTTAATGTGGGTACTGAGGAAGACCCGCGGCTGGTCCAGATTGGGTCCACGTTGTCTTCGGAAGAGCGCTAGCGCTTAGTTGCTTTATTAAAATATTTCAAAGATGTTTTCGCGCGGTCCTACGAAGACATGCCTAGAATCGATCCTGAGATTGTACAGCACCGGATCCCTCTTGACCCCGAGGTCCGACCTGTCAAACAGAAACTCAGAAGGATCTGCCCGGACTGGGCTCTCAAGATTAAAGAAGAGGTCACCCAGCAAATTGACGTAGGGTTCTTGCTAGTATCTGAGTACCCAACTTGGTTGGCCAACATAGTTCCGGTGCCGAAGAAGGATGGCAAGATTCGGGTATGCGTGGATTTTAGAGATTTGAATAAAGCCAGTCCGAAGGACGACTTTCCTCTGTCGCATATTGACGAGTTAGTGGACTTCACAGTAAGACATGCTTTGCTTTCGTTCATGGATGGCTTCTCGGGCTATAATCAGATTGTAATGGCACCCGAAGACCGGGAAAAGACTGCTTTCACTATCCTATGGGGGACTTATTGCTATAGGGTAATGCCATTTGGGTTGAAGAACGTTGGAGTTACTTATCAACGGGCCGCGACCACGATACTGCATGACATGATCCACAAAGAGGTTGAGGTGTACGTGGATGACATGATTGTCAAGTCCAATAAAATGGAGGGCCACTACACCGCCTTGCAAAAGTTCTTCCAAAGGATCAGAGAATTCCGGTTGCGGTTGAATCCTCAGAAGTGTACGTTTGGTGTTACAGCAGGGAAAATACTGGGGTTCTTGATTACATAGAGAGGTATCGAAGTCGACCCTTCCAAAATCAAGGTCATCTTAGAAATGCCACCACCAAGGACTGAAAAGGAGGTGCGAAGCTTTCTGGGTAAAGTGCAGTTCATAAGACGGTTTATCGCAAAATTAACCTTGACTTGTGAACCACTTTTTGGTCTCTTGAAGAAAGGAATGAAGTTCCAATGGGACGGCCGATGCCAAGCTGCTTTTGAACAGATTAAGGAATACTTACAGAACCCACCCGTGTTATCACCGCCTGAGCCGGGGAAACCGTTGATTTTGTACCTTTCAGTGACTGAAACTACAATGGGCTGCATGCTTGCACAGGAGTCTGGGGACAAGGTAGAGAGAGCTATCTACTACCTGAGCAAGAAGATGTTGGATTACGAGACCCGCTACACTCCACTCGAGAAGGCTTGTTTGGCCTTGGTATGGGCTACCAGGAAGCTGCGGCATTACCTGTTAGCTCACTCCGTAATGTTGGTTTCAAGATTAGATCCCATCAAATATCTCTTCGAGAAACTGGTACTTACGGGTAGGCTAGCTTGTTGGTTGCTTCTGCTTTTCGAATTTGATCTGAAGTATGTGACTCGCAAGTCAGTAAAGGGGAGAGCGGTAGCGGAGTTCCTAGCCGATCACCCTGTTGAAGAGGATGAAGCAGTTGAGTACTTATTCCCAGACGAGGCTATTCTGCATGTCGAAGAAGAATTTTGGACGATGTACTTTGACGGAGCGTCAAACCAATACAGGTATGGGATAGGGGTGTTGCTAATAGCACCCGACAATTCCCGTATCCCTCTAGCATTCAAACTCCGGTTCAAAGTATCGAACAACGAAGCAGAGTATGAGGCATGCATTGCTAGTTTAGAAGCTGCCCTAAAACTAGGGGCAAAACGGTTGGACGTCATCGGGGACTCGAACCTGGTTGTATCTCAAGCTAAAGGAGACTGGAAAGTTAAAGAAGAAAGGATGAGAATCTACCATCAGACCTTGGACTTACTGATTCCTCGGTTTAAGAAGCTGAATTTCGCTCATCTGTTAAGAGAGAACAACAAGTTCACAGATGCATTAGCAACTCTATCTTCCATGATAGACATCCCTTTTGGAGTCCGAATGCGTCGATCATCATTGACCAGAAGTTTACGCCGGCCTATGAGCTGATCTGCCGTAGATGAAGTACAAGATGAAAACCCTTGGTATTACGATGTTTGGAACTTCTTGGAAAAAGAAGCATATCCATCAGGGGCAAATGCCAAGGATAAAAGGGCAATTAGAAGAATGGCCGCTCAGTTCATCATCTGCGGGGGTAAACTGTACAAGAGGGGTCATCTGGAGATGCATAAGCTGTGTGTTGATGCTGGAGAATCAAAGCGCCTGATGGAGGTCATCCATGGAGGAGAATGCAGAGCGCACATGAACGGGGTAATGCTAGCTCGGAAGATCCTCAGGCAATGTTACTACTGGTCCACCATTGAGAAGGATTGTATCGGCTTTGTTCGGCGATGCCATAAATGTCAGATCCATGCAAATCGCATGAATATTCCGCCGTCGAAGCTGTACAATATGACTTCGCCATGGCCATTTTCAGTTTGGGGAATCGATGTGATCGGGGCTGTCACTCCGAAAGGGTCCAACGGGCATGAGTTCATTCTGGTCGCAATAGACTATTTTACAAAGTGGGTTGAAGCCCAATCTTATACGGTGTTGAAGGCATCGCATGTTGCAAAGTTCATCAGGAACAATATCATTTGTCGTTATGGGTCCCGAACGAGATCATTTCAGATAATGGTTCCCACTTCAAGAATGAGGTGATTGACTTGTTGGACAAGTATAATGTGGCTTTTCATAAGTTGTTTACATATCGGCCGCAGACCAATGGAGCAGTTGAGGCCGCCAACAAGAACATCAAACACATTTTGTAGAAAATGGTGGAGACCTACCGGGACTGGCCAGATAAGCTGCCATTTGCTCTGTGGGGCTACCGGACTTCAATTCGCACTTCTACTGGGGCGACTCCGTATTCATTAGTTTATGGGATAGAGGCTGTTCTGCCCATTGAAATTGAGGTTCCGTCATTGCGAGTACTGGCTGAGTGTCAGATAGCTGAGGTAGATTGGCAGCAGAGTAGATTCAAGAACTCATGCTCTTTGATGAAAGAAGACTGAAAGCACTGTATCATGTTCAGGGTTATCAGCGCAAAATCGCCAGGCTTTTAACAAGAAGGTTAAGTCTAGAAATTTGAAAGAAGGAGATTTGGTGCTCAAAGATAATCGAGCTCCCATCCACGACCCTAGGGGCAAGTTCAGACCTAATTGGACTGGTCCTTACATCATCAAGTCTATTTGGTCGGATGGAGCTGTCGTTTTGATGGACCTAGATGGCCTAGAGTTCTCACAGCCGATCAACATGGACAAGTTGAAGAAATATTACCCCTAAGTGGCTCGCTAGGCCGAAAACCCGAAGGGCGACCTAGGCAAAAGTTAGAGCATAGAAAATTGAAAATTATAAAAACTGAGCTCGCAAGGTTGAAAACCCGTAAAGGGCGGCCTTGGCAAAAGTTAGAGCGTAAAAGGTGAGGGTTAATACACGAGTGAACCTAAGCCAAACTACGTAAGGCTTGATTCCCATCTTTGGGATACGTAGGCAACTTCATCCCGAAGTCCAGCCATAAATACTTCCCGATCAACTTTGTCCATATGATCATCGGTCATCTTTGTCTATTCAGCATTCAAGAGCTCGGTTGTGATCTCCGGTGCAGTGCTATTCAGACTAGGGGCAACTTTCCAGTTGCTGGGAATCCGAGGTTGTACATCTCAGTGACAGATTCAGGCATGTCCAGTTCTGATCCATATCAAAAATGGTTTTGAAAAGTTTTAATAAAAGTTGATTTTGCTCAAATTAATCTTTTTACAACTTAGACCATTTTTGGACCAAACGGAAAATTTTCAGTACCCACAACCTTTAATTACATTGATTTCAATACAGAGTTCTTTTGCTCTTGAATACAAATTGAAGTTGCTTTTTATTACATTCATAAAGAAAACTTGAAAGTTCTAATTAAAAGCAAATAAATCCGGGGCATAGTCAGGTGTTCCTACGTCCCCTCCCAGAGCTGGTTAAAGCCTCTGACGCCAAGCTGGGCCCGATCTGTGCCTCTTCATTGAGCCAATCTATGCACTCATCAGACAAGGTGCAACTGAAAGTGGGAACAGGGGCCAGAAGCTCTCTCATCCTCCATGCCATGGACCAAAAATGCAGCTGGATACTCTATCCCCTCTGCTGGGCAAATATGATCATGGCCGAACTGGCGCTGGAACCGGAAATGAAAGTAGAACACGCAGTGTGTAGGCCAATCAACTGAATCCCAGTCTGCCGAGACATGCTATAGCTCATTGCGGGTAGATTGAGCCAAGGACAACGCTAAGCAATATGGTCTGCGAACAAACTGCACATCCACTCGAACCACCATCCCTCATCAAGGGCATCGACCAGACGTTGCCGGAAGAAATAGTTGCAAGCTGAGTATGTGGGCATGAGTCCCCAACCTGCAACTTATTCATCAACCACACCTGGGGAGGGATGAAAAATGACAGATTAAAGAATAGAGAGGTGCACGTTGAGAGAAAAGTGAGAAAAGGGTTTTGTGAGAAAAAAACTGAGCCCTGAGGCCGAGTGATGTGAGCAATATATATGTGAGAAAGGGTAGGAAACATTACCTGCAGCAGTAGCGGACTTCCCGCAAATCTGGTTGTCTCCTAGCGATGGAAAGCATCCAAGCCAATCAATGTCTCGACCAATGTCATGGGAATGCAGCTCTTGCCCTCCTTCAAGCCCTGGGAAACTTCGATCAGACGAATGCTAGACCCGCTGAAGCTTGGGGCAAGCAAAAAGTGAGATAGCATGCACAAGCAAAAGGCATGTCGCCGAAAGCCCTGCCAATGATGGTCGCCGCGGTCACCGGCATCGGAAAAACGATGAATCAAGCTGAGGATGTCCAATTCTCCGTCGCGGATCAAAGACCGAGCGTCGTGCATAGTGAGCCCACACTTTCGTCCTAAGGCTTCGGCGTGGCCGAAGCGAAGCTGGGGCAAGATTTCTTCGTTGCGCTCGGACTTCATCAAAGCTTGGAAGTCTTCAAAGGTAGGACACATCTTTTGCCCGCCAAAGCTAAAGACATGTGTTACCGGATTCCAAAACCTTGCCGTGGCGTGGAGGAACGGAAAGTGCAGCGGGGTGCGACTCAGCGTGAATAGTGCATTTATGTCGAAACCCCGAAAGTTTAACTTTTCCGAGCCGTCTAAGGTAGCAATCCAAGTTATGAGATTTTGGATGAGAAATGCCTCCATTTTGATGCAAAACCGAGATGGAATAAAAGAACCACGAAGCTAAAACTTTTATGGAGGATAAGGCACTGTTTGGAGGACACGTGTCAAAAATCTGGAGGTCGCTAGGCTAACTGGTTGGCCGACCACTTTTTCTGGTCGGCTAGCCAGTTTTTCTGGTCGGCCGACCGCATATCTGGTTTGTAGAACAAAAACTGGTCGGCCATGTCCAAAAAGCTGGTCTCCAGCTGTTTCTTGCCTCCAGGAGTGAGGCTCTAACTTCCCCGTGTGCTGAGAGGGCTGAAGGTTCGAGTTTACCTCTGTTTCGGATGTGTTCCGTCACTCCGTTTTTCCAAAATGAGTTTTGCTTATCGAGTTGTTGTTCTTTGTTTATCGAGTTGTTAAGTTTTTGTTATCGGGTTGTTAGGCTTGCTTATCGAATTGTTGCTCGTTGTTTATCAAGTTGTCAAGATTTGTTTATCGAGTTGTAAACTTGCTGAGTTTTTGTTTTTAAGTGAGTTGAGTAGTTTAGTTTGTTGCGTCGGTTCACTACCTGACTTGGTAATACACGGGGATCAATTTCCATTCAATCTCATTTCTGCGCAAAATGATGCGATGCGATACTAAGAATACAAAATACAACACTTTTTGAACAAAAGCTGTTTCATTCCATCATGCTTCTTGTTACAACATTTTACAACAAGGGTGCAAGTTTTAAGGAAAATAAAATTGCCTAATACTGTACAATGTGCTACAACTACTAGTAAAAAAGAAAATAAAGTAGGCATCAGTGCTGTCGGGCTCAAGATCGGGAGGCTTTCTTCATCATCTTCGCCTGAGTAGCCTCTGCACCACCTCCACCAGCACCATCATCCGAATCGGAGCTATCATCCTCGGGATCCTCCCTAGCATCACCTCCACTCTTAGAACCGGAGCCAGAGTCCTCCTCTCTACCTGCGGATGTCTCCGATTGAGGATGCGCAGCCTCCTCCTCACTGGACTCCTCATCATCTCTGATAGGCGCTCTACGTCTGCCCCGGCTGCAAAACGAGCCCCGTCTCCTAGCTCCTCAAGAAAGCCTGGATGGCCCGGCCTATAGTGATGGGACCTAAAAAGAATAATTTGAGTGCATTAGCCAATATGTATATCAGACGCAGATGCAAGAATGTTACACGGGCTGTGTGCATACAGATACAGTATATGGATGTGGTGTGTGTCAGATGTGCTCTACACATGCAGTCGACCAATGCAGTGAAATGTTCAAAATTCCGTATGTCATCAGAAGTATGATAAATGCAAGAAAATTGAGAAGTACCGTAACGCCGGCGACGAACAACAATGTCTCCCGCCGCAGCACCATGCTCTCGAGTGAGGCCACCACTCCGAGTAACCCATCACAATACTCTCTGGGAGGCTGCAGATGGAAGCTCAAGTCATCAGTAAATAAGTGAATGCCTAAATGTCTGAGTGATAAATGAAAAAACGTGGAACATACCAGCGGTGAGTCAGGGTCACTGACATATCGATGATCGACCAATGAGGGCTCAAATGGAATCGGGTAAGATGTCCCGTATCGCCATCCTGTCAGCGCGGTCGGGAGATCTGGCCATCCCGCATGCTAGTAAGTCGGAGGAATCTGTCCAGCCCCACCTCTCGATGTGCCGGCCCTTCTAGTCGAAGGGGTATCCGCAGCCTAGACTTGACTCAATGATGATGCACTAGCAGCCCTCCTCGTGGGAGTACGGACACCCGTCAGTGGGGGCATCAAGTACGTATGGCAGTAGGTCGCGTACTCCCCCTCCTCCAGGAACAGAATAGCATCATTACCCAGCAAAGCGACCTCGACCTCCTGGAGAGTGAGTCTCTCAGTGGACCGTATGTCCTCTAGAGGTGCTGAGGGGATATCCTGATCTGGGCGGCCCATCGTCTGACGCAAGAAGCGATCCCCCAGAAACCAGGCCCTGCCAACTGGCCCCTCAAATAAAACCCTATATCGAGAAGCGGCCTATCTCCCAGGGAACCGAAACCGGGTATCTCCTGGCAAAGGTGCCCATGGCTGCCAAGTAATCTACGGATGGCAAGTACATAAACTGATTAGATGTCATAAATATGCAAGGAAAATCAAAGCTGAAAGCATGAAAGACTGAGAGTTTTGGATTACCTCCATCGCCCGAACGGTGTCAAAGTACTGTCGGAGATATGGCAAAGTCTCCCGAGGCCGCGGCCGGCACCGACCCTCAAATCTGCGAGAGTAGGGGATCTCCAGAGGTACCTCCACATCGAGCTCTGGGGCCAGCGTCGAAAAGTATGCATAAACCCATAGCTGTGGAAAATAGGACAGTGGCTGTTAGAATATAGAGTGCAGAAAGTACAGAATGCCGTGTGCAGTGTACAGATAATGGGATGCTGAAAATACAGAATGCTGAGTGCAGAGTGTAGAATACAGAAAGTAATGTGTGCCGTGTGCAGTGCACAGATAATGAAAAGCAGAAATGTAAATTAAGAGGGCAGAATGTACCTCCCAGGCTCTCCAATAACCCCCTACTATGTTCCCTCGCCCGCGGGAGGTCGCGCTCATATAACAGTAAAAGGTAGCGAGGCCGGCGCCACCCCAATCATATTGGCTGACCTGTGATAGGTCTACCAAAGCACTGAGCAAGTAAAGTCCAACAGTGTTCCCCCTGTCGGAGAACAAAGTGGTCCCGAGGAGGAACATCAAAAACCCCCGAGCATACTGCTCTATCTCCTCGACAGTCTCGGGGAAAGTCCCCCTATACTACACGGGGAACTAGGTGTACCTGACTCTACCGGATGATCTGTCGATCGGTGGGCGGACTCCCAGCAGATGAATCCAAGTTGCCTCCCACTCGCCCATATCTATGTCGTAGGGGACCGGTCGGCCGGCCACGTTGAGGCCAATCAGCATAGAGAAGTCGTATGGAGTCATCGTCATGTCCCCAGTAGCTGAAAAGTGGAACGAGTTGGTGGTGTCCCACCATCTCTCCACAAGAGCCCCCATCAGGGTCCTACTCGCCAGGTAACGTGATAGCCCCGCGCAGAAAGGTCCGAATCCTGCCTCATCGACGATATGGCGAACAGTATTTGGGAGCTCCACATACCACTTCCTGGCAAGGATCGATCCAGAACCTCGTGTAGAACGAGAAAATACCTGCATTCAGAATGAACAAAAATGAATGAGCTGTGTGTTCAGAAATGAAGTGAATGAGCTGTGTGTTCAGAGATGTATGAGCTGCGTGCAAATGAAATGAATGAGCTGTGTGTTCAGAAATGAAGTGAATGAGCTACGTGTTCAGAGATGTATGAGCTGCGTGCAAATGAAGTGAATGAGCTGTGTGTTCAGAAATGGAGTGAATGAGCCGCGTGTTCAGATATGTATGAGCTGCGTGCAAATGAAGTGAATGGGCTGTGTGTTCATAAATGAAAATCTATGAACTGCGTGTTCAGAAACGTACGAGCTCTGTGCCCGAAAATGAGCTGTGTGCCAAATGGACCGGATGGCGTGTGTAAATGTGTTCGCGATAAGCCAGACATAATACATAGCGAAAACATGAAGTGTGCAAGAAATGCAAAGATACATTGCAGAGAATATAAAAGTGAAATACATACCTCTCGCGCCTGGTGAGATAAATGGGACTCCGGCTCCCGAAGCAGCAAATCTGGGGGTGCTCGCTGCTCGAAGTCGGTAAAATGATAAAATGTGACAGGAGGTAGAACGTGCTCCTGAGGGTCGTACCTCTCCGGGTCGAAAGGACGAATCCTCGGAGGCAATGACATGATGTCTGGCTCGTCCTCGGCCTGTGGAGGACCTCCGCCATGATGAAAGGGATCCACCATCCGAAGAAATCTGCAAAAATGAGCACAAATGAGCGAAATTAGCCAAAATTGCAAAAAGTCAACAAAAGTCAACTCTCGGGAAAGGAAAAAGTCAACAAAAGTCAACCCCCGAGAAAATGTGCCAAACTTCAAGACAAACATACATCAAGTGGTGAAAATAGAGAAAGAAACTCCGAAATCAAATTTTAATCGGTCCAAAGTGAAGAGAATCGAAAGTTTTTGCGAAATAACTTCGCGTGGGGCGTTGGAAAATGCGTATAATGTGCAGATCTAAGGGAGAAGATGGTCTAGGAAGCAAGAGGAGCTGATTTCGGCCTTGGAGGTGTGAGCAAATCTGATTTGGATGTGTGAACTTAAAGAACCGAGCATGAAAAGTCAAAACTGCCCCTAGTTTTGTAAACTGGTCGGCTGACTAGTTTTTCTAGCTGGCCGACCACTTGTTAGTCAACAATTGGTTGGTGGTAGTTCCAGGTGGTCGGTGGCCCTCAGGGGTGGTCTCCAAAGTCCCTTTGTTCTCCCTGTGCATTTTGGTGATGATTGGAGTCTTCAGCTCTCGAGAAAGTACAAGAAAAATGCACTTTTCGGCGCAAAATGTCTCCGCGGGAACTTCGATTCAAGTCTTCGACGTGTTACTCGTCCTTATTCGCCAGTGACTAAATTAATTTATTTCATCTTGAAATTTTTATATGTTATGGATTAAAACATGTTAGAATAACAGGTTTTGATTTTAGCTTTAAAATTTTAAAAAGCATTTATCCATTTAACATTTTAAAAAAAGAAAAGAAAAGAAGAAATATATATATTTTTTTTTATCTAAATGTGTTGATAAAATCAACATATAAAATAATTAAAAATATTTTATTTACTTATTAAATAAGAAGGTTTTTTTTTTTTTTTTTTAGAAAGGTATTAAATAATAAGGTTGAAAAAATAAATATAAACATTTAATATCAGTTTACTGTTGTTTGTTTGGACGGACTGGATAAGGGGGATTATAATCCATCGGACTATTAGTCCTGGGATACATTATCCCGGGGTATTTGTTAGACTGGATTTGTATCCTATGTTTGTTTAGTCATGGGATTAGATGTCTGGATTAAACTTTTTAGTTATCCAATGTTTGTTTGGGATATTATGGAGAACGATAAATGCTCAAATGACTTTTTTATCCTTTTCAATTATTTTCTAAGTAATAGCAATATTAAACATAGCTTTAATTTTAATTATTTTTAGCTAGACTAAATAAAAATGTATTTTATTTTATTTTTGCACAATTAAATAAATTTATTTTTAAAAAAATTAAAAAAATTAAATATCAATAAAAATATATGTTATTTTTTAATTAAAATTTTAAATAAATTTATTTTAAATAATAATAATAATACATAATGAAATAAAATAAAACATCTATTAAAATTTAAATAATGAAATTAAATAAAATATAAACAAAATTTTAAAATAAAACATCAATAAAAAATTATTTTAAAAAATTAAATAAATAAAACAAAAATAAAAATTAAATAAAATTATTGTATTTTTAAAATGAAACATTTAAATTTTATTGAATTTTACTAAATATAATACATAATTAAATGCCAGAAGGCAAAAATATAATTTTAGTAGTTAATCTCATGAAATGAGTTATCCCATAGTTTCTATCCCACCCCCATGAGATAGCATAGTCCCAAAATATGAGACTAATAGTCCGGAGAATTATTAGTCCGGATTAAAAAATTCATATCAAACAATGGACTATTAATCCATCCAGACTAATAGTTCAATCCCATGTTATCCTTCAAAACAAACATGCTCTTAAAGGGTATATATAAAGTGTTAAAAATTTAAATTAAAATTAAAAAGCTATAAATAAAGTGATGACACGCATTGCTTAGTAGCGAAGTAGTGTATATTTACAGAATTCCCGCTACAAACTTGGGTCATTTTTTGATAAATTATAGTTCCAGAATTTTAGAATAATTACATTTAACCTTACAAATTTAACATAATTATATTATATTTATTTAAAATTTTAATTACACAACACTTTAATTGCTCTACTTTCATCAATATTCACTAGTCATATAAAGAAATAAAAAAATGATATTATCATATCTTTTATTCTAGAATATGTATTTATCATTGATTATTATGTATTTATTCACCATTTGTATTAATTTCGTTAGTTTGGTTAGACTAAAAAGATCTTTATAATTATGCTAATTTTATATGTTATATATAAATTTTAATATGTAAATAATTTTTGATAATTCGATATTCGACTCACTAAACTGATTAATATGTGAAATCAACCGACCATCCACTACTCAATGTAATTCGCTTCTTTTTTTTCTTTTTTTCTTTTTTTTTGAGTAATAAAAGTAAACATTTACTTTTAATTGATTAAAAACACCTTTTTAAACTTTAAAAGGCATCCCACATGCTCATACGTATTCATGGTTGTCAATTAAAAAAAATTGATATATTTTTTATAAGATAAAAAAAATTAGTGTATTTAGAATAAATTTTGTTAGTTAAATAGATATACCAACCAAAAAAAAATCATTAATGTATATGATGGAATATTTTAATTTTTAAATTTTTTTAATCAAAATGTAGACTGCCAAACATGATCTAACTATAAGAGAAAAAAATCTGAAAAGCATTTAAAATCTGATCCAACCAATCACTTGGTTTCTTGTTCCTTGGGGTAACTTGATTCTTTATTTTTCTTTCATAAGGGTGCAAGAAAAAAGGTTACCCGAAAGTCAGATTATTCCTTCCTTTAGCTTCACAAACTTTTGAAAGAAAAAAGGTATCATAATTGATTCTTGTTACTTATTTTTATTTGGAGGGTGTGTTGTAATCAACTCAATTGAATTTTGTTTAAAATCAGAGCAAACTAAACCAATTAAGTTGAAATATAATTTTAAGAGTCGACAAAATTTCAAATGAACAAATTGGTAAATCAAAATTTCAAATTAACGATCTTACTAAAAATTGACCAATTTCCGTTAACATCTCAATGACTGAAATCCCGACTCCTCACATTTGTTCGAAAATTTAAATACAAACAAGGTGTTCTAACTATGGATACGAACAAATATGAGAATCAGGAAAACACAATCAAATATGTTCTTAAAATTGGCTTGCAACATAAAATGGTTTTGCAAGATGAAGCACACTTGTGATCCTTCTTATTCCACACAAACTCAAAACACTTTAAAACTCACATACACGAGAAATTTTCAGACCAATTTCAAAAATTTCCCAGAAACGTTCAACATTTTCCTACATTTCATACCAACAACCTGGAGACTCAAACCTCAACAAAACATTATCCAAACTACATTGCTTTGGCTACAATACTTGTCTTGTTCACATCCGTGAATCATAGATCAAAGACAACATATTAGACGATTCAAAGCAAAAAATGGTTGCACAAACAGGGTTGGGGAATTCCTTCTCAACCCAAAGCATCATTGCGAAAACTGATGCGTTCCGCCTAGCAGCCTACATTGGCTGTAGAGCATTAAGTCATATATAATCGACTTTTTCAGTACCCTTGTCGACATCATTTACCTCATACGAACAATATCCGGATATAAAGCTGAACCTGAAAAAGGGTCCCAATCGTGTCAATGAACGTTAAATTTTACAGACTGAATCATGGAAGCCCTCGAAGTTCCAAGCTTTTCAGCTACTGAAGCACTAGTAACTGGCTTGCTGCAATGTCCAACCTTCTCCGCAGAAGTGTATCCATTTCACGAGAGTCTAACCAGAGAGTGTTACCTCAACATTATTCATTCATCACTGTCACTAATTTCAAAAACTATACCTCTAACAAAGGAACTAGATTTGGGCACTGATAACTTTCGATCTCCGAATCTACAGAGACCCGTTGCAGATTTTACAGATATCCCGAGATTATTTGAGGCCACAACAAGACGATTTCCAACTCCAGTTCTCTTAACTATATTCCTTGAGGTTTTGGAACTAAGATCAGTAGACAACGGAAAAGGCAACACTCTTGGAGGAGTCTTGGGCGTAAACTGTGAAATTCCACTAACTTTTGACTTCAAGCAATTACTATCTGTTCTAGTCGTCAATCGCTTTTTACGTTGACTTTGGTTTGCTCTAGATGTAAAATTGGAGCTTAAACTCACCTCCTCGTAATCAGAAAAGTATTTCTTGATGATGCCTGAAACGGATAACGATTCTGATAATGTCTCGCTATGGTTCTCCAATATTGCACTCAGTTCCCTCTCTTCAGCAGTGTCACCTCCATTTCTACTAAGGCAGCCCTTCTCGAGCCCTTTCACTGTACAATGTAGAGAGCAATTTTCCGTTACCCTCTTCCTTTTCTTCTTTTTTGAACGGTGGATGTTTGCTAGAATCACTTGGAGTGCAACTTTCGCGTATGGAATTCTTTTAATCCCATTTTTCTTTCTTTTGCAGTTCACATGATTCTTGTTCGCACTTGACACCGGGATTTTAGGTTCAAGAGAATCAGTAACCTTCATACTATTAGAAGTTCTATCTCTGATTTCTGCAACAACACATTCTGATAAACCTGACTCATTAGAATCACTCCAAGGACGTGCTTCCGCGTGAATAAACCATGTTCCTCTTAAACCCTGGAAAGCATGCTTCATTGGCAACGAGTCGGGAAGATGGTAGAAGCATGACCTTTGCTTCACCTGCCAGAGGCAACAAGAAGAAAAAGTGCTCAATTTGAAGCATGAGTGGCATTGAAAGCATATTAGATAACCCATGCTCTGTTTATTTCAGTGGAAAACATTTAACTTTTTATACGGAAAACTTTTGAAACTAATGTGCTAGTGGTGGAGGAGGTGGCAACGGTGTTGGGATGGTGGCATTGGTAAGACTTTAGGTTGGAAAATGTTTTTTCTCTTTCAAAACTGAGAAACATTTCCCACCCAAATATGCTTGTTTGATGTTGACTTTCATTTTCTGTCATACTAAACGATAGAAAATGAGGAAACCACTTTTCAAAATATGTTTGCTGTTGAAACAAACAGAGTGCCAGGTACATTATTGGTACTCAAGAAAAGGAAGTAACAATCTAATAACATACCATTAATCCATTTACCCTGATCGCTCCAAGTTTAGGGAAGCAAATCAAGTGTGCTCTCTCAAGGTCTCCTACAAAACAATGGTCGGGCAGATTACTTACCATTTATCACAATATAATTCAGCAAGCTGAGCGTTACTTGTTGCGGTGTTTATGAACTCTTCACCACTTCGTTAACTAGAATTAAGGGAAAGCACGCACTTAAACAGAAAACAAAACACAACCAAACAAGACCCTTAAAGACCACACACAAACACACTGGCACAATGGGGAAAAATGAAAAACACCGATTTTGGTCATCATTTTAGATACAGAAACCTTGACAAGTGACAACCCAGAAAAGTTCATGCAATGCTTCGAGGTTTTACAAAACCAAATGGAAAATAGAAGCAGCAAGGCAACAACCCATATCACCAAATGTCGTAAATAACTGATTTTCACCAACATGTGACACACACACAAAGATGGGGAGGCAACAGAAACTATAATGAAGGAAAAGCACTTAAACAGAATACAAAAACACAACCAAACAGGCCCTTAAAGCCCACACTAACACACTGACACAAAGGGGAAAAAAAAAAATCAAACATCCATTTTGGTCATCATTTTATATAAAGAAACCTTGACAACCCAAAAAATTTAATGTTATGCTTCGTGGTTTTACAAAACCAATTGAATAATAGCAGCACCAAGCCAACAACCCATATCACCATATGTCTTAAAGAACTGATTTTTCACAATATGCACACACACGCACACAAAGAGGGGCACGCAACAGAAAACCAAAGCACAACCAACACCAAACAGGCCCTAAAGACCGCACAAATACACTGATCATCATTTTAGAAGCATAAATCCAACAACCCATCTCACCAAATGTCATAAAGAACTGATTTTTCACAAATACACACACATACACAAAGATGGGCAGGCAACAGAAATGGAATGGAAGGAAATCGCTTACTCGAACAGAAAACAAAAACACAACCACAACCAAAACCAAAACCAAACAGGCCGTTAAAGACCACACACAAACACACTGACACAAAGGGGGGAAATCAAACACCCACTGTGATAATCAATTCAGACACAGAAACCTTTGACTAGCCAGAATAATTCTTGCTATGCTTCGTTGGTTTTACAAAACACAACGAAAAATAGAAGCATAAATCCAAGAACCCATATCACCAAATGTCATAAAGAACTGATTTTTCACAAATACACACACAAAGATGGGCAGGCAACAGAACTGGAATGGAGGGATATCACTTACTCAGACAGAAAACAAAAGCACATCCAAAACCAAACAGCCTTAAAGACCGCACACACAGAGGAGAAAAAAATCAAACACCCATTGCCACAGAGATCATCAATTTACATACAGAAATTTTGAGAACCCAGAATAGTTCATGCCATGCTTTGTTGATTTTACAAAACACAACGAAAAATAGAAGCATAAATCCAACAACCCAAATCACTGAATGTCATAAAGAATTGTTTTTTCACAACATTTATTAGAACGAAGGGCAAACACCTACTCTTGAAATCTCGAGCTGTAATTTCTGGTGAGACATCGAAGGCAATGCGAGTGTCCAAATTAGTATCGGTGAACACTGGCACTTTAGCTCTCGAAGCCATCGGAGATCGCCGATTGGAATTCCAAAAGCTCGGTCATTTTCTTGATCGCATGTAAATGACACGGCTCCCCTCGCCCACTGTGGTCTTGATCTTAGCCGTCCATTTCCTCTTTTGATCCCAACCATGTGTTTCAATTTGGCAGGGATCGTGAACGGGACGTACGTCTGCTTGAGAGTGATGGTGTGGTCGACATGGAGTAAGCTTCTGCGCTTCGATTGTTGTTTTTTATTGCTACCATAAAACTGTACTTCAAATGTTTGTGAACTTTTATGCTTTGGATATAGTTTTTTTCTGTGTTGTTTTGCGAAAATTGTTTTGTATAACAAATTTTTTTGGGGGGCAAATTACACTAATAGTCCCTATAGTTGGGGCTTGTGTCACTTTAGTCCATGACTTTTCAATTGTGACACATTTGACCATGAATTTTGAATCTTGTTCCAAATAAGGACAAGTGAACATACCATTACTTAATTTCAATGGCAAAATTGTCAATTTGATAAAATATAAACTAATTGACAAAAAATAAATGTCAAAAAAATATTTTAAAATTTTTAAAAATTATTTCTACCCACCAAAAATAAAATTATGTAAAATTGATAAAAATTAATAAAAATTACATGATTAATTTTACATGATAATTATCCAAATACATATTAAAATTAATTTGGTAAAAAAAAAGTAAATGTCTAAAAGATTTATCAATTTTATATAATTTTATCTTTAGTAGTTAGAAATAATTTTTAAAAATTCAATAATAATTTTTTCACATTTATTTTTGTCAAATTAATTTATATTTTATCAAATTGACGATTTTTCCTTAAAAAATCCAATAGTATCTACAATTGTCCTTATTTGGAACAAGATTCAAAATTCAAGGTCAAATGTGTCACAATTGAAAAGTCGAGGACCAAAGTGACACAAGCTCCAAACTACAGGGACTATTAGTGTAATTCACTCTCTCTTTTTTTCCTGTGTTATTTTCCAAACTGGTTGTGTCACGACCCAAACCCGCCCCGAGAAGGTTGGCATCATAACCGGCCAGTAATCCAAGATTACCACAGGCCTTTCTGAACAAAACATACATAACCGGGGCTCGCGGAAGCGAAAACAAAACACTAATAGTCCAAAGAGCTGTGCATTTATATGAACATACATTACATGCCAAAAATGTTAATTTACCCACTTACAATACATAACATGTAACTAAAAGGTCATATACAAAACATAGGCTCACACCACAGCTATACAACCAAAAACAAAGCTCGTACGGCCTTCCAGGCCTAGCCCCAACTCGGAGGCACTCAAAACTCTGGTAGGCTTCAAAATGGCGGCTCGACCAAGACTCCACCTAGGCTTGGCTCCCAGAATGCTCACCTATAAATACATATATACAAACAATGAACTAAAGCTCAGCAAGTAACATTAAAGTAAAGGGGATAGTGAACGAAGTCCAACTTTTCATAAGTCCGTAATAAATCAATCATAATCATAATTATAAACATCATAGAACATACATAATGGCATACTCCACAGAACATAACATTTGTCGTCCAACGACTAGAGTAACCGGTCCCGGACACCGATAAACACATACCGAGATCTCGTAACTGGTCATGGGCCTACATTTTCATGCCGTCCCCCATGACTTCAAACTATCTGTGGATGCCATACTAGATTCGCAATTAGGACATTCATTCACAGAAGACATTATCATTTCAAAATCATACATAAATAACACTTTTAAAACATAGATTATACTAACATATCTTTACAGAAATGTTACTCACAGTGGTTTCCAAAAACGGTTGCACGGTCTTCGCCTCTTGACCTGCAATTATCAACATTATAACACATTTCTTCAATACACATCATCAATACATCACATAATTCATGTCATTCTATTCTTCCCTTATTTAATTTCATGTTCATGAAATGCCAAATGATGTAAATAACATGTGAAAATCATGTAATTCAACTTCCCAAAATTTCCTGAAAATAGGTCCTCTGCTCGAGCGCCACTTTGGCCGCTCGAGCGGCCCATACGATTTTCCAAACTGCTGGGAGACTGATTTTCCCGCTCGAGTGGACCAAGCAAAATCCGAAATTCGGGGTTCTTCTTCCAAGCTTCAATCTCTCCTTTGCCAAAACCACTTCCAATCTTATGAACCCAAGGCTCAAAACACTTGATCAACAACATAAATGAAACATTACAACTTCAATTCAACCCAATTTCATCATACATAAGATCAACCCATGAGTTAAGTTGGAAAACCATGAACTTGCACAAAAAAGCTTCATTTCTAAACATCCATGGAGGTTCTTTCTCAAATATGCAAATAATCAAAAATTCATGCATGCATGTTCAAATTTCACATGATTTCCCTTTCAATTCATTTACATATCATAAGATCGTTGATGATTCTACCTTATTTCAAGAAAATAGAAGAAGATCCTTACCTAGAGTAATCAATTTGAGCAAGTTAAGCTTAATTTCCCCCTTTTCTCTACCTTCTTCTCCCTTTCTTCTCTTTCTCCGAACTCTCTCTCTCTCTCTCTCTCTCTCTCTCTCTTTTCCAGATTTTTTTCTTCTCTTTTGTTGAGTCAATGAGTCCACATAGTTCTATCCTTATCTATATATCATAAAAAATGGAATTGTGCCAAAACTTACAAGCCAAACGGAGCTTAGCGAATCAGATGAAATTCAGTCCTTAATTTATCTCTCAAATGACTCTAAAAATTCACGGTATTTCATAGGCGTGTTCAATTTCGTTTTTCCGAACCCATTATGGTTGTCAATTTCAATCCGAAATTGTCATTCCAACAGATATTTTTCCAATTCAAACAGATATTCTTCAATTAAATCATACTAAAGCATAATTAATTACTGATAATTGTGACGCACGGTTCCGGGTCATTACAGGTTGGTTCTTTTTTTTGCTTTGGACGTTAATTTATGTATTTCTATTGGGTGCATTTAGTTATGTTTTGAAACAGGCCGAATATGTTTATGTTATTCTTGTTTGTTATTGTTGTACATTTGCTATTAGCTTTAACAACAAGGGTTTTTTTCTTTTTTCTTTTTCTTTTTTATGTAACTTGTTGTAATGTGGAACATATTTGTCTTTATGTTGGTAGATGGCAGGAGCAGGTTGTCACCCATTATTGAAGATTTGGATAATGTCTGCAAAATGTACAAGCCAGAACATGCAACTATTGTGTCACATGGTGGTTATTCAAGTGTGTCATGGCAATGAAATCTATTTTTCATGCTCTTTGTTTATTTTATTTAAATTTTTGTATTAATTTATTTATTTAGTTGTGTGGTCTATTTATTTATTTAATTATTTTTCACCTATTTATTTATTTAGGTAGTTTTTTTTCAATTTATTTAGTTAAAAAAAATATTTCTTTTTTAAATTATTTATTAATTTCTTGTAGTATTTATTTATTTATTTACATTTGCGTATATATTTATGTAGTTTTATTTTGGTTCTATTTATTTACTTATTATATTTCTGTAATTGTATTAGTATATTTATTAATCATTCGTGGTCATTGTTTATTTATATTTCTGTAATTGTATTCGTGGTCATTGTTTATTTACATCTATGTATTTATATTGTTGTATTTATTTATAATTTCGTATTTATTTACTAATTAATTTTTTTCAATTTATTTATTTATTTAGATTTCTGAAATATTGAATTATTTACAAAATTTCTGGTGCAATATTTATGTAATTATTTGTGTCTCACATGAAACTGAAGCAAATGAAACTGTTGCTTAATTATATTGATGCATCAGACTAGAATCATGTACTCACTTTCAGCATGTACTACCATTCACATAGTATTGTCACTTATTTGATCTCCATGCATCACATGGCCACAGTAGTATATGTGGTACTTGAACTTGTGATACAAGTGTTATATATGATGGAGTTGATGGTATGTTCGTATGGAAACTACAGCTTGGTGGCACATAATCAGTTGAGTTGGAGTTGTCTTCCAGAGTTCCCCTCTGTGGAACAAGTGCTGCATTTCATTTTTTCTTCACTTCACAGTAACATAACCTCACCGAAGGGCTGGTATGTGCCTGACAAAAATATGTATTCACTGTAACACAATCTCGGGCAAGCGAATGTTAGTAACTGTACAAAGTGTATTTACATCTTGTAATTTATTTTTTGATGGTTTGCAGCGTCCATGGATCTGCAAGGGGGTACTAGCTCCGGAGTCGTATGCAATGGCCAAATAAATGCGTGGACACAAGAGACAATCGGAGAAATTGAATCGACGACATCAATTGTTACCCAAAAGACAACCTAAGAGGGGGGTGAATTAGGTTTTTACAAATAAAAATAATAATACCCTAATAAAATATGACTAGCCACAATAGATAATATAGTTAATGAAATAAAAATAATTAAAACAAGTGTTCTAACAACTATGTCAATTAATGATTTTAGCACAGTGAAAATGTAAAATATAGTTATGGCAATTTAAATAAAATAAAAAGATAAGGAGAGAGAGGCAAACAAAAAATTTATAGTGGTTCGGTTTCAACTCGGCCTACGTCTACTCCTCAACCTTCACTTGAGATTTTTCACTATTCTCTAACTTCACAGGTGCTAGCAACTTTTCACAGAGATGAAGCAATCCTCTACAGATTTTACACAGACTTTCTAAGTCAAGAACACTGAGTGTACTACACTCTTACAAGGTTGAAAAAATAATGTGTTTTTGCTTTCACAAAAAGATACAAGAATTATCTCTCAAAAATAGATATAAAAATGAAGCTCTGAATTTTCTGTAAACCTCACACAGGAAAGATGAGCTTAATACTATAAGGCTCAGTGTATAATTTTTAAGAGAGAATGTAAACAAAAATTGAAGAGCATTTCTTAGAGAATTTTTTTCAGAGAATAGACATGAGTGATTATAGATCAAGAATATTTTCTGATTTTTTTTTAACTTGTTTACATTAGAGGCTTTGGTATATATAATGAAACTTATAGCCGTTGTATTCTTTTGAATTATAGCCGTTGTATTCATTTGAATTTATAGCCGTTATAGCTGTT
The DNA here is from genome assembly GCA_030407325.1 of Camellia japonica. Lineage (NCBI taxonomy): Eukaryota > Viridiplantae > Streptophyta > Magnoliopsida > Ericales > Theaceae > Camellia > Camellia japonica. The sequence goes on along the minus strand of JAPPVO010000031.1, from coordinate 9,056,348 downwards.
GTACTCCATCATTACTAATTGAATATCTTCCACTCCATCATTGCTAATTTGAATATCTTCCACTTGAAACTTTTGTCTGCTGCTGTGCTGGGCTATTTGAACCTCTGTTTGGGCTATTTAAACTCCTAATTTAATCAAATATTAAATACATTCTAACAACATTTAGAATAAAGGTTTAGTGAGAAATAATGAGACAAAATAAATTTTGATTATATGTTTCTGTTTCAAATAAATTAAAGCATAATTAAATAAATCATCAAAATAAATTGTGATTCTATTTTTCCTTCCAAATAAATTAAAACATAAATAAATAAATCATCAAAATAAATTGTGATTCTATTTTTCTCTTCTAAATAAATTAAAACATAATTAAATAAATTATCAAAATAATAAGTCTAACATCAATGATATGGGTGGAAATTTCACGTGTTGCAAATGAGTACGCGTATGTTGACAAGTATGGATGTAATAATGGTCCAGCCCGACCCATTTGGGCTCGGGTTGGGGCCGGCCCAAGCGGGCTTCATGGGCTCTCGTCTTTTTAGTGGGTCGGGCTGGGCGAGCCCATGGGCCAAGCAATGGGGCCCAGGCCCACTCACAATAGGGCCTGGGCCGGGCCTAGTCGGGCTTTTTTATTTTATTTTTTATATTAGAAATAAAAAATTAAAAATAATTATACTAGAGTATTTCAGTTAAGATTAATGAGATATTTGTTTGTTATGTAATGTTTCATAGTATATTAAATTTAATTAGTATGATTTATGTTTTTTAATTATGAACTTATAACTAAAAAAGTATGTAATATGTAATTTTTTCTTTCAAAATGAATATTTTATGTAATATGAAAATGAAACTTCAATATTTAAATATTAAATATTTATATAACATTATTGAATGAATAATTTTTATTCAAATGAAATAAAATATTACAAAATTGATATATTAAATAAATTATGTGTAGATTACTGATGATGGTAGAGCAATTGCATCACTATTAGGGTCAAGTACATCCCAACTAGGTTGGCACCTACTAGTCTACCAATCATTTGCATATACTCCACCTCAATAATCTAATATAACAAAAATTAAAATATAAAAAAAATGAAATGAAATAAGAAAAAGCAAATTGTTGATCAATCATCGGAGGAGACTGACATTTCAGTCGTGTTGCCCGCGGATATGTCATCCAAATCATCTTGAATTCGCTCCTTTTCACTATAATTTTGTCTTCTTATAAGCTCATGCATATGATCTCTGGATATCATCAGTGCCTCAACTATTTTGGGTGAAAGCCTACTCTGGAAATCGCTTAGCACCCGTTCACGTGCACTAAAAGCTGTTTCCAAAGCAACTGTAGAAATAGGGATGGTTAGTACATCACGGGCCATCTGTGAAACCACAGGCCACAAAGTTTCATTTTGTTTCCACCATTCCAAAATGTCAAAATTATCGGAATCATCCACTGACGGGCTTTCCAAATAACGTTGTAGTTCAGAACTACTTACACTTGTATGTTGAGATATTCTTCTACTTTTTATTGCTAAAAAAACACTTAATCTCCCGCCTCGAGATGAGACTGCTAGTCTAGTGTATGTAAGTGTATTTACAAATGCAGCTGTCCTGTATTCTTCAAATAATTTGTTGCATGTTTGCATAATAGTGGCAAATTGTGTTTGATCAGCGAAAATACGCTCTAAAAATTATTGTAAACCAATTTATTTACACCTAGGATCAATTATTATGACTAAACCTAATAGATGAGGCAAATGATCAAAATAATTATCAAATTTTTCTTTCATTGAAGCAATAATAGTTATATAATATTCATTACCCATATATTTATGAAAAATTTAATTATTTCTGCTAGCATATGTAAAACAAATGGTGAAGTAGAAATATATATATAAGAAAATAATTTTGTTAAAGTATCAAAAACTTTTAAAAAAATCTTTATACAAGACTACTTGGAGCCAATTAAGTTCAGTGGAAGTCAGTACTCCTCCTATTGATATTGTTGCAAAAAATAAATCTATTACTCTTTTTTGTTTACAAGCTATTTTTAACATATTACATGTTAAATTCCACCTACTATCTACATCTACAATTAATTTTTTAAATAGCATATTTTCTCATTGACAAATTTTTCTATATTCCAAAATTTGATTACTAGAAGACATAATAGTAACAACTACATTTTTTATTACAAGTACAGAAGTTTCATATATATGCATAGCATCTTTAACAATCAAATTGAAAATATGGGCACAACAATGAACATGAAATAAATCACCATCAACAAGTAATTGGAAAGTTGATTTTAAATGGGTTACAGTTTGATTATAATATGATGCATTATCTAAACTAATCGTAAATATTTTATTTTGTAAAGTCCACTCGTAAAATACATTTCTTATTTCTATACCAATCGAAAGACTAGTGTATGAAAGTTCAACTAATTTAAATAAAATAATTCTTTTATTTAATTTATAATCATTATCAATAAAATGTGCAGTGATACATTGATATTCAAAACTACTATTTGACCACATATCAGATGTTAAACAAACTCTTCCATTCAAAATTTAAAAGATGTCAAATAATTCACTTTTAACATCCTCAAATTTCTTTAAAATCCTGTTTTAGTAGTATTTTTTTTGAAAAACTTTGATAGTACAGTGCAAAACTTTCGTGAATCATTTTGGTAAAATCAGAACGTTCACTAGTAGTAAAAGGTTATTCTTTTTTAATAATATAATCAACTACAAAATTTTGTGCACGTATAGGATCATATGAAAATATTTGTAAATTACTAGTTGATGAAACCCCTAATTGCATTTGACTTCAAATATCAGGTTGTTGATTTTGTAAATGTTTGTTAGCAAGCCTTTTTAGATGACTAGTATCTCCTGCAAATACAGTACTAAGTAAATGTGCACAATATTTACATTTTGCTTCAAATGTAATTGTACCATCAGGATTATTTATAGATATTTTTTCAAAATATTCCCAAACACTACTACTTCTGCTCCTAGATGATGATCCAACTGTTGGAAGAGGGATATTATAAGGAGAATCAACAGATTCATGTTGTGTAGTATATATATCAACATCGACATAAACTTTAGGCATATTAGAATCCATAGTAATGTAAATAAAACAATATATAAGAATTAACAATTAATTTAAATAATGTGTAAATACAATCAGTAAAAAATAATAATTAATATATGTACACAAATAATTAATGAAAAAATAAGTAACTAATAAAATTTAATTAAACTAATTAATGTTACCGGTTGGCGAATGCGATACAAAATTTGCTTTTTTTGATAAAAAATTTTTGTTGCACAATTGCAATTGTCACTTAGGGATGACACTTCAAAATTAATTGAGAGTTGAGAGAGATTGAGAGTTTAAGAGAGATTGAGAGGGTTTAAGAGAGACAAAGAGAGAATTATTTGTTGTGAGATTTATTTTGGAAAATGAAAGATATTTACAGTAATTTTAATTATGACCGTTGTATATATATTATTGTTTGAGTTAAGTGATTGATAAGGAGATGCAACAGACTAATTTCAACTAGGCTAGCAGGGAGGTCGTTCTTTTTGACCAAAAGAATGGAGATAGAGATATCAAAATATTGCTAAGCCATGCTCTAGTCTTTTCAGGGATTCTCTCGTATGTACAAATATTTTATAACCTTGCCTCCACTCTCTCTTTTATGTTCTCTGCCAATCTAACAGTCTATCCTAATAATAAATAAATATATTTTCAATAAATTAACTTTGCCTCCACTCTCTCTCTCTCTCTCTCCTCTATCGTCTTGTTTCGACTGCTAGCATCAGTAGCCAGCCACAGCACAGTGATAGTGTGCAGTGACAGTAGGTCACACAAGTTTTGTCATTCTTGGGTCTATCAGGGTCTGTCAAATTTAACAATGTCAGTCTTTGAAAATAGCAATTAAGAATGACTATTGAATTTAATATTGTACTATTTGAAATATGAATCACTTGATTCTACTTCCAAATGAAAAAAGAAAAGGGAACAACTTGGTTGTAATAAGCATGCATGATGCATGCTTAGCTTTATAGCATGGTATAATAACACACACTCTCTCTCTCCTGGCCAAAGAAAAAAGCATTATTAGTTTGATTTTAATTTAATAAATTATTATTATTTTGTTTTATTTTTAAATTATTAATATTATTTATTTAATTATATAATTTTTTATTTTACAAGATTAATTTTTATTTTTATTTTTTTAATTTTTTAATTTTTATAAGATCAGTCTTTTTATTTATTTAATTATTTAACCATTATAAGTTGTTTTTTATTTTTATTTTTTGAAATTTGACCATTAGTAGAGAGAGGCCCGGATGGATGGGTGGGGCCGGGTCGTTTGCAGGGCTCGAAATTTTTTTGGGGCGGGCCCCAAGTAGAAGGCCTAGGCCTAGGCCCAAGGTACTGGGCTGGGCTCGGGCTCGTGCTTAACTGAGCCGGGCCCACCTCAGATTTCAGGCTGTCCACGGGCCTCGGGCCATTTTTACACCCCTATTAACAGGACTCCATTTCACACATCATCATTAACTGGTCGCATGTGGATGGAGGAGATGCATCGAGGTCGGAATGAAGCATTTCAGCGAAATTTTCGGATGTTAAAGGATGTTTCGTGCAAGACATTAATTGAGGATTTCAGCCTCCCACCACCACAACGTTCCCATGGTGTGGACGTAGTTGAGAGTGTCGGTATGTTCATATTCATGTTGCGGGGCTTCCCGAGTTAGGATTTTGAAAACCGTTTCCAACACTCGGGGGAAACAATATGGCGTCATGTAATGCGAGTTCTTAAAGTAATGAAGTTGTTTACAATTGCACACTGTCGACCGACGAGGTCATAACACAGCAGACATCCGTACTTAGAGTCCCGACAAAAATATTTACCATTCAGAGTGAGTTTAATCAGTTATCGAAAATTTCATGAATAGCAACCACATTCAGAAAACAAGGGATTTCAATTTTCAAGTTAATGTGTTCGTTCTTGTTGCTTAGACAATAGCTTTGTGTGCTTGCACAAGACTGTATTGGCGCGCTAGACGGCACACATGTGGAGGCATATCTCCCGCCGCGGGAGGCAGTGCCATATTTTGGCCCTAAATGATGGCACACACAAAACATACTCGCAGTGTGTGATTTCAACTTGTGTTTTACTTTTATCTCTTGTTAATAGGAGGGTAGTATGCACGACGACAGAATTTTTAACGAAGTAACACAGGACCCGGGCAAACAATTCCCCAACCCAGAGGAAGGTTAGCTGAACAAGGGGTATTCAATGTTATTGTTAGTTGTGTGCATTTGATATTTGTAATGATGTTACTAATGCAAAATTATCTAATTACAACCAGGAAATATTATTTTGTTGATGCGAGGTACAAGAATCAAAAAGGCTTTTTGGCGTCGTTTAAGGGATACCGATACCACTAGGAAGAGTTTCGCGCTACTGGATGGGCAAGAAATGCAAACGAAGTTTTCAACACGGTGCACTCCCCCTTACAGAATGCAATTGAACATACGTTCGGAGTATGGAAAGCGCGATGGGGATTCCTACATAACATGTCTCGATATGATTTTGGGAAAGTGCAGGTGCCATTGATCAGGGCTTCAATGGCACTACATAATTTTATACGCCGCAACTCCAATGACGATGAAGCGTTCAACAGGGTTGCGAATGCAGAGAATTTTACTTTCAATGACATGCCAAATGTTGCGGGTGTTTGTGATGATGATGATGGTGAACCAGAGGGCGATGATGACGTACATATGAACGAAGTGAGGAAATCAATTCGGAATGAGTTGGTGCGACATTGGCGTCAACTCGAGCTATAACTCTGTTCGGTCTTTATGAATTGATGGTAAATGATATGAATGTGCCAAACTGTTGAAATTGTTATAAAAAACTATCTGGTTGTGTTCGTAAACCTCTGTTGTTGTCAACAACGTTTACCAAATTCTAACGTGGAAATGAAAAAAATAGTAAGAGCGCAATTTCTTCGCAAAAAATACTAAATTGAATATTACATTGAATAATTTAATAATTTTACTATGATGTGTAGTGCAACATTGAATATTAAAATATTTGTAATTATTTTATAATTTGAATTGCGTAACATTGAAAAATTTTAATATTACATTCCAAAAAAAAAAATGCTCAAACACACAAATGGATAAAAAAGTAAATTTACAAAGTTGGGTAAGGGTATTTTGGTTATTTTAATGTGATTTGATACCATAAACAAATATTAAACCAAAAAATCAAAAGTCAACTTTTTACTAACTTCTCAAAACACTTTCCAAAAAAGTTAAAAAGTTTGATAAAAAGTCAAAAGTTAACTTTTTACTAACTTTCCAAAACATTCCTATATGTGTTATATTTTTTTCTTCTATTATAACTCTTCTTTCTTTATTTTCTTTAGTTTTATATATAAACTAATTATTTTTGTAATTTTATTTTTATTTATTTATTCCTTACGAGCCTATCAAAGCTATACAAAAATTTGCCACATGTGTCCTAGCTAGTGGTGCACAGTATGGTTGGAATAGTTTGAGAGTGAAATTATAAATCGAATAACGGATTAGCGGATTGATAAATTACGATTTGGAAGATTTTTGATAGATTGAAGAATTGAAAAATATTCAAACTAATTGTCATATATTTACATAATATATAATACTAATTTGTATAATATTTTTTAAATATATAATCCAAAATAATTTTATATAATATGTTTCATATATAACCGCTAATTTATAATAAATTTCATGTATTAAACCCCTCTCATACTTATTTTTATATTAATAATTTATGGATGTTAAAAAATAGAAAAAATTAGTCTAAGGTCCTTCTCCCATTTTTAGTAATAGAATAGATCCATAATATTATTTTGATGTCTAAGGTCCCTAAATTTCATACCCATCTATTGCAGAGAAATTTAATATATCTCACCCTCTCTATCTCTCTCTCTCTCTCTCCTGCAGCTAAAATTATATACAAGTAACAGAACAAACAAAAATAATTTTAAAGCACTTAGAGAGAGAAAGAGAGAGAGAGTACAAGAAGAGAGATGAGATCAAAGACGGTGTCAAAACAGTCCGAAATTAGGGCTTCGACAACAATCTTCATTCCATGACAAGCATTGATGCGAAGCTGCTTCTCGACGGAGGCCACCGTAACGTCAGCGCCGTCTCGCCACAGTATATCGATCATTATCACCGCCTCCATGCTGTCGGAAAACTCATCGGATCCGAATCGGTTTGTATTTGCATTATAATTCTTTGACTGGAGAGATACCCAAAGAGATAGCGAATCTCACTGAACTCACTGATCTCTATCTCGATGTGAATATTCTCTCTGGGACTATACCTCCTGAGATTGGAGACATGGCTAGTCTTCAAGGTTGATATTTTAGTTTTGTAAAATTTGTATTAGAAATTGGTTTTTATACACTTTTCTAGCTTAGGATTGACGTGAAAGATTCTCTGGATTTGGTAGAAAGAAGCTTGAATTTTTCTTTCAGATTTATTGGCATTCTTTTTTTTTGAACAAATGGGTTTAATTTGACTGAATAGCTTAATGAAATAGAAAATGGCTTTTATCTTGATATTACATTTGTGGGTTTACTCTGTTTCTGGGAAAATTTTACTCTCTTTTGTGTATTTGTACCTCAACAGAGTTCTTGAATGGTATTTTTGCTGGCAAATAAAAAATAGCTTAGAGTCCAGGAAATGTAGAGAGGCCAGAGAAATTTCAAAATTTCTCTGGAGAGGTAATGTTGTGGAAAGGCGGAGAAATTTCTCTGAAGAGTGGGAAGTATATGGAAGGCAGAGAATTTCTCTGGAGAGTCCATGAAAGGCGAAGGTAATTTTGTGGGAGGCCGGTGAAGTCAGAGAAACTTTCAAATTTCTCTAGAGTGTTTAGTCTAAGCAAGGAGGGCAAAGAAACTTAAATTTCTCTAGAGTAATTTTGTATATGGAAGGCAGAGAAATTTAGAGGGAGGGCAGAGAAATTTACAATGGGAAGTTTAGAAGGTCAAAGAATTTTTCTCTGGAAAGTCCAGGGTGGATAATTTTTTTTGGATCAACTTGAGGGACCTTACACATTATTAAAATATTAAATATCCTTTATGTTATAAAAATCTTAATATTAGAAATCTTTAAAAAGAATCCTCTAAAAAATATATATGAATTAACAAAATAGTTCAATTAATAGGTTATAAATTTTAAATTTTAAACCACAGTTCACGATTAGAGCAGTATAAATCGATATAGAGCAGTATAAATCGATATAAATTGATACAAATTTTAACAAATTAATTGATAGCCCTAGCCTGGTCATCACCTTCTTCTCACAACAAAGCAACACAACACAACACAAAAATTATGAGCAACAGAGGATGAAGAAACAATGGCTGGTTAGGGCACTTTCCGAAACCCTAACCCTAGCTTCCACCACCACCTCTTCATTCACTCGCTCACTCTGCTCTTCAACATCTTCATCTTCATCTTCATCTTTCGCTCCAAAAAATGTCACGAAATCGAACTTCGAATCGGCACTCAGCGACCTCCGACGCCTCGTCAGAGACGCAGGCTTCGTGTCGATCGACCTCGAGATGACCGGCGTTACGAGCGCTCCATGGAGAGAGTCCTTCGAGTTCGATCGCTTCGACATTCGTTATCTCAAAGTCAAAGATTCGGCTGCGAAGTTCGCTGTTGTTCAGTTTGGTGTTTGTCCCTTCCGTTGGGACTCTTCCAAGCAATCCTTCATTGCTCACCCGTCAGTTCTCCTTCTTTATTTCACTTTATTATTGTATAATAATTTTCATTGATTAATCTATTTGTAAGTAAATTAGAGAGTTGAATCTTTTTATTGTTCACTGAAAGAATTGATTTTTATTTTATCAGCTGTTTTATATGCATTTTCCATATTTCTTTCTGAGAACCAGTTGGAGGAAAATTTATGTTAGTCGTTGTGGAGAGCAAAAAAAAAAAAAAAGATTAATCTGATGTCTGATTAAATTATGCTATGAGAAATGGTGAACAGATTGATATGTGGGTAATTATTCAGTATTCCATAGCATCATGTAGCATTGCATACGCGGTGCTCCAAACCAATCGCGTAGTGAAATTTTTTACTAGTGAACATACTGATTCACCTTTCGTTGGCAAGTTGGCTTTTTTAGTAGCTTTTTGGACTTTTAACTTTTTTTATGAGGTGAAAAAAACTAGTGTTTGGAATTTTTTTTAGTTGAATAAATAGTTGTAAGGGAAATGTGGTTACTTGATGCGTATGATGTAACATTTTAGTTTTTTTTTTTTTTTTGACTTTTTTTAGCCAGAAAGTTGGCTGTCAAATGGGCTGTGCATTCTGGTTTCTCATTGATCGGAGTACCACATAAATAATGGCACATGGTGTACTCTGGGAGTATCTAATAATTTTCCTTGATAAGTAGGAGAAGTTTTGAACTTATTTGGAGTCTGACAATCCATGCCAGTTGTTTACAACTTAGGAGTGAAAAATAATAAATAAGTTGAAAAAAATTGATTATTATGAAGCTAGAGAGAGGGCGTGCTTTTAGATTTTGTTGATAGATTGTTAGTGTCTAGCTTAGAATAAGTTGCACTAAACGGACTTAAAATTAATATGTGTTATTTGATTTAGGAGAAAAAGCTGATAACATGAATGAAAATTGTATTTTCATGATGAGCCCACCCTCATAGCACATCGTGCTTTTGATTGACAGGCACAATTTTTATATATTTCCACGTCAAGAAATTCCAGTTGGTGGCCCCTCCTATGAGTTCCTATGCCAAACAACCTCAATTGACTTCTTGGCTAAATACAGTTGATTTCAATCAGTGCATACATGAAGGTACCTCACTTTCTTTCTATTATTCTAACTTGCATTAATGCCCCAAATGATGCTTAGTTAATGTGTATACTTCAGTTCAAATTTCAATGGTAGTACTAATTGTCTTAATTAAACTTGGATTGTAGGCCCTAGTTCTGCTGCTAATTAGCAGTGTTGAAGTGTAATTCCATTTTATAAATAACAGAAACATAACATCTGTACAATAGCTACAATTTTCAGTTTTTACTGGATAAACCAATGAAAAACATAGAACACTACTCTTTTGAGATATGCTGAAGAAAATAATACATCAAAGACTGTTAAGATGCATATATTTGTGGATAAGTAATAACGATGATTTATTCAAGACAAAATAGAGGGAATGTGATGTAGAACAAGCAATCGAGGCATTTTTAGAACACCGGGAGCAACAGGAGTTGAAGCGGGGCTGAAATCTGGACCTAATCTTTCATTGGGTGTCATTCCAGAATGAATGAAATGTTTGGTTTCATACTTCCTTGTGGATTCAAGGTTTTCTTTTGTGGAGATATCTAGTCCCTTTTTTTCAATTACATTGCTTTAGAATGCCACCTTTATACAAAAGAGGGGAAGAAAAAACAAGAAACTTAAAACGCTTATACACCTCCACGTGTATCAAAATCTCTACATAATTCAAAATTGGTCAAGAAAATGGATTATAACACCTGACTCTCAACTATACTAAAAACTTGCAAATGTATTTTTCAACCTACATATACAACATAACTTTACACCATCAGAAGATCTGTGATTCATCTCCCTCAAATGATCTACATTATGCGCATTATTGTCTAGTTTAGCTTTGTTTTGGTAGATTTCATAAGTGTCCTTAGTGGTGATGAGTTTGGCCCATCTGGAGCAGTTTTACTTATGAGTATTACTGAATGCGGAATTTGTAATCTGTTATGTCATTCCCTTAAGCTTCTTTTAAGGCTTTCATTTTGAGAGTTTACACTTGTGGAAAATCTCAGGAATATCTTATTTATCTAGAGGACAACAGGATGAAGCACTAAGGCACTTACAAATGAGTATGAGGACGATTTGTCAGAATTGTACTTGAGAGAAGCTAGAGATACAGCGTTAGTTAGAATTGCAGATGTTCTCTTCACTGAGAGAATGAAGAACAGAATCAGTGAGTGGCGTGAGGGATTATTACAGAGTAGAAATAGCGGGTCTAAATTTCAGGAAAGTACAAATGACTTCAGTCAACAATTTCAAACCATCTTCTTCAAGATGTGCCCAGCTCTTTTGCTGAATGGGTTCACCTCTCACCAGCTAAGGTTGATTCAGTGGTAATGCTAGTCTTTTTTTCTTCCAATATATCACTTAGATAACCTCCATCAATGTGAACTCTTTGATCGTTTTGTTTTCTTCTTTATTAGTTTGATTTTCTTCATTTAATATCGATTTGCCTTGGTTAATGCTGAATGGATTAGATGACAGGCAGGATGAGCTATTATTTAGTTTTACTGTCAATAATTTTTTTAGGGGTTTGAGGTTTTGTTGACTTGAGTTTATGTTTATAAGCTGCTATTTACTCAATTTGTATATTATACTAGCTTAAATTTTTCATTGCTGATGTATGAAACTGAAAATGTGCAGGTTACTGTGAAGCATTTTGAAACCTTGTTTACATTCGTGTAAAGGGTGAATCTTCCTCCGTACAACAATTAATTGTGTACACTGAATCAAACAATGACAGGGGCTTACTTATGGTAAAACACAAACCTTTGAAAAGAGATATTATTGAGTTCATTTATGTGAATGTGAAGCTTTCCTGATGTTTCTTTTGTATATGAAATGACTATCATGATAATTATTTAGTTCAGTTTGGTATAATGTCAAAGAGCTATTCAATAATTATCTAAGAAGCACGGACACGGACACGGATGGGGATGCGAATACGGACATGGATGCGGACATGAGACATGGTGATTTCAAGAAAATGGGGATACAACACGACCGGGACGCGATAATAAAATATATTTTCTATATTATATTACATCCACAAACAATCAATATTAACAAAAACTAACTCTAATTTTGTATATTTAAAATAAATAAAAAAAACACTTTTAAATTAATACTTACCGTTTACATTTTCTTCTTTTTTTTATAGATTATCTATTAAGTATTTAAAATTAAGAAAAAAATAGTAAACATTTAACATTCATCAAAAGTACTAAAGAAAATGGGAGAAAAGATAACTTGGCATGTCCTAGTGTGTCTGTGGCCTGTCTCCTGAAATAAATTAATTAAATAAGGGGACACGCCATGTGGTGTGTCCCATACGTGTGTCTGCGTGCCCCCACCGTGTCTGTGTGTTCGACACAAATAAAGCACTTGTTTTGAAGTGTCGGTACTTCATAGATGATTATTGTCTTTTGAATTTTGTTTTACTATAATGCCTCAAATATTTGAAGTCTGGACTGAATATTTTTTGTGGAGTATTCAGCAGAAACTTAAAGCTTAGGTGAAACAAGGAATTTGGTAAATCATAGCAATAATAATTAAAAACAAGAAGCTTTGTGAGAGCTGAATTAGAAAAGGGGGGAGGAGGGGTGTCTTCACTATCTTGTGTCATATTACCTGCATCTCCTAGGAACGTGATTTTGTTGTACTAATTTATTGCAGAAAGAAGTCAAGGATGGGCTTTGCAAGGAAGAAGAGATGAAGATCGAAGCTGCGGTTGGATTTCGGCATGTTATTGATCTCCTTTCCTCAGAGCAGAAGTTGATAGTTGGTCACAATTGCTTTCTTGGTACGGATATTACATTTGAGTTATGCTCAGAGGTTTTTTTTTTTTTTTTTCCCTTATATATCACCTGTTTTGTCTATTTCATACAGATATTGCGCACATATATAGCAAATTTTAGGTTCTCTTCCTTCGACTGCTGAAGAATATGTCTCTTCTGTTCACAAATACTTTCCATACATCATTGACACAAAAGTACTTTTAAATGCAAATGATGTACTTAGAGCTATGATGAAGAAGGGCAGCACATCACTGTCCAAAGCATTTGCCTTCTTGTGTCCAGAAATTGCTTCGAGTGTCAAGGATCTAGATTGGGTCTCAAGCCACATGTTAACGTCGAGGTTCAAGTGGATGACATGAATTTCACTTCCCCTTTATCTTTACTAGGACTTGAAACTCTTCAATCTCACTATAAAGATTCTTGGGTTATCTTGATATATCTATTTGTTTATTTATTTGTTGTTCCATAAGTTGGCAATAATGTTGCTTTTAACTACCAACACTAAAAAGCTCGTCACTAGCCTTCTTTTCGTTTTGATAAGTGGTATGTCGGCTTTTGATGGGAACAGTTTTTGAAGAGAAACTATAACACATTTCACTTTTCAGTTCATGATATCGTGCCCAATGCTTCAAAAAGTTTCACATACCATTGTTGTTAAACTTCGAATCAAGTGTGTGCGTACAAAAACACTTTAACTGACATGCACAAGTCTCTCACCTTAACAGGGATAAAAGGTAGACATAACTTTTAAAATCTGACACGGACTCGTATATATATGCACGTGATTGATTGAGTGATTTGTCAGATGTATATACTTGTGAATGTTTTTTGCTATCTTTGTGTGTGTGTGTCTATTTCTTACATAATTATCTAAATTATTCAAAATCAATAACAAACCAATCATCTTGTTGAAGAACATACCTGTTGGGCATTGATATAACATAAACTTTCAAATGACACAAAAGATTATCACCATGAATAAGAAAATGATAGAGAGAGGCCTTTTAGTATGTTTTCCAAGCTTAGACGAGCCATACTAATTGTATGTCCATGTGCAGGTCCTCGAACTGGAACTCTGGAGCTAAGCATGAAGCTGGCTATGATGCTTTTATGACGGGTTGTGTTTTTGCCCAAGTATGCAGTCATCTTGGGTTCAATTTCAAGCTTCATCCACCCTCCACAAATTTGACCCATGATGAGAAGCTCCAAAAGCACATTAATCTTCTTTATTTAAGCTGGATTAACAGTGACATTATTGATCTGAGGACTGGTAAGCAGACTGCAGAGTCTTCATATAACAGCCTAAAATTTAGGTATCCGAAGATTGTCTTTTCAAATATTTGTTTAATTTGGGGATTTCCATCCAAACTCAAGGCAAGGGAGATTAGGGAATGCATCTCTAAAGTCTTTGGCCCAAGCTCGGTTTCTTCCATCTATCACTTAGATGAAACTGCTGTGTTTGTTCAGTTTAGTAAAGAAGAATATGTCTCTGTTTTTCTGGAGTTGAAGGAAACCTTGGAAAGAAACAATGATCCAAGCTCAGTTTTGCATCCGCTCTGGAAACTCCTGGAAGGTGGAAACACTCGAGCTTCCAGTTACGAGTTCTATAAAGAGATTTGCAGTTCATCGATTTCGAAAGTATTGTTTGCTGATCAGGCAGAGTCAATTGGTATTATATGGAAGACCAAATTGTTGGGAGAAAATGAAATGGCTTCTTTTTGAAATTCTACCGGCGAAAGTGAGTCGGGAAGGATGAACAGTGTGATAGATGATCTATCGTGCAGCCATTTCTTGGTTGATGAAACCCTAGATTCACCGTATCCTGCTGAAGCTCAGGTTAGCAAATAGATGATTCATTAAGGTTTTGACCTTTGCTAGATTTACTTCTCTGATTAAGTTTTTGCATTTCTTGAATTCAAATTCAAGTTTTTTTGTATGAATATGAGAGTTGTAATCATAGGAACAGCCAATGACCTCGAAATTACAGATGTGTGGTTCATTTTCTTTCATATACCATATATAGCATTGCAATTACTTTTCTATGAATATTTGTAGACAAAAGTTGGTGTTTTTATAGTTTTGGATTGTCTTTTTAATTGTTCTTTGGTTACTTCTTTGAGATAATTCAGTGATGATCAATTTTTTATATTAAATTTGATTACCACTTGTCATTTTTTTAGGGGGTAAAATAAGAACTTCATTCAAAGAGAATATGGCAATTGAGGATTTTTGTCAAAAAATTATTAAAATTAATTAAAAGTCAAAGTTTTTAATTCATGAAAAAAAAATTCAAATATTCATTTTTATTTGTTTTATTTTTTACACATTTTAAAAAATAAAATAAAATGTTACTTCCCAAACAACCCGAAAGTTACTCCAACATCCAAATTATAGCAACTAAAACAAGCCTATCAAAATTCAAATTCTCTCTCTCTCTCTCTCACTAAATTTTATTTTATTTATATTTTTCACTGGCTTATGTATAGCATAAAGAATTATGATTCATTCAAGTATATTTGCCACACTAAAAAACAAAACAACAATCAGAACAACAAAACTAGTCCAAAAAAACTTTGCAGATTAGGGACTGAACTAAACGACACCAACACACACATACTCTCTCAGCAAATTACCACGCTCGGATTGATCATATAGAACCTGATCAACACTCCCATTGGGCATGAACTCGTAAACAAGCAACAATTCGTCTTTTTCAACACACCAGCCTTGGAGCTGAACCAAATTCTTGTGCCTCAAAGAAGCTATAATCGTCAATTCGGCGAGGAACTCTGTTTTTCCCTCATGGCTATGCTTTGATCTCTTCACTGCAGAGATTGTAGCAGAAGAGACTAAATAGGCTTTGTAAACAGTTCCAAAAGCTCCATGGCCTATGATTCTGCTTGAATGAAACCCTTTTGTGGCAATCTTGAGCTCTCTGTAACTGAATTGTCTCGGACCTGCCACAAGCCCTGTTGTGAAGCTCTGTTTTGATACCCCTCTCCTTTTTCTCACAGAAATCCACCCGAAAACCACAAAGAGACAGATTAAGGCCGGGCAGGCGATCCCGAGACCCAAACCAAGGCCCCAGTGATGCTTCTTGGAAGAAGAATTTGGGACCTGAAAACGCGGTGTAATCACCAAATTATCGGAGACATTGTGGGGATGATTTCGAGCCGTCCCCGAGGGTGATGTTTCAAACCTCCTGTTAATATATGCCAGATGTAAAGTTAGTGTAGTATACATCATTATGTTTGTTGTAACATCATTATGTTTGTAGCTTTAGCTTTAGCTTTCGGTGCTCCATTTGCTTCTCTTCTCTCTATAAAGAGAGCTCATTTCTCTTTGTAATTGACACACTGAATATATCAATATAACATTCATATACATATTCTCCCTCTCTGTACATCTATACATTAAATCTAACATGGTATCAGAGCTAGGTTAACAACCTAGTAATTCCGCTTCACCGGCGGGCGGCAGCCTCGCCTTGACCGCCCGCCGGACCTCTACACATCCTTCACTCCGCTGCCACAAATTCCATAGCAGAACTCCGCTCTGCACCGAGCCACCAGCACCGACCACGCACACTCAGTGTAACGTTAGTGTGCCCAACACCCTTCGTACCCGCCGCTTGTATGCACTGCTCGCGCCACAGCTCAAGGCACTGCCAACAAACAGACCCACTCACCAATTGCGTCACTCTTCACCTCCAATCATCGTCCCCAACAATGGGTTTCACACACACAGGATTCATAGCTCCTTTTTTGCACCCAGCAGACAGCTTTGCAACTGGACCCTCTGCCCACCGTGGGTGATAGCAACACACCAAACAGCTTGCAGCTGGTCACGCTACCCCCCTGGGTTGATCATGAGGCCGCCATTGCAACCAGCGTCGTATGCTCGATCGCAGTCGACGAGTTCTTGCTCAGAGAGCTCGATCAGTTCGCCGGTTTTGATCTTGTTCAGGCCTTCCACCGCCGCCACCGTCGAGAACGCCCAGCAACTCCCACAATCCCTTGATCTTTAATCGGAGCAACAGCACCTTTGGTCCTCCAATCAACAGACTCCGGCAACTCCTCGTCACCTCGGACGACATATCTCCGGCTCAACCCCACATTGGACTTACCTGGACCGGGCTAATGTCATGGCTGAGAGATATCCACCAAATTCCTTCCTGTCATGGTGCTCATGCCTCAGAAATTTGCTCTCTGCTTTACTCTTGGATGTGCCTTGATTATTGGTTCATTCTTTCATCACCAAAAAAAAAAAAAAAAAAAGCAAAACCTGAGTGGGTTGCACACTGTTTAAACCTTTCACTACCCCATTTTTTAAACTCTTTAACCAGTGCGTTGCACACTGTTGCTCTTCCCACTACCTCTATTTTATTGTTATTATATTTTACCAATTCAAAACACATCGGTGGTTAAGTCATCCCCTGCTCTAATTCCCCCGATGTAGAGAAGGTGCTCTGGAAAGTGAAAGTGAACTCAAAATGCTCTCACTTTTTCATACCCTTTTGCTTTCTTCTTTATTTCTTATTTTTCTTTTCATCCATTTTACACCACCAAACCCATATGATATCCCCCTTCCCCTTGTCTGAAAACCCACTCTCTCTTCACAAATATTCCATCAAAAAAAAAAAAAAACAAAATAAAAATACATAAACATCTACCAAACACACACAAATTTCATACCACACACAAATATTTCTGCTGCCCTCCGAGTTACCCAACAATCTTGTTTTATTCCTATCGGGGATCAAACCTGATCACCATTTTACACAAAAAAAAAAAACCACAAAAAAAAAAAAAAACCATCACACCCCACACCCACCACAAAAACCAGCCTTACTTTTTCGCCTCTTCAGCTGTTCTCTTCTTCTTGCCTCGGTCTTGGGCGTTCCTTGTCGGCACTGCCTCCGTGTTTTCCACGCCGCCGAGCACGTTCACTTCCCGTTGCTCCTCAAATGTCACATATGGCGCCCCTCCGAATCTGAGCATAACGGTGGCCTTCCGCTTCAGCTCCTTATTTTCCGCCTTCAACACACTTATCTCTGCTCGAGCATCCTTATACATGCCCTGGAGCAGAGCCAGTTGGGCGTTTAACTGCTGCACCTCATTTGTCCTACTCTGAAGCCGGTGCGACAAGTTTGTCACCGCAGTCATGGTCTCAACACATGACTTTAATGTATAATAAATTGGCCTCAATATCCGATTGAGCAGCCATTATCTGCTCAACTGACAACATCGGATAGTTCAACGGCGCAAAACCAGGGGCACTTGGTCCAGGGGCGCTTGGTTGAGGTTCACGGGCAACTGCCCGGTTATCTCTCTTGTGGCTCGTTGAGGTCGGGAAAGAGAGTGAGCAGACCACGGGACGAAGAAGCTATGTTCTGGGTAGCGGCACGGAAGAAGATGCCATATTCTGGGTTGCAGAGTGTTTCACAGAATCAGAGCTTTCAGACTGGTAATGTCAGAAAGGGTCGGCTGCAGAAGAAGGGTTGGTTTGTAGAGTGTCAGAGAACGAAGAGGTTCAGCTGGTTGTTATGCCTCTGCCTCAGCCTCAGCCTCCGTCTTGGTTAATAGCCAAGGCAAACACGCGCATCGTGCGCCGCTCGGCGCTAGACGACAACATGGGCGCGCAAGCCAAGGTAGTCACGCGCATCGCCATAATGTCCGGCACACCTTTTTATGGATTGGGCACGCCTTTTGATAGATTGGGCACGCCTTTTGAGGGTGCGACTTCTACATAGGTCCGATATGACCCCGTAAACTGTCTTCTACAACGGTCCGACATGACCTCGTAAACTGTCTTCTACATCGGTCCGACATGACCTCGTAAACTGTCTTCTACAACGGTCCGACATGACCCCGTAAACTGTCTTCTACACCGGTCCGACATGACCCGTAAACTGTCTTCTACATCGGTCCGACATAACCCCGTAAACTGTCGGTCTCAACAAACCACCCAGTGTCTTCTACATCGGTCCGACATGACCCCATAAACTGTCCCGACATTGATTCCGGTCAGCTTCTACAACAACGGTCTGACACGACCACACAGTGTCTACTACATCGGTCCGACATGACCCCATAAACTGTCCCGACATTGATTCCGGTCAGCCTCTACAACAACGGTCTGACACGACCACACAGTGTCTGCTATATCGGTCCGGCATGACCCCGTAAACTGTCCCAACATTGTCTGCTACAACGGTTCGACACGGCTATACAGTGTCTTCACCAACGGTCTGACACGACCATACAGTGTCTCCTATCCTATTTATTTATTTGTCATTTATTTTCACGTTTTGTTACTCTCTCCAAACTCAAGTTGGTTAATGTTTATCCTCCTTGAGTTTGAGGGGGGCTGTTAATATTATACCAGATGTAAAGTTAGTGTAGTATACATCATTATGTTTGTTGTAGCATCATTATGTTTGTAGCTTTAGCTTTAGCTTTCGTGCTCCATTTGCTTCTCTTCTCTCTATAAAGAGAGCTCATTCCTCTTTGTAATTGACACACTGAATATATCAATATAACATTCATATACATATTCTCCCTCTCTGTACATCTATACATTAAATCTAACACCTCCAATTCTCAATCAAGTGAAGTTCTGTGCTTCCCTCAGTAGATGCTGAAAAACCCACATACAGAAACTCTTTCAGATAATGAGAGAGGTCGATTTCGACACTCAACAGAGGCATCTCTGGCTTCAAATTACTGTAACTCAAGAACACATTCAATTTCCTATGATCATTCTTGTAATTAATCCAAGCAGTGATTGAATTCCCACTCTTGAGATCAATATCAATCGATTTAGGATCAGCAGTCTTGATCGAAACCAAGCTTTCAATGTCCAACCCAACATGATTATCATTCGGATCATTGAATTGAGAATCGAGCCTAGTATCAAATTCAACCGCTACAAACTTGTTCTTGGTCAATTGAAACGAATTGACAAGACGCAAGTGCCTTCCTTGACTACCCAGATTCCGATTTTCAGGGGATAGAAAGAAACACAACCCGTTTCCGAAAGAAGTGGGATTTAGACTGGTGATTGAGAAAGAGAATCTTGTGGAGAAAGAGACTGTGGAATTGGAGTTGGGATCGAAGAATGGAATTGGGTAGTTGTAAATGGCGGTACCAGAGCTCGAAGACGGGACAGGGAGGTCTCGGGTGAGGCCGATGAGGCCGTTCCGGAGGTAGGCATCGCCGAGGAGAGTTGGGTTTCGGAGAGTGAAAGATGGGAAGTCGAAGATTATGTTTTCTGAGGAGACTTGTGGTGGGTGTGAGGAGTTGAAGAGGAGAGAGAGAACAAGAAGTGTTCTTGGATGCATATTGTTGAGCAAGATGGTTTAGGAATCAATGGAGAGAGAGAGAGAGAGAGAGAGAGAGAGAGAGAGGTTTCTACGAGGAAGAAAAAAGAGAGGGAAACAATTTGGGGGGAAAGTATAGTAGGTTTTGTAACGGTTACATGGAATATTGGAAGGGCGGCCAGTTTCAATATTATTAATTATAGGGAAATTCCTCGTAGCTCGAAAAAGTGTAGCACGAATGGCTCAAAAATAATCTCTTACCGGTAAGAGATTATTTTTTTGCCTATGAAAATAATCTCTTACCGGTAAGAGATTATTTTTGAGTCATTCGAGCCCCGTGATATTCGAGTTACGTAGCAGTGCCGTTAATTATAATTGGTTAAATTTTGAGATGAGCTTTAAAAATAATAATAATAATAAAATCACATTTTAGTTAAATTTTTTTGTAAAGTTTTTGAAAAAAGGTTAATTAAAGACAATTTTTTTATAAAAAAAACTTTTTTTGGGTCTTTAATTGACTTTCTTTTTTTTCTTCGATTGTTCTTATTTTTTATTATTTTATTTTTTAGTCCATCTAGTTGAATAAAACTTAAGCCACGATTGGAAAAAGGCTATTTTAATATTTTTTTTTTATTTTTTGGTTAAAATGTGAGGCAAAAAATTAGTATGTTTGGTATAATTTTAAAATTTTTTACAAAAAGATGTGCAAAAAATAGAGAAAAAAAGAAAATTTTTGAATTTTTGGTATAAATTGTTAACTTTTTAATTTTTTTTAATGACTTTTTAACTTTTAAACTAAAAAAAAATGATGTTACCAAACGAGACCTAAAAATATAAAAGAAATAAAAAATATATAATATCTATATAAGGGTAAATTACAACTACACCCCGGAGGTTTGCTTAAAATACGAATTGCCTCCTGTGTTTAAAAAATTACAAATACCTCCTTGTCAGAATTTTTTATTTAACAGAATTAATTGAAAAAGTAAAATTTCTAACTATTCACCTATACAATAATAAAATTATCTGAATTACTAATTGAATTTTTTTTTTAACATTATTAAAAACTATTAATTAACTTGATGATTTATTAATAAAATGATCTATTTATTATGAAATTAGAAACCTCAAGGGGCATAATGTAATTTTTAGAACTACAGGAGATAATTTGTAATTTAAATAAATCTCAAAGGGTGTGTTTGTAATGTATCCAAAATATAACTAAAAAAACTAATTCTAAACACACTCTTAAGACATCTCCAACGGTACTCAATTTTTTCACCAAATTTGAGTAAAAATTTGAGGAAAGCTCTCTTTAATATCAAGTGCTCCAATGGAAGGTTTTGCGGCTTCGTTAAACTACCGATCGACCGAGCTGACAATCGGGTGGATGTCCGGCCGGTCGACTGGCCAATGCAAATTTTTCATAATTTTTCTTCTTGAAGATCCAGGGAGTCAACTAGGTGAACGACCAGCCAATATAATTTTTTCATAAACTTTTGCTTTGAGGTGGTCATCGAAAAGGACATTAAGAGAGATGGTGAAAATCCAACAACAATAAACAGTGATTTGATAAAAGACACATTGATCCTCAATTTAATTAAATAAAAAAAGTGAAATCTTAGATTTAATACCAATTTAATGAAGCCGTTGAAGTTGAAAAAGAAACTATTTTTTTATCAAATTTAAATTTGATGATAAATTTGATACATGTTTGGAGGTGGTCTTAATTGATCATAATTGATGAAGTAGATTGTGAAGAACAAAATGCGTAAAAATTCTATCACAAATATACATGATATCACTAATTACTAATAAAATTACATATCAAAAGTGAATCCTATATTTAAGAAATAATTATTTAATAATTACCACATATATAGTGGATTACAAAGATCACATTTATTAATTGGTAATATTACATGTTTATGATAATCTGGTATCATAAATTATTATTATTATTATTATATTTTTTCATAATCTTGAAAGGTTTTTTATTTCATAAGTCTTGACTCAATATGACAATTTTCAAGCCAAGTTTAAATAACTTGCTAATAAACTCGATTCGGCACATTTAAAATCCTAACGCCACCACTAACCTCATTAACTTCACCTCCTCCTCCACATCATCACCACCACCACCAATACAACCATTAATACATTAATTTCAAATGCACAACCAAACATAAGAAAACATTTTCTCTAGAAAAAAAATTTCTGTCCAAATAAATTGAGTGTAAGACACAAAAATTGTTGAAATAAGTACATCAAAATGTCAGGCACTCTATTATTCATAAACTTCAATGCGACAATAGGAATTGTTAACGAGGAATAATAACCCTCTGAGCTATTTTGGCCACTTCAATGGCTGGGTTAATTTTAAGCCAAATTGCAAAGAAACCATCAAATTCGGATCTAAGACGAGAAAAAAATCCTCATCTAACATTGCATTAAGTATATACATCTCTACAAATTTTTCATCTTTCCCAACAAATAGGCCCAAGCGAGATCTCCTTCCCATTGAATTTCGCCTACAAAATTTAATCACTTTCACCAATAAGGATGAAAAACAGCGAGATGATGCTGAGAGAGAGAGAGAGAGCGAGAGAGAGAGTACCTTATCTTGGTGCAGAAATCTCATCCAAGTTATTGCAGCAATGTTCTTGAAGACAACAATTTCTTCAACGTTGCCTCCTATTTTGGCTGTAATTTTTGAGGCCGAAGAACTACACAACGGTAAATTATGTTATTAAATTCAATAATAAATAATATGGTCCAATGGGATTAAAATATATAAGCAAAACTACTTGCATCGTGCGAAGAAGTTAAAGAAACAGATAAAGAATACCTTCATCTATACTGCAAAAACTTTCAGGTGGGAATATTATATATGGGTCAACTTTTTGCTGGGATGAAAGAACAAGAGCCACTGAATTTTTACTGCAAAAATCAAGTATGAACTCATTAAAAGCTTCAGTTCCTCGCAAAAATAAAAACAAATAAAATCACAAAAACATGACCTTAAATCATTCTGATGAACGACATTCAGTTCATTAGTGGATAGAGACTTGTAAATGTCGAAGTAGCATAAGACAAGTGAGATGGGTACAGCAATTTTATGTGCTTTCAAGGTTTTGTTGAACTCTGAGAAGACAATTAAGATAATTACCTGGCCCAAGAAGGAACAAACTTTTTCATGCGAATTTCATCCCTTTCATCCTCTTCGTCCTCTTCATCATCCGAGCATTGATATGGAGAAATTGAATATGATTTTTCTAGACTTGTCTTGGCCATAAAGCTATCCTTTTCTGCAGTTTTTGTGAAGACACTTGTTGGCTAGGAGACCATAAAAACTTTCAGTACGAGGTTCAATGTGAAAGTAAATAAGCACATCGCAAAAGAGTAGTACTATATGAATTAATGTCACAAAATGGACTCCTCAATCAGG
Source organism: Camellia japonica (assembly GCA_030407325.1). Classification (NCBI taxonomy): domain Eukaryota; kingdom Viridiplantae; phylum Streptophyta; class Magnoliopsida; order Ericales; family Theaceae; genus Camellia; species Camellia japonica. The sequence continues at coordinate 9,032,882 of JAPPVO010000031.1, read as the reverse complement.
AGTAACATCCTTTCTCACTGGCATAAATGGTGTAAGGTAAAAGCCTCAAAGTTGCTGAAACCAACCTTCTATGGGTTCCCTAAGGAATATCTACTCATGTGGAGTAATTTCAGTATTTTAATCTCTTTTTTCTTTCTTTAATGGTGGTCAAGAAAGTTTTGTAATGTGGAAGTCCTTGGGTGTTCCCTTTTTTCTTTGTTTATTTTAAGATAACATCAAATGGAGTTTTACCATCTTACCTAATGCTAAGGGAAAGTGGGGTAATGTTCAAACACCTGACCTCCTCACCAAAGGTTCTCTAGGGTATTCCTTGGGTACCTGCTGCTAGACCAAAGAGGTCTTGGCCCTGGGATATTTCCTATTAGTATGCCAACTGTCTCTTCCTCTCTACCTGCCCTTGAAACCCTGAACTGGACTCTGACAACTCATATTCAAAGCCAGCAAGCACATGGAAGGCCACTAATCATGCCTAGTGATTGCTCTGTTGTACTCTCACATATTGCAACTATTGCCGAGACTACAGAACAGAGCTGAATAACTTTGCAGATTTAAAACTCAAATAAGGGAACTCTTTCTTTTTGGAGATGTGCATGATGAGAACTTTACCTCCCCATTGTCACCAAAATGACTAAAAGCTTGGCAATCCTCCAGGATTACTTGGCTGGCATTGCTTGTCGAAATTTCAGCAGCCCTAGGATCAGTCTGTGGCTTTTTCATTTTTTGATGTTTTCTCAATTCATTTTAGATTCCTTCCCGTCGTTCACATTTTCATCCTAGAAAAGTCATCACCATAGTTGGTGTCGCGGCAACATCAAATTGAATGGAATACAGAGTGCATTAATATAGAAGGAATCTTACCCTGGCACCAAATGGTACTTCTTTCTCTTTCCCTGCTCGTAATTTCTCTTCTTTTCCTCTCTGTTGTTGTCGTGGTTCTTCAATTCGCTTTCTTTTTCTTTCCTTCTCCTTCCTCTCTTCTTCCTCCCTCAGTCTTTTTCTTGCTGCCATATCAGCATCTTTTTTCTTCTGTTCCTCTTCTTTCTTTTTCTTGTTTATCTCCATTTGCCGCAAATTTTCTTGCTCTTTTCTTTCTCTTTCAAGCTTCAATGCATCCTTCTTCATCTTGCGTTCATTCTGTCTTTTTCTTCAAGGCGCTTTGCAGCCTCAGCAGCCTCCAGTGCCTTCACTTTGATATCTCTCTTCCCTACAAAGTGCCACAAAATGTCCTGATCTACGTACTAAATGAAAAATAGAAAAATAATTTTACCAATAAAAAAGGAACGTAGTCAAACAGATATGCAAGGTAGCTTCTAAGTTCTGAAATTCATGTGAAAGTCGGAGGATTGAAAGTGTAATTTACCCAAAGAAAGATTGTTGGTTCCTCATATACAAAAGAAAAAATTAAGCAAGTAAACAAACAAATCCAAAAAAAAAAAAAAAAATAGAAAAAAATTACCTGTGCCAACTGCAGCTGCTTGTTTTTGTTGAACTAGTGGAAGAAAGGAAGTGATGTTTGAAACAATATTGTTACGCTTAGACTCCCTCTCTAAGAGATTCTGCCCACCTTTCCTCAAACTTGTTTTCCCTGACAATTTTGGCTTACTGAATCTGTTGTTTAGTGACTCAGTTGCCTTCTTAATACAATTTGTGCTTACTGATAAAGAGCGGTTCTCCTTTGCCTCGTTTGTACATCTCCTCTTATTGCTGTAGCGATTACCAAGCTTCTGTTTGATCCTACTTTGGGCCCCAGTAGCACTGACTTCAGTGTTTGTGGAATCTAAACTATTTCTATCAGCAAATCTCTCTGCTGCAGAAACTGATGTAGGAGGGTTCACACATGCTTCTTTTATCTCTGCAAGTGGTTGTCGTTTGGCACAAGTCATCAGTGTTGAAGAAATGTCCTCTTGGATTGTATCGGCCACCTCATCTATATTTTCATTCTCTCCACTAATGCTGGGATCTTCCTCAATTGGGAAGCATGTAAGCTCTGGGTTTAAGCTCCGTTGCTTCCCTGAACTACTAGAGTTTGATGAAATTCTGTCCCAGAGCTTTCCAATAGGAGACATATAAGGTTTTTTAAAACTCCAACCAAAACGAGCATCAGTGTATGGTACACAATCAGAATACAACACTCCTTGGATCAAGTCTTGGTTATCTTCTTCATAGCACTGCCTTACATCAAGAACAGCACTACTTGGATCTGTCATTCCCACCTCCCCAACCAGGCAACCTTGAACTCCAGCTGAGTGTTTGGTCAAATTTGAGACAAGGGATCCTAATTGTTGGTTCTTGAACGCGAAAGGGGTTGTCTTATTTGTATCCCTTCCATCACAGCCAATTTCACCCTGTCAAGTATGAGAGGTTTGTGTCAAAGTTGGAACCCTCAGTAGAGATCAGTGCAATTTACCTTTTGTTTTAAAGCTTGAAGTAAATGATGTTTCAGTATGATCACAAACTGATACAAGTCATGTGATGCCGCAATTTCAGGGATGTAACGTTTTCCAGCAGAAATGTCTACTGTTTTACAGCATGGCATTTAAAAAAGTAACCAATGTAGAGTTGCTAAACTAATTATTGAAAAGTAATGAACTTTGGCTAAAGGAAGTGATCTCCAACACAGAACCAGTATGCAGGGGATAACAAACATGCGCATTACATACACACAAAAATGAAATAGATTGATACATATACACATATGCAATATGTCTAGTAGTTGAAGAACTTCAAAGAACTGAAAATAATTACCTCCTCAACTTGCAGCCTGGGTGAAGACTCAAATCCTTCCGCTATATGACATGTCACCTTTTGATGCATTTCTACACCAGGGCCCTTATCTTTTTTTTTTTTTTTTTGATCAGCAACAAACAAGAAATTTATTAAGGCACTAAGCCAAGAAAATGAGGATAAGGCATCCTCTACAAGGAAGACAATAAAAGAAAAACCAAAACTAACAAAAGAAGATACAAAAAGATGAAACAAACTAAAACTACACAGTACAAACTGACACCCAGTCTGCCATAATCAAAAAAAGCGGAATCCCTCGGAAAACCGAAATCGCTGAGGCCCAAAAAGACGCCAAATATCTCACCCTTTCCCATAAATAATCTATATCCCGGACAACTCCTTCAAAAACACGCGCATTTCTTTCCAACCAAACGACCCAAAAGATTGCAAAGATGACTCCACCCCAAAGCACCTTAGCCCTCTTTGACCTTCCAAAAGTTTGAAAATCATATAATAGCATTTGAGCACATCCTTTTGGGGCTACCCACACCAGGGCCCTTATCAACATTTAATAGTGCAACATCCGCCTTGTGAGAAAAAAGGAAGTGTTGAATTTCTACAACAGCATCTGAATTATCTTCAGCATTGTGAAGGTTCTTATTGATATCTAATTCGGATACCTCTTCATCAACTACAACACACTCTTCCACACAGGTTTCAAAAGAAACCCTCCTAGGCTCTTCTCTTTTGTTTGAGACCTCTTGCTCCAGTGATTGCATCTCCAAAGATTTTCTGCAAGGGTCATCAAAAGTTACTTTATCTAGTGATGTGGCACTTCACTACAGTACATCTTTTCCCTGATGATTTGTCAAGCCTTTCCTTTTCCATAATAGGGTTAAAGGTTTCATTCAAACTGCACTTTTCCCCATCATCAAAGTCAAGTGTCTTGCGCTTCACAGACATACTACAATCAGATGGTGGCCTCGAGAAAACAATTTCCAACCCTACACTTAAGCCAGCAGCATCCAAGTTAGACTCAGAACAAGCTGCTCGAGCATCAACTGGCCCATAAATACGGTCTGGTTCTATGACATAATCAGCCTTTCCTTCCTGGTTGCAATAGCATCAGTGTCAGGACAATATGGGATTATGTCACCACCTGACACATTCTGAATGACTAGTCCTTCCAACATGTTTAATGAGTTAACGAATAGAGACTTTTTAGAAGCACCAGATTTGGATCGCGTCACTCGTTGGCTGGCAATATTCGATGAATGTACAAGCTTTGATACTCCTTCAATACAAGTACTTTGTGACGTTGTCTTTCTAGCACCATCTTCCTTAGCAATATTGCCAGCCACAAAGTACTTTGTGATCGCGTCACGCGTCACTCGTTGGCTGGCAATATTCGATGAACGTCACAAAGTACTTGTATTGAAGGAGTATCAAAGCCTGTACATTCATCGAATATTGCCAGCCAACGAGTGACGCGATCCAAATCTGGTGCTTCTAAAAAGTCTCTACTCGTTAACTCATTAAACATGTTGGAAGGACTAGTCATTCAGAATGTGTCAGGTGGTGACATAATCCCATATTGTCCTGACACTGATGCTATTGCTAACCAGGAAGGAAAGGCTGATTATGTCACAGAACCAGACCGTATTTTAGATGGGCCAGCTGATTATGTCACAGAACCAGACCTGATGGCCTCCCAACAAGACACAAAAATAAAGTTCCTTAGAAGTCAATCTATTATTTTCAGTTTTGACACTAGTCATCATATTGACTTGATAAATCACAATTTTATCATCATACAAAACCATGTCAGTGTGAAACATAACATGTAGCCAAGCATACTGCTGTGTGCTCAGAATTCTTTTTTTGGCAATATCAAGAAACTCATTTGTGAACAAGCTATTTTAAAAACTTTTTGACTTTTTACAAAAAGATGTGCAAAAAGTAAAAAAAATGATATGACAACTTATAATGACTTTTTAACTTTTTGGCTAAAAGTGAAAGTTCCCCAGCCAAGTGAATTATTAGCAGCTAAAGAAATTAAAAGACGCTAGGCTGATAATAAATCAATAACTTGTGACAATACTCGAGGAAAAATATCTTGTACGGACATCTACTTTCATTTCTATTTTATTTTTTTATAGCACCACTGCACTTGACATGGAAATAACCAAGTGCGTTGCACATGCTTTCAGTGTTGGCTTCAGCAAATTTCAAACAAGTGCATCCATTTTGGGCCTTCAGTATTGGCTTCCCCAAGTAAGATGGAAGGTCAGGGGTGAGTGAGTTTAGAAGAACAAATATAGAACCTATTAAGGCTGTATTTGTGTAGGAAATTAATGTATAGATATTATTGATTGATATCAATATACATTTTTGTGTGTCTTGTGTATTTACAGTGGAGAGAATGATCTCTCTTTTATAGGGAGAATGAGTTACAAATGGAGGAATTAAATTAACCTTAAATGGAGCACTTGCTTCTTGTGGAGCACTAATGGAGTGGAGTAGGTAGGTGGTAGTAGGTGGTAGTGGTAGGTGGAGTAGTTATAGGTTTTTACATTCAACAGCCCCCTCAAACTCAAGGGGTTAGGAACTAACCAACTTGAGTTTGGAGAGAGTAACAAAACGGAAAAATAAAATGACAAATAAATAAAATAGGAGACACTGTATGGTCGTGTCAGACCGTTGTAGAAGACAGTTTATGGGTCATGTCGGACCGTTGTAGAAAACAGTTTACGGGGTCATGTCGGACCGTTGTAAAAAACAGTTTACGGGGTCATGTCGGACCGTTGTAGAAAACAGTTTACGGGGTCATGTCGGACCGTTGTAAAAAACAGTTTACGGGGTCATGTCGGACTGTTGTAGAAAACAGTTTACAGGGTCATGTCGGACCGATGTAGAAGACAGTTTTACTGGGTCATGTCAGACCGTTGCAGAAAACAGTTTACTGGGTCATGTCGGACCGTTGTAGAAAACAGTTTACTGGGTCATGTCGGACTGTTGTAGAAGACACTATATGGCTGTGTCGAACCGTTGTAGCAGATAACCGAAATCAATGTCGGGACAGTTTTTCCGAGTCTTGTCGGACCCATATAAAAGCTAACCGGAATCAATGTCGGGACAGTTTACAGAGTCTTGTCGGACCCATATAGGAGCTAACCGGAATCAATGTCGGGACAGTTTACAGAGTCTTGTCGGACCCTTAAAAGTTGCACCCTCAAAAGGCGTGCCCAATCTTATCAAAAGGCGTGCCATCAAAAGTGTGCCGACAGCCATCAAAAGTCGAGCCATCAAAAGGCGCGCCATCAAAAGGCGTGCCATCAAAAGGTGTGTCCGACATCCATCAAAAGTCGAGCCATCAAAAGGTGCGCCGCTTGTCGTCTTGCGCTGAGAGGCGCGGCGAGGCGCGTCTGCCTTGCCTATTTAAACAAAGGCGAGGCTGAGGCTGAGGCTGAGACAAACCAGTTGAAAACCTCTGAAAAAACTCTCTGAAAAAAACTCTTCGTTTTCTGAGAGTTGTATTGCTGAAACACTCTGTTGTTTCTGAGAGTTGTATCGCTGAAACACTCTGTTGCCCTGAAAATGGCTTCATCTTCCCGTTCTGCTCCCCAGAATATAGCCTCTTCGTCCCGTGGTCTTACCCTCTTTCCTGACCTCAACGAAGCCACAACCCAGAATATGGCCCTTGAACCTCAACCAAGAGCCCCTGGACCAAGCCCCCCTGGTTTTGCGCCGTTGAACTATCCGATGGTGTCAGTGGAGCAGAAATGGCTGCTCAGTCGGATATTGAGGCGAATTATTACACATTAAGGTCATGCTTGAGACCATGACGGCGGTCAACAACCTGTCGCACTGGCTTCAGAGTAGAACTAATGAGGTGCAGCAGTTAAACGCCCAACTGGCTCTGCTCCAGGGCATGTTAAGGATGCCCGAGTAGAGATATGTGGGCTGAAGGCAGAAAATAAAGAACTGAAGCGGAAGGCCACCGTGATGCTCAGATTTGGAGGGCCGCCATATGTGACGGTTGAGGAGCAACGGGAAGTGAACGTGCTCGGCGGCGTGGAAACACGAGGCAGCACCAGTAAGGGACGCCCAAGACAAAGGCAAGAAGAAGAGAACAGCTGAAGAGGTGAAGAAATAAGGCCGGTTTGTTTGTGGTGTGGTAGTGGTTGGAGATTGTTTGGGTTTTTTTTTTTATTTTTTTTTTTTTTTTTTTTATTTTTTTTTTTATGTAAAATGGTGATCGAGTTGATCCCTGGCATGAATAAAATAAAGTTGGTGTGCAAATCTGAATGGTATGAATTTGATTTGAAAACAAAATTAAAAATAATCTTATGGAGGAACAAGAAGATATCTGCCGGTGTCCTTGTGGGGGCCACTGCAATCTGGATCCTGTTCGAATTGGTCGAATACCACCTTCTCTCTAAAGGGAATCTTCCTGACATAAAAAGTGCCAACCTTCTAATTGACAATAATGGCATTTTGAAGATTGCAGACTTTGGCCTGGCAAGTTTTTATGATCCTCATCGAAGTCAGCCATTGACAAGCCGTGTTGTGACTCTCTGGTATCGTTCACTGGAGCTTCTGCTTGGTGCTACTTATTATGGGACTGCGGTGGATTTATGGAGTACTGGTTGGTGCTACTTATTATGGGACTGCGGTGGATTTATGGAGTACTGGTTGCATCCTTGCGGAATTGTATGCTGGCAAGCCTATTATGCCAGGAAGAACAGAGGTTGAGCAGTTGCATAAAATTTTTAAGCTTTGTGGCTCACCCTCTGAGGAATACTGGAGAAAGTCAAAGTTGCCTCATGCTACCATTTTCAAGTCCCAACAGCCTTATAGACGCTGTGTTGCAGATACATTTAAGGACTTCCCTGCACAAGCCTTAGAGCTTATGGAGACCCTACTTTCCATAGATCCTGCTGATCGTGGTTCTGCAGCTTCTGCTCTACATAGTGAGTTCTTTACAACAAAACCACTTCTTGTAATCCTTCAAGCTTGCCAAAGTATTACCCAACAAAGAGTTTGATGCAAAAGACAAGCAGCAGCAGGAAACAAGGCGCCACAGATATCCCAGAAAACAAGGCCACATATGACCCAGAGTTTGATGTTTCATCAAGGCTGATTTTGATGGCAGCTGGGCTCCAATGAGGATGCTGCTGCTTAATAAGGGCAGCCATTCCTGCTATATGAGTTGCAACATGCTGGTTCCAGATATCACAGCAAATCCTTCTCCAATGTAAAAAGGAGAGAGAGCAGATTGACTAAACAAAAATGATTAGAACCACAAAGAAAGAGTTAGAAGATGTAGCGGAGTGAAGGTATGGGTATACAACTCCAGCGGGCAGCGAAGGCAAGTTGCCGGCCGGCTGCCCGCCGTGAGAAGGAAATACAGGCCTAAATCTTTATAGCTCTGATACCATGTAGGAAATTAATGTATAGATATTATTGATTGATATCAATATACATTTTTGTGTGTCTTGTGTATTTACAATGGAGAGAATGATCTCTCTTTTATAGGAGAATGAGTTACAAATGGAGGAATTAAATTAACCTAAAATGGAGCACTAAACAACTTAATGGAGCATTAGGGTAAATGGAGCACTTGCTTCTTGTGGAGCACTAATGGAGTGGAGTAGGTAGGTGGTAGTAGGTGGTAGTGGTAGGTGGAGTAAGTTATAGGTTTTTACATTCAACAATTTGGATTATGAATTCGGGGAGAAATTGGAAAGGGAAAAATGAGTGAAATGTGAATGAAATATAGCTACATTTCACCTATATTTCACCCACCTTTTCCTTTTCACTTTCCAAATCCATGATCCAAACACAGCCTAAAATTAATTCCAAAATTAGATAAAAATTCATAGTTGCGTGTGCAATGTTTGTCTAAGACCCATATAGAAGAAAAATGGGTAGATGCCCTTGACACCAGTCGAGCAGAAATTTGAATGAAATTGAAACACTACTTGGTTACTGAAAATGCGAGAAAAAAAATCTAAAATTTTAAACTCATTCAATCTATTGATTTTATTAGATTTAATGTATAGATGTACAGAGAGGGAGAATATGTATTGAATGTTATATTGATATATTCAGTGTGTCCTTACAATGAACAACTGAGGCTTTCTTTATAGAGAGAAGTATTACAAGCATTATAGTAAATTATATTACACAACCGGAAGCGAAAGCGGAGAGGTGAGCGGGTGTGTGCTTGTATATGTAGTGGGTGTGAGTTGTCTGCTTTACAGTGTAGGGGGGTGAGGCTTTTACAGTTAATGTACAATGTGTGTATATATATATTATATTAATGTGGGTGATATATATATTATATATAAATTAACAGCCCCGCAAACTCAAGGAGGGTAGGCATTAACCAACTTGAGTTTGGAGAGAGTAACAAAACGTGAAAATAAAATGACAAATAAATAAAAGAGGATAAGAGACACTGTATGGTCGTGTCAGACCGTTGTCGAAGACACTGTATGGTCGTGTCGGACCGTTGTAAGAGGACAGTTTACGGGGTCATGTCGGACCGTTGTAGAAGACAGTTTACGGGGTCATGTCAGACCGTTGTAGAAGACAGTTTACGGGGTCATGTCGGACCGGTGTAGAAGACAGTGTACGGGGTCATGTCGGACCGTTGTAGAAGACAGTTTACGGGGTCATGTCGGACCGATGTAGCAGACACTATGTGGTCGTGTCAGACCGTTGTTGTAGAGGCTGACCGGAATCAATGTCGGGACAGTTTATGGGATCATGTCGGACCGATGAAGGAGCTAACCGGAATCAATGTCGGGACAGTTTACAGAGTCTTGTCGGACCCACAAAGGTCGCACCCTCAAAAGGCGTGCCCAATCTTATCAAAAGGCGTGCCATCAAAAGGCGTGCCAGCAAAAGATGTGCCCGACAGCCATCAAAAGGCGAGCCATCAAAAGGCGCGCCGATTTGTCGTCTGGCGTTGAGAGGCGCGTAAGGCGCGTGTCTGCCTTGCCTATTTAAACCAAGGCGAGGCTGCCGCTGATGCATAACAAACCAGCGGAAAAAAAAACTCTTCGTTCTCTCTGTAACACTTCTGAGAGAGATACTCTGTAACACGCTACAACCAACCCTGAATATGACCTCTTCTTCCCGTTCAGCTACCCAGAACATAGCCTCTTCGTCCCGTGGTCTCACTCTCTTTCCCGACCTCAACGAGGCCACAAGAGAGATAGTCGGGGCAGTTGCCCTTGAACCTCAACCAAGTGCCCCTGGTTTTACGCCGTTGAACTTTCCAATGTTGGCAGTTGAGCAGATAATGGCTGCTCAATCTGATATTGAGGCCAATCATTATACTCTGAAGTCATGTGTTGAGACAATGACGGCAGTCAACAACCTGTCGCACCGGCTTCAGAGTAGAACAAATGAGGTGCAGCAGGTAAAAGCCCAACTGGCTCTGCTCCAGAGCATGTATACGGATGCCCGAGCAGAGATCTGTGTGCTGAAGGCAGAAAACAAGGAACTGAAGCGGAAGGCCACCGTGATGCTCAGATTTGGAGGGCCGCCATATGTGACAGTTGAGGAGCAACGGGAAGTGAATGTGCTCGGCGGCGTGGGAAACACAGAGGCAGCACCGGCAAGGGACGCCCAAGACAAAGGCAAAAAGAAGAGAACAGCTGAAGAGGCGAAAAAAAAGGCGGTTTTTGTTGTGGTGGTTTGTGGGTTGTGGTTGATTTGTTTTTGTGAGGTTTTTTTTGTTTTTTTTTTTTTTTTTTTGGTTGTAAAATGTGATCGGGGTTGGTCCCGGCAGGAAGAAATGACAAGTGTGGAATGAAAAACGAGTTGGATGGGAATGAAGTTTTTTGTTTGTGCTTTTTTTTTTTTTTTTTTTTTTTTGGTTGTGTTGTATGGAAAGAAATGAAATAAAAAGTTGAAAAAATCAAAATGTATTATAAGAAAAAATATGTGATGATGGAAAAGAAAAGTATAAAAAAAAGAAAAGAAAAGAAATAAAATGGGAATTGAGCCCACGGTGGTGCTCAAACCAACACAAGGTAGTGGCAGCTATTATAATTAAAGGGTTAATGACAGATTAAACAAAGATATATATAGATATATATATATTTATTTATTTATTTATTTTTGTATATATATATATATATATTTTTGGTGGTGTTAAACAAAAAACAAATTGTAGGTGGGTGGAGGTTGATAGATTAATAAAATATGAGAAAGTGGGAAAAGGTGGGATGTGAAAAAGATGAAAAGTAGTTTGGAAAAGAAAATAAATAAATAAATAAAAATGAAGGAACACGACTAGGGTGCTGTAGTGAAGAAATTGTGGGGCATTGTATGCAACGACAACACATGGGAGTAAAGAGAGAATAAATGAAGGAATGAAAAAAGTGGGTTGGTGTGGTGGAATAAAAAATAGATATAGATATATATAGGAAAAAGGAAAATGATAAATAGACGAAAAAGAGAAATAATTTGTCAAAGGCGGGGGACATGCCATGTGGGTGGCATGATAAGAAATGGCAGAAGAAAGAAAAAAAAGAGGAGGAAAATGCAAAAGTGAGTGGAGACAGGTTGAGTGGGTTGAACATGGAGGAAATAGGGTGGTGGCGGTGGTGACTTTGTTGAGTTCAAAGATTAGGAAAGAGTACCCAGATCAGAAGAGTGTATGGTTCTGGACAATGAGGCTTGGGTCTCCAAGGCTGTTCATTGCCGTAAGGGAAAAGCATATCTTTTCAATAATGCGGTGAATATCACTGTTGGATCTCACATAGAGAGGTTGATGCTCGCTGGAATGATCTTTTCCAATTTCTTGTCAAAAATGATGGTTTGAAGGTAGAAGCCAAAAACGATGTTTTGAAGGTAGAAGCTGAGAACCAACGACCAGGTGAAGTTAAAGCTGGTGTGTCCCCTCTGTCGAGGGCAGATCACTGGGTGGATTGTAGAGGAGCTCTGAGGAAGAGCTCAAGGAAGCTTTCCGGGTTTTTGACAAGGACCAGAATGGCTTCATTTTTGCAGCTGAGCTCCGCCATGTTATGACAAATCTTGGTGAGAAGCTCACAGATGAGGAAGTGGACGAGATGATTCGTGAGGCTGATGTCTCGAGGAAATTGCCATCGAGTATGATAAGTTCAATATTTGAATCTCTCCGCATGTAGGAGAGATGCACAAGACAGTCGAGCTTCTCATGCTGGAGTGGAGAGAGACTGTGTGCTTTGAGAAGTGTGTTGCATTGTGTTGCATGTGTACTTCACCAACCCAGCCCCCTCAGAGAGAGAGAGAGATATCAGGTTGAGGGAGAGAGCCGTTGGCCTCATGTTTGTGTTGTCTGAGTGTTGTGTGTTTTTGGTGGTGGTTCCGGCGCTGCTCAAAGTTGCTGGTATGTGTTTAGCTCGCTGGTTGGTTGTCTAGGTGGTCTCCGGCAGGCGAAGTTCACCTGGTATCGTAGTGCCGGCATTGCTACAGTGAGCGTGGCAAACCCAGTGGCCGTGATAAGTACACAGTTGATCTAACCATCATGAGGAAGCGCTCCTGACCATAACAGAGGGCAACTTCGCAGTCACCGATGTCAATGGAAACATCATGTTCAAGTTTGGTTGAGGTCCGGCGGGCGGTGAAGGCAAGGTTGCCGCCCACCGGAAGGTGAAGATCACCAAGAGCTAACCTAAAGTTCACCTGGTATCGTAGTGCCGGCATTGCTACAGTGAGCATGGCAAACCCAGTGGCCGTGATAAGCCCACAATGGTGGTGTTTGGGAACCTAAGTTCCAAATTTTTTTCTCATTTTTTCCACTAAAAGACAAACTTTTTACAAAACCAAAAAAAACACATCCAAACAAACATCACATCCAACTCCATAATCATTTCACTTTTTCTCTCACAAACATCACATCCAACCACATAAAAACCCAACTATCTTCCCAAACACTAAAATTTTTTTATCTAATAAAAACCTACAACTAAAAAAACCTACATAAAAACTCACTTCCCAAACACCATCAATATTGCGCACCGTACCCAGTTGATCTAACCATCATGAGGAAGCGCTCCTGACCGTAACAGAGGGCAACTTCGCAGTCACCGATGTCAATGGAAACATCATGTTCAAGTTTGGTTGAGGTCCGGCGGGCGGTGAAGGCAAGGTTGCCGCCCGCCGGAAGGTGAAGATCACCAAGAGCTAACCTAAAGCTCTGATACCATATTAGATTTAATGTATAGATGTACAGAGAGGGAGAATATGTATATGAATGTTATATTGATATATTCAGTGTGTCTTACAATGAACAACTGAGGCTTTCTTTATAGAGAGAAGTATTACAAGCATTTATAGTAAATTATATTACACAACCGAAAGCGAAAGCGGAGAGGTGAGCGGGTGTGTGCTGTATAGTGTAGTGGGTGTGAGTTGTCTGCTTTACAGTGTAGGGGGGTGAGCTTTACAGTTAATGTACAATGTGTGTGATATATATATATTATATTAATGTGGGTGATATATATATATTATATTAATATTAACAGATTTAATATCTGAAGTGTTTGAAAAGCTTAATTCAACAAAGTCGTAAACTTTTGCATTATGCTCAGTCCGGATGATCAAAATGATAGATTTGAGTATCGCAATTACAAATTGAATTCTTTACGCTAACCAAAAGAACCCTAAATGCTTGAACATGAGAGAGAGAGAGAGAGAGTACCTTTGGGATCTGAAGATTGAGAGTCGAATTTAGGGTTCCACAGCCATGAAGGAGGAGTGATTCCATCAATGAGGAGTTTGGAAACGAGGTGTCGAGTGTACAAGTCTGATCGTTGGTTGACTTGTTCGATGATCCGATTCTTTCGATCGAAGATCTGGACGAATAGCTTCTCTAGGGTTGTCATCTTCGGAGAATCAACACGCCATGGATGCTGTCAAATGTAATCTAGAGAGAGAGAGAGAGAGAGAGGGTCATGGCAGAGGTCTGTTGCTTATTGCCGCGGATTGAAATTCAAATTTTGAGAAATCTTGTGCCATAGATTTCTATCTGGTACTAGGCGTGTAATTTTGGCCGGTGGCGCACGGGCGGCCCGAAACTAGTCCGCAGCTTGTGGTGGGCCCAGCTTAAGGTTCGTTTAGACTCGAGTCCAAGCTTAGCCTAAGTTCTTAAGTCAGGGTCTGGATCATCATTTTGAAATTCGATTTGACCCATTGGCTCGTTCAAGACCCGTCCAAAAGCTTGGCTTACCCGATGCCCTGTGCTATTTTTAATAGAAAATAATACAATGTTGGTGGAAAAAAATTAAAAAAAATTAACAAAATTGTTTAAGTCCGCCCAAAGCCCAAGCCTAGGGACCCCGCCCACTGGCCCGCCCAAAGCCCGAATATCCCTGGGCCTGGGCTTGGGCTTGAGCCTGTGTAGCGACCCTGATTTTTTTGTAAGCCTTTATTTATTTATTTATTATTATTATTATTTTATTTTTATTTTATTTTATTTTATTTTTGACTTTATTAATTGTGTGGTTACATGAGAATTTAATGTGATATTAAATTAATTTAATGAGTTAGTTAATTATATATAATTAATCTAAATATTTATATTTATATTTTTATATATATATAAAAAAAGAAATTATTGATATAAATTTTATAAAAAATATTTATATTTATATATGCGATTCATTTGTATATATAATATAATAAGAAATTAAGATATTATATATATAATATAATATAAGTATTCAACTAGGTTTAGAAGTTCATAAGGAAACAAAGAAAGAAATAAAGAAAAAAAACAGAGCAATCCGTGAGAGAGAGAGAGAAAGAGATTGATTAATCAAAGACAACCAGGAGATCAATTCCGACAAAGAGAAGGAGAACGACGGAAAAAGGCGGATAAGGTGGAGAAAAAAGAATAAAAAAGATTAGGGTTTTATTTTAGTGGCTTTAATTCTCCAAGTTATTCTTTGATCTTCAAAAAAATATTATGAGTACAAAATTCACTTCCCTTGATTTATATTTAATTTGTTGTTTTTATGTATATTGTGAGTACAAAAAAATATTCTTTATCTATTTGATATTGAATTGATTTCGTATTTGCATGTAGATGATTGATCAATCGATTTTAATTATTTTGATTAGTTGTGTATGTAAGGTTTAGGATTTTTAGATAATTGAATGATTTTAATTATTTTGTTTAGTTATGTATGTAAGTGAGAGGGAAATTTATGAACTGGATTGGGCCGTGGTAATGACCGGGCAGATTGTGAACCGAACATGTTTTGGGCCGCGGTAGCTTGGGCTTAGCCGGAGAAGGTTGTGCCTGGTAATGGCTCAGGACCATGCTAGGACCAAGCTACTTGGGCTTGTTTGAGTGGGAACCGAGCTAATTGGGGTAATTTGGCCTAGATGATGGAAGCTGGTCCTGTTCTCACGGTTCGCGCTTCTAGCCCGGTTGGAAAGGTTTTCGGTTTACCGACTCAACCAGCCTTGAGCTCGGCTATGCCGGAATGCAGTCGAGCTCGGTCATCACTGAGCTCGGAGAACGGAGCGCTCTAGCTTATGCAGCATGGCCGTTGACAGCCGAGATGCTGCATCCCGGCTGCCGAGCTCCCAGTAATGTGGGCTAACAGTTTGGTTAGGTGATATTCAGCTAGATTTATGCTGACAGATGGGATAGCAGCACCACGTGTTGAGAGACTAATGGGAGTAGATTTGGGGCGCAGAAGGCATTTAAGCATGTCTACGGCCCCCATGCTGGAGAGAGGAACATTTGGTAAGAAAAATACTTACACTCAACTCCCTTCTCTCTTTCTCTATCCCTGTGTGTGTTCTGACTTGATCGTCGGAGGGGTTTTCCGGCCACACACAGCCGGGTAGCTCACCGCCATTGTGCTCGTAGGACGATTAGACAGACAGGAGCTTGGAAGAAAGGAGTGCGGGCTTGCCTGAATATTTGCTCCCCGCACAATTGGCGCCGTCTGTGGGAATCTTTGAAAGACAAAACCTTGTCTTCTAGGCTCGTCTGATCACCGTCCATAGCGAACAACGACGAGATTCCGTTGTCCGCCATCGACGGAGTTACCTCGGAGTCAGGCAGACGGAGAGAAGGACATCCCGCCATTCCTCCAATGGCGGACCTGGAGACATCCCCGGGAGGACATTCAAGAGACGCGCGAGATAACCGCGGAAGAAGCTTTGGTCATTCTCGGAGTCCAGACGGTCACCGGCGGCGGAGAGAATCGCACGCCTGACGTCTGAAACACAAGCTAAGGGACCAAGACGCCGTCATCCGGCGAATGGCGGCGGAGATAGAGGATCTCAAACGGCATATCAAGGGTAAGGGTGTAGCTGGAGTGGGAGACCACAGTGAGCGCACCCACACCCGCCGTTCAGGCAGTCAGAGCCAACGACACACTCCATCCCTTTCTATCACCAGAAGTTACAAGGTTGGGGATTCCGACGCGCACGTAGAGAAGTCCAGCGCGCAAGACAACACCTATCAACCTTCACGTCCGGTGATGACGTCGAGGTATTCTTATTCCGTTCGTTCAGAGGATTTGCAAGTAGTCTTGAAGAAACGGGCTCGCCGATGGGAGGCTCAAAGGGTGCCGGCGTTCCAACGGCTATCCTATGGGGGCCGTGCTAGTGAAGAGGTCCTCATGCCACCACCCTGCCCAGCTGCGCCTCTCCTTCTAGACACAGACTTGGCGAGGCTGAGCGCCACACATTTTTCCCTGGAAATAGAAACAACACCGCTTCCCGCGGGCTTTCACCAGCCAAAGTTCACGCTCTATGACGGAAAGACCGATCCATACATGCATGTAAGCCACTTCCGACAGGTCATGGCCGGACATAGGCGGAATGACGCTCTGATGTGCCTTATCTTCCCGTCAAGTTTGGGCGAGCTGGGCTTGAAATGGTTTGAGAGGCTGCCGGAAAGGAGCATCGAAAGGTGGCAGCAGTTAGCGGAAGCCTTTGTGACGCGTTTCAAAACCAATACCAAAACGCCGAAGGAAGTTGACCACCTTCTCAGTGTCAAGATGGAGCTAGCGACACACTCAAGGCTTACAACTCCAGATACTGGGAAACCTTCAACGAGATCCTAGACTGCCCGACCAACTTGGCCATCACCCAGTACAAGCGCGGTCTCCCGGTCAGACATAGGCTGAGGGACTCGCTCACCATGAGCTAGCCGACATCCATAGGCCAGCTAATGCAGCGCATCAACAAGCACATCCGAGTAGAGGATGACGCAGCAGCTTCTACCACGAAGATGACTCCGGTGGTCACAGACAAGAGGACGGCTGGCAAGGTACATGTAGTCGAACACGAGACTAACCGTTCAAATGATCGCGCCGAGAAATCTGACCGAGGATCAAATTGCCGAAACCGGGGCAGGGGTCGGCGGAATGACTGAGATGAATACCCCCGCGATGACGTAGCAGATGCACACAGAAGATTGAAAGCCCGAACGAGCATTACCACGGTCTTTAAGATTCTAATCTACCGCATACTTAGCGAAATCCGAGACGAGGATTACGTCCGGTTTCCTGCTAAGTTAGGCGATGCGCAAAAGGGTTTCAATCCGCGGTACCGCTGCACATTTCACCGGGAGCGCGGGCACCGGACAGAGGACTGTTTGCCTCTGAAGCAGCATTTGGAGGAGCTAGTCGCAGCCGGACACTTGGACCTTTACATTGATGGGGGTGCAAAGGCCGCACATCAAGCCCCGGTTGATCTGCGTGGACCGGATGACTTTGAGGCACCCCCTCAAGTAGGGCTGCAAACAAACCGAGCCGAGCCGAGCTTTGCTGAACTCGAGCTCGACTCGTTTACTTATCGAGCTCGTTTATTGAGCTCGAGCTCGGCTCGATAAGGAACTGGGCTCGAGCTCGGCTCGGCTCGTTAATTTTAATGAAGCTCGAGCTCGGCTCGGCTCGGCTCAGCTCGATAAATTTTTTTAATATTATTTAATAAAAAATATTATTTATATATTTAATATCTAAAAAATTATTTATATATATATTTATATATTATTTAATATATAAATAATATATTATATAATTTTAATAGATAAACAAGCCGAGCTTAATGAGCCGAGCTCATGCGAGTTCGAGCTCGGCTCGTTTACTAAACGAGCCTAATATTCGAGCTCGAGCTTGGCTCGTTTACTAAACGAGCCGAGCCGAGCCCTTAACGAGCCGAGTCGAGCTTGTTCATGAACAGCTCGGTTCGTTTGTAGCCCTACCCTCAAGGAGTCGTTAATGTGATCCACGGCATTGTGGAACCGGCGCGTGTCTACGAGCTCCGAGGTATGATCAATAAGGCAGAACACATGAAGGAGGTTTTGTCGGTCCAGCCCGCGATCAAAAGGGGCAAGACCGAAGAGAAAGATGTGATTAGTTTCTCTACAAGGGACTTAGAGCGCATCCAGACGCCGCATAACGATGCCTTAGTGGTTACGTTACGCGTCAAGGAGTTCGATGTCAAGCGCATCTTGATCGACCAGGGAAGCTCGGTCGAGATCATGTATTATGACGCATTCAAACAGCTCAAACTCCGAGATACAAACTTGGCTCCGGCAACTTCGCCTCTGGTTGGTTTCAACTCGCAACTGGAGTGGCCTTTGGGCAAAATTATTCTGCCGGTCAAAGCAGGATCCGTGGTCAAGCAAGTGGAGTTCTGGGTATTGCAAGTGTCGTCTACTTATAACCTGATCTTTGGAAGGGGATGGCTTCACGCTATGCAAGCCGTAGCATCGACCTACCATCAGGTCATGAGGTTCCCCTCGGCTACGGGGGGAAATTGAGGAAGTTTGGGGTGACCAGGTCATGTTGAAGCAATGCTTTGTGGCAGTGAACGGGAGCCGAGCCGCCAAAGGTTTCGTCCAGATGATTGAAGGACCAGAAAACCATGGAGTCCTTGAAGACGTGGGTTCCATGGCTGAGGACAAAGCTGTTGAGGAGTTGGTAGAAGTGCAGATTGACACTGAAAACCCGAGCAAGTTCTTCTTGCTCGGCTCGAGCCTTGTCGCCCAAGAGAGGACCGAGATAGTGGAATTCTTGATGGCAAAGATCGAAGTCTTCGCATGGTCGCCCTATAACATGCCCGGTATCGATCCGAGTTTTATTTGCCATCACCTCAATGTTTTCCCCGAGGCAAAGCCAATCATTCAGAGAACGAGGAGATCGGTGTTACACCATGCCGAGGTAGTTGCAGAAGAGGTGAAGAACTTGCTTGAGGCACCAGCAATTCAGGAAGTGCACTACCCTCGATGGATTTCGAACACGGTTGTTGTGCCCAAGAAGAATGGGAAGTGGCGTGTTTGCGTCGACTACAAGACCGTCAACCGAGCTTGCCCTAAAGATAGCTTTCCACTGCCCAGAATAGACCAGCTTGTGGACTTAACAGCTGGACATAACAGACTCAGTTTCTTGGATGCCTACCGCGACTATCATCAGATTGCCATGCATGGCCCCGATCGTGAGATCACCTCTTTCACCACTCCAAGGGGACTCTTCTGCTACCGAGTCATGCCT
Source organism: Camellia japonica (assembly GCA_030407325.1). Classification (NCBI taxonomy): domain Eukaryota; kingdom Viridiplantae; phylum Streptophyta; class Magnoliopsida; order Ericales; family Theaceae; genus Camellia; species Camellia japonica. The sequence continues at coordinate 9,013,635 of JAPPVO010000031.1, read as the reverse complement.
TTTGGTTTGAAAAACGCCAGGGCAACTTTCCAAAGGATAGTGACCAAGATGTTCGCTCATCTGCTAGGCTGGACAATGGAGGCTTATATTGATGATATGGTGGTCAAAAGCTGGCATCAAGCAGACCACTTGTCCGACTTGGCCGAGATGTTCGCAATTCTCAAACGACACAAGCTACGCCTGAATGCGTCTAAGTGTGCCTTTAGCGTGGGATCTGGAAAATTTTTGGGCTTCCTAGTCACAAACCGAGGCATCGAGGCAGACCCCACATAGATCCGAGTCATGCAAGAATTGAAGCAGCCCAGCTCGGCTAAGGACGTGCAGCATCTGGCCGAAATGGCCGCCGTGCTTAACCGATTTATAAGCCGGTCATCAGATCGCTGCCACCCGTTCTTTCAAGCTTTGAAATCCAAGTTCTTATGGGATGAAGAATGTGACCGGGCTTTGGCCGAGCTGAAGGAGTATCTGTCTTCAGCGCCACTATTGGTCACACCGAAGCCCTGCGAAGAACTTTACCTTTATCTGGCCATTTCGCAGCATGCAGTCAGTGCCGTGCTTGTCCGGTCGGAAGGAATCAAGCATCTCCCCATCTTCTACGTCAGCAAAACCTTGCTACCGGCAGAGTCGAGATATTTTTCGCTGGAAAAACTTGCATTGGCACTGATGATGGCCTCCAGGAAGTTGGCGTATTATTTCCATGCTCATACTATTATCGTTTTGATCGAGTTTCCCCTCAAAGCCTTGTTCGAACGGGCGGACTTCTCCGATCGAATTCTCAAGTGGGCGGTCGAATTGGGACATTTTGACATCAAGTTCCAGCCGCGCACTGCCATTAAAGCTCAGACATTGACCGATTTTGTTGCTGAATTCTCACATAGAACTCATCCGGTATGCCCGGTAGATCTTGCCGCGGCAGAGGAGGCGATGCATACGGGCTCGACCGAAGTAACACAGCACGGCGATGTTGGCGACGCAGAATTTGTGCGCCCTGCCAAAGAACTTTCAGCTAGTACGGCACTACCACCCAGCGATGCTACGACGGAGTTGGGCATGACTGACCAACCTGCTCTGTCCGGTGCCGCATCACCAAGGGGGGAAGTGGAACCGATCAGCGTTGAACCTGTAGCTGAGCAGCCGAGCTACCGCGGTAACATCAATCTTCAGGCCTCCCAGGACCCATCAGAATGTTGGAAGCTCTTTCTGGGGGAAATGTGGAAACTTTTTGTAGATGGGGCTTCTAACCGCCATGGTGCCAGGCTGGGCATAGTCCTGATTTCGCCAGACGGGCTGACCATCGAACACTCTATCACCCTTGGATTCCCTGCATCAAATAATGAGGCTGAGTATGAGGCGCTTTTGGCCGGGCTCAAGAGCGCACTTCAGATGCACGCATCCGATCCGATGGTTTACAGTGATTCCCAACTTGTGGTTAACCAAGTTTCTGGGGTTTACGAAGCTAAGGATGACAGAATGGCGAAGTACCAAGCTCTGGTCAGAGACCACATCAAACGATTCCAGGCGATAAGGGTCTAACAGATTGGCCGTGAAGACAACAGCCGAGCAGATGAATTGGCCGGCCTTGCTTCCATGGTCGATAGCACATCTCCCTACCCTCTCCTGATTGAATTCCTTCCGAGGCCCAGCATTGAGGAAACCGGGCAGACAGAAGTACTCTGCGCCGAGCTAGGTCCTTCTTGGATGGACCCTATTATCCTCTTTCTCAGAGAACGGACCCTTCCAGCCGACAAGAATGAAGCACATAAAGTCCGGGTGAAGTCAGAGCGGTTTTGGCTCTCTCCATCTGGCGCTTTATACAAGAAGTCTTTCACCGGTCCTTATTTAAAGTGTGTGCACCCAAGTAGCATGGAAGTCTTCCTGTACGAAATTCACGAAGGCATCTATGGCAGTCACATAGGGGGCAGATCTTTGCCCTACCGTGCTATCTCGCAAGGATATTGGTGGCCGTGCATGCAAGCTGACGTGCAGAAGTATGTTCGCAAATGTGAGAAGTGCCAGAAGTTTGCCCATCAAATCCACCAGCCGGCCAAGGAACTTCTTCCTCTCACCAGCCCTTGGCCCTTTGCGATGTGGGGGCTAGATATAGTGGGGCCACTCCCAACGGCACCAGGCAACCGAAAGTTCTTCATTGCGGCTACAGACTACTTCACCAAATGGGTTGAAGCTGAGCCTTTGGCAACAATCAAGGAGAAAGACGTCAAGAGGTTTGTCTAGCAGAATGTGGTAACGCGGTTTGGCGTCCCCAAAATTCTGATCTTGATAACGGCACCCAATTCGATGGCCGCCTATTCAGAGGATTTTGTGAAGACTTGAAGATTGAATTCTACAACTCTACCCCGGCTTATCCGCAGTCTAACGGTCAAGCTGAAGCATCGAACAAGATCATTCTTGATGGGTTGAAGAAAAGGCTTGAGAAAGCCAAGGGAAAATGGGCCGAGAAACTCCCAAGCGTCCTTTGGGCCTACCGAACAACCCCGCGGCAATCTACCGGGGAAACTCCTCTTGCCTTGGCATACGGCATGGAGGCATTCATCCCTTTGGAAGTTGGTATGCACACCCTCAGAAGTGAAAGTTTTGAACCCAAGTTGAACTCTGACGCCATCGCCCTGGAATTGGACCTCGTGGAAGAACGCCGGGAAAAGGCTCTCATCCATGTGGTTGCCTACCAACAAGAGCTTTCTAGAAAATACAACAAGACGGTGCACCCCAGACTGTTCAAAGTAGGCGACTGGGTTTTAAGGAAGGTCATGGGCAATACCCTGGTGCCAGGTGAAGGCAAACTAGGGGCAAATTGGGAAGGACCCTACAAGATAACCGGTCTGGCGGGCAAGGGGGCATACCACTTGGACGATTTGGAGGGAAGAGGAATACCCCGGCCATGAAATGCGGCCAACCTCAAACTGTACTATTTTTATCTTTTATAGTTTGTGTTCTTTTTGTGCAAAGGTATTTTTGCCTCACTTCGAAATGTAATATTCTTTTTGTCAATATATAGAAGTGTCTCATCTTTGCCTTAGCATTCTGATTGTTGCTTTGCTCAACTTTTAGATCTCAACTGAGATGTTTTACTCCGGTTGACCGAGTTGATGATTTGCTCAACTTTGAAATCTTAACCGAGATGTTTTACTCCGGTTGACCGAGTTGATGATTTGCTCAACTTTGAGATCTCAACCGAGATGTTTTACTCCAGTTGACTGAGTTGATGATTTGCTCAACTTTTAGATCTCAACTGAGATGTTTTACTCCGGTTAACTGAGTTGATGATTTGCTCAACTTTGAAATCTCAACCGAGATGTTTTACTCCGGTTGACTGCGTTGATGATTTGCTCAACTTTTAGATCTCAACCAAGATGCTTTATTCCGGTTGACTGAGTTGATGACTTGCTCAACTTTGAAACATTAACAGAGATGTTTTACTCCAGTTGACTGAGTTGGGGATCTGCTCAACTGTAGATAAAATCGAGATGTTTTGTTCGGTTGGATGAGTTGATGATTTCCTCAATGTTTATATTCAGACAGAGATGTTTTATTCCGGTTTAATGAGTTGGTGATTTGCATGGCCGAGGTGGTTTTACCCGGTTGCATTGGTGTAATTTCAGCATCGTACAAACACTTGACGAAATTAAAACTTTTTATTGATGTGCAAAATAATTACAAGAGGTGGGGCAGATAGCCCGGTTACATGTTCAAACAAAAAAGAGAGAAAAAGGGAAAAACTAAGCTAAGGGGGAAAGCTCTGCGAATTCGTCCCCGGTGGTTGTGGTTGTTTCCAGGTCGACCGTGGTTGTGGTCTCCTGGACGCTCGTCGACACCTGGCCGGTCTGCTTTGGGCGGTTGTTACCCTCAGCATTTTCTTCGGCATCCTCCGCGTCTTCTACCTCGGCCTCAGCCTGCAGTGCGCTGAAGACATCGTTGGCGTATGGCACTAAGTAGGACGACAAGAAGGCAGCAGGGGGAGAGACGAACACGTCGGTTCCAGATCCTTGGCCGAGCTGTTCGTAAGTAGCCTTCCATCCAGCCTTGAAGAAGATGTCCTAGGTGGCATGGACTTGCTTCGTGTAGTTTTCCTCGGCCTCCGTGAAACCGGCGTTATTGGCATCCTCCAGCTCCTACTTCCTTGCTTGTTTCAGCGCATCAAGCTCGGCCCGGAGCGCGTCCCTCTCTTTCTCGACAGATTCAAGCTGGCCGAGCAGCCGGGAGTTGTCAGAGTTGGCCATTTGCAGTGAAGACTTGGCCCGCTCAAGCTCGGCTTGGAGGCTCTTAACCTGACTGGCAAAGTTAGTTGCCCTCTGCCGGAGTCGGTGGATCCTTTCCATCACCAAGTGTTGTTTCTGGATGGCCTGCAAGAATAAAACTTTATTAGAGAAAGGAAACCGAGCAAACACTTGTGAAATTTGAGTAAATTTTTTTTGAGATTCTTACCCTGGTCATGGACTTAACCGAGGATTTCACCAACCGGGTGTCTGGCATATGGTCGCTGCCAACCACGTCGCACGGCAGAAGAAGAGCTTTGGAGAGATCGAAGCGAGCAGATGCTCTTTGTCGCCCTTAACAGAAGCTGTTGCTGGATCTCCTTGCCCGGTGTTTGAGCTGGGGCCTCCATACCGGTGTTGGGTCGACGGTGATGGCAGGCTGCTCGGTGTTGAGCTCGGCTACCAGCTCGGCAAAAGGGTCTGCGCGAGGCCTTTTGCCAGCCCAGTGGATTTCTCTGCCGGCTTGCCCGGCGGCGGGAGAAGCCAATGCAACCACGGTCCCGCTGGATTGACCGGCAGGAAGAGAGCGGGTTTGGATGCTCGGGATCTCGGTTGAGGTGGCAGTGATCAGGTTCTTAATGCGGCTCCTCTTGGCCATTTCTTCTGCCTCGGTTAAATGAATGAAGGGGACGTCTGGCAGTGTGGGATCTGGAGGCGGAGATGGAGCGCGGAGAAAGTCTGTGACCTTACTCCGACGTGGAGCTGAGTACCGGTATGTTGGTGTGTAGCCGAGGAGGCCGTGGCAGTCCCGGTTGTGGTAGCGCAACGCAGTTCTGATGGCAGCTTCATTGGGGAAGTGATAGTGGGCTTGCAAGGCTTCAATCGCTGCAAAGGAAAGCAGAAAAATGTTAAGTACAGAATATTGAAGAAAAGCAATTGACCGAGTAAGTTAGCACGGCTTACATGTGGAGCCGAAGTTTTTGCTAATGAACCAGCCCGGTACGTCGACTGTTTCATAGTTGCCAGACACCCAGAAGAAGTCGTCGTCGTGTAAGTCCTTGTCTGGGGTGCCGGTCACTATTTTTTCTTTGCCCAGTCAAATTTTTAAGTAATAGGCGAGGCCATCGCCCGTGTGCCCAAGGGTGTATTGACGGAGTATCTCGGCTAAACCTAAGTTGGTTTCTAGCCAGTTGTTCAGCTCGTGGACCCCGTTGATTATTCGGTAAGTGTTGGTTGAAACTTGAGTGGGTGCTAGCCCGGTGCGGCGCAAGAATTCGGTCATCAGTGGGTTGACCGGGAAGCGGAGGCCTCCTTCAATGATGGATAGCACGATAAAGGGGCATTGGTCTAGTCTGCCCCAAGGGTTGGTGTCTATGGCGCCGAGCTCTAATTGAACGTCTGCCGGGATACCGTATTCTTCTCCGAAAGCGGCCAAGGCAGCCGGGGTGTCGACAAGGAAGTGGTATCGCCCCATGTGAAGCCAGCTGATTTAGCTCGGCTGAAGTGGATTGGCACAGACTGAAGTTAAGACGGCTGCTCGGTCTTTGAGAGCCTCAGTATTGGTCTGTGGTCCCTTTGGACTCTACAGGAAAATGAGGGTAATTGTGAGCGGGAGTGCGGTCGCGCAAAACGAGCTTGACTTTAGCTCGATCATGAATAGTGCATGACCACCTCGGTCGCAAAGGAAAACCAAGGAGCCCGGTCACTCAAGCGGACTAGATGTTAGCCCGGTCGAGCGGCCAAGTCCTCTGTCTACCTCGGTTTCTACTAAGGGTTAGACAAACTTGTAATTTGCTCGGTCTTGATATTTTTGGGGATCAAAAGAAGACCTGGAGCCCGGTCCGCTCCAGATCTTCATGTGTTCATCACTGAGATTGAAGAACAGCGAAGAGAATAGGGGCAAGTGAGGGTTTTGGGAGGGGTATGTCCTAAAACCTACATTTTGTGCCCTAGAATATGAAAAACCAAGCGAAAAAGTAATCAAAAAAGGATTCGAAGGACTTACCAGTTGGGGGCAGAGACTTCTTCTTCGAGCACGAATGCAAGAAAGGGCAGGAACGAAGTTTGCTAGGGATGCTTGAGCTCTGGAACGTCGATGGCTTGAGGAGAGTCAGTAAGATTAAAAGGAGGTGAAACATGGCATGTTTATAGGGGTGAAAGAGCCCCAAAAGTTTCGAACGTGAAGGGACGTTATGGTTGGCTGCTCGAGGCCAATAGGCGAGTGACAGGTGTCCCCATTAACGGCGGCGTCAGAGTTGAAGAGACAGGATGGCAAGTCGAGGCGACGACCGGACAAGTTTCGAAGACAGGTATGTCAACAAGCCCAGTCACCGTCTTGCAGACTGAGAACCAAGGAAGAGTTACCCCGGACGGACAGGTAATCCCAGTCACGCTTGCGCGGACGGAATTAAAGAGCAATTGAGAGGGAAATTTAAGAGCTGGATTGGGCCGTGGTAATGACCGGGCAGATTGTGGGCCGAACATGTTTTGGGCCGCGGTAGCTTGGGCTTAGCCGGAGAAGGTTGTGCCCGGTAATGGCTCAGGACCATGCTAGGACCAAGCTACTTGGGCTTGTTTGAGTGGGAACCGAGCTAATTGGGGTAATTTGGCCGAGATGATGGAAGCCAGTCCTATTCCCACGGTTCGCGCTTCTAGCCCGGTTGGAAAGGTCTTCGGTTTACCGACTCAACCAGCCTTGAGCTCGGCTATGCCAGAATGCAGCCGAGCTCGGTCGTCACTGAGCTCGGAGAACGAAGCGCTCTAGCTTGTGCAGCACGGCCGTTGACAGCCAAGATGTTGCATCCCGGCTGCCGAGCTCCCAGTAATGTAGGCTGACAGTTTGGTTAGGTGATGTTCAGCTAGATTTATGCTGACAGATAGGATAGCAGCACCATGTGTCGAGAGACTAATGGGAGTAGATTTGGGGCGCAGAAGGTATTTAAGCATGTCTGCGCCCCCCATGCTAGAGAGAGGAACATTTGGTAAGAAAAATACTTACACTCAACTCCCTTCTCTCTCTCTCTCTCTATCCCTGTGTGTGTTCTGACTTGATCGTCGGAGGGGTTTTCCGGCCACACACCGCCGGGTAGCTCACCGCCGTTGTGCTCGCAAGACTATCGGACAGACAGGAGCTTGGAAGAAAGGAGTGCGGGCTTGCCTGAATATTTGCTCCCCGCACAGTAAGGTTTAGGATTTTTTTATGATTGATTGATTTTAATTATTTTGATTAGTTGTGTATGCCAGGTTTATGATTTTTATATGGATTTTTTTTATGGTTGTAATCACACTCATGGTTATATGAAATTAAAATTAATTAAGAACTCATAGATAAATTCCTTCTACTCCACCATGACTCCATGGATTGTTATTTTATTTGAGTGACGGTGAGAAAGAGTGTATAAAAAAAAGTGAAGATTATGAGATTTATTTGAATACCTTTGGCTTGGCATTGTTATGTTGTTCTCATGAGTGAGATGTTTTGTATATGTATATGTATATTGTTACCTCATTCTCATGAGTAGACAAGTGCTTTGATTTACGCGCGTACGTATATGCTAACCATCTGGGGAGTGTGGGTCAAACTCGGGACGATATCCCCGTGCAAGTTTGGCTTCGGAGCGGTGTTAGGTATACGGGAGACACATGGGATATATGTGTAGGGCGGAAGTGGAGGGCCGAAGTGGCGGAGTTAAGGTACAAAGAATTAAATATGAGTTTATTGTTATAGTGTGAATTGTATTAATTTATACATGTTGAAAAATAGTAAACGACCTCAATAAATTATGAAATTTGAGCAGAGGCGGGTATACGTGATTGTAGACAACTTTTGTGTTTTAACTATTTATTAAAAAGATCGATTAGAACTTATAATCAAATGATATTGGTTATAGTAGTTTTGATTCATTTTAGCAATGTAGATTTTAGAGGCTGTTTTAACCCACGAAACAAGCTCATTTTTATTAGTTTCTCGTAAACTGAAGTAAAACGTTATTCTGAATATTTTTTGTGTTTTGAACTTTTCCGAAAGAATTCATTTACAGCAGTTTCTTTTCGTTTTCAGTTCTAAATTTTTCATTTAGGATTTTCTATTAAGTTTTTCTCTCAATCTGTTCAGTTTCTGCTAGATTCGTTCGCACTGTCTTTTAGGAAATTTAATTCTATACAACTTTTGTTCTTTGAGTTTTGATCAATTCGAATTATTTAAGTATGAAACGGTGCATTTTTATACTTTTTCAACAAGTTACTTATGATTAAATTATACTAACTTTATATTTTTTTTTCAGGATGGTGGGTCTTACTAACTTTTTTTTTTTTTACGCAGGGCTGACCCACCATATTTTTATTTCTATTTTGTTTATTTTATCCTCAATTTATATTTCGTTGTGTATGGGCAATAAACTAAATGCCACCGTATCTCGGGAAACTACTCATTCATCTCGGTGCGGTTCGAACTACTTATCTTGTCCCGTAAAAAGAATTTAAATGTATTTTTGTTTGTGTTTGGTGGATACGTAGATGTTAAATCTTGTACTCATACCAGTATACTTGTATACTGACCCGTTTTGTCTCTTAACAACTCGGGTGCGTTTTGTTTGAGCGCAGCCGAGCTTCCTTTGCAGGATTAGTTGGGGCTACGGTGGTGACGTAGAATAACTATAGTTGATGAACATGTCGCTTGGACTTCTTGTGTTTTCTTGAGTTAGGGTTGAAATTAGTTTAGTTATTTATTTATTTATTTTTGACCTTAGTATTTTGACAATTTGGCATGGTTTGTAACTTTACATTATTTAAGTTATTTTAACTATTTATTATTGCTTTAATGTTGGAGGTATTAGTTAGTTATGGAATTATAATGGATGGTTTGATTGGCGTTTTGTTAGTTTTTTTTTATCCCTTGTAATCTTTTGGAGGATGGAAATTTACTTAAACCTTATAGTGACGAGAACGTTTAGTTTTTTTGTTTCACCCCCAGGATTCGGATGATGGAATATTGACTGAATGTTTAATTGTCCAAATTTAGGAGCGTGACAGCCTGGGCCTAATTTTCTGGCTCGTGGGCTGGCCCGGCCCGACTCGATTTTTTGGTGAGAGCCCAAGGCTCGACGTGGGCTTGGCCCGGCTTGAGCCCTGATGGGCCTGGTCGGGCCAAAATTACACCCCTATCTGGTACCCATGAAAGGATTAGATTTTAGGCATTTATTATTATTAGGGTAAATTACACTGACACCTCCTGAGATTTATGTTTATTACAGTTTTCCCCCTCACATTTTGAAAATCGCATCTCTCTTGAGGTTAAAAGTTTCATTACAGATTCTCCCCCTCAGCAATTTAATTTTTTTTAAATACCAAATTTTCCCTTGCTAGGTAAATTACATTGACACTCCTCACATTTTAGAAATTACAATCCCCTCCCTAAAGTTTAAAGTAACATTACCAATTGCCCCACGGTTAGTATTAGTTGGGAAAAAAATTCATTGAAAAAAAATTATTTGAAAAAAAAAATTGTTAGTAAAATTTTTAAATTTCTATTTAAAAACTAATGTAAGCTCATTTTTTGAATTTACGTTTTTTTCTCAAATTTACAAACTGAGATAACTATTTATAAACCAAAAAAATTATCAAACAAGTTTTTATGGCAGTTTTTTAAATTTTTGTAAATATAAATTGAAAACTAAAAACGAAATAGTTACCAAACAGGTTTCAGATGGTAAAATGTCAAAAAATTAACAAATAATTAAATAAGTTACCACCGTAATAAATGACTTATCAAAAGATTCTTAGGCTATGTATGGTTTGATTTTTAGAATTTTTTTAAAAAATAAAAAATTAATTTGGTTAAGAAACAAAAAATAAAAAAAATAATTATCATTTTTATATAATTTTTATCTTTTGAGTGGTTAGAAATAATTTTTTACAAATTAAATTGAAATAGCCATATATATGTATATAACCTGCCCAAAAGTTAAAATGATAATTATTTTTTACCCTTCAATGATAATTATTTTTTATTTTTTATTTCTTAACCAAATCAAGTACTATTTCTTAACCAAAAATTTTACATGTTGGGCATTTTTTTTAAAACATTAATGTTTAATGTTTAATGTTTTTGTATTTTTTTTTATTTTATATAAAAATAATTTAACAATCCCTACACTAACAACTATCATCAAAACAAACACAATTTTACTTAATCCTCACTATCAATCCATTCCATTCTACCTCTGAAAACAAACGGGGCCTAAAGTCTTTGAGATAAACTCGGTGGTGTTTGGGAAGCAAAGTTGGGACTAATTTAGCCACATACGGACAAAAAAGTCTAATTTAGCCGCATGGAGACAAAAGGTTAGGGAAATTCTATTTCCACCACCCTCATAAACTCAGTCAACACACTTAATGAAAAATTAGATTAATGACAATTATATCCTAATTGAAAATTACTATAATAACCATTGATCAACACTCCTAATATTATATATACAAATTCTCTATACACATCTTTTACAAATTAAAATATCTCAATATACATTTTTTGAAACAAAAAAAATAAAAATACAGAAATCGAACAAGGCGTAACAGAAAGTATTGGATGTTTCTGAGAGCCAAGAACTTGATGACAATTTGGAATTAGCTGTGGATCAGAACCAAGAAATGGGGATTGAACCTGCCAACGACGACATGAATGTTCAGGAATCCCAGCTTGTAGTCACCCCCATGCCTTTTCTTCAGCAACGTATCCTTGATACAAACCCTAGTTATGAACTGCATGTTGGCCAAGAATTCCCTGATGCCAAGAGTTGCCGAAAGTATTGTATTTATTCGGAATTAGATCACCGAAAATATAGAATATATTCAGAATTTAAAACAACGAAGATATGTATTTTTTTCGGAACATAATGGACGAAAATATGCATAATATTCGGTAATCAATTTCCGAATGAAACACATATACTCGGAAACCCAGTGCCGAGCACTTCCTGCAACCACCCAAACCTGCTGTCATGCCAACGGAGTGAAGAGAGATCCGAAAATTGTCAATCTAATAATAAAATGATAAATGTAATAATAAAATTGAAAGATTTCTTACCTTAAAGTTTTCAACAGTGTGTTGTAGATATTCAATGAAGCTCTTGAGATCTTCAATGGAGGTGAGGAAAGTACAGATTTTTTTTATTTTTTTTTGTTTCCTGTTTGAACTTCTTCTTCTTCCTTCCTGTTTGAAGTAAATTGGGGTCACTTTGGTCTTCACGAGTGGGTGGAAAGTAAAGTGCCCTGAGTTGTTTGTAATTTTAAGGGTAAGGTGTGTGTACATATGAGTGTAGGTTTTATTTGTAATTTTAAGGATGTGGGTTGAGATAATTATTTAATAATTAAATTAATAGGGATGTGTATTAAGAAAAGATTTGCCCTGAGTTTATCAGGATGTTGGAAATAGAATTACCCAAAAGGTTAGTAGGAGCTTGGCAACAACCATTTCACAGGTATATTTACGAAACTACCCCCACATGAAACCTCTCTTTCGCCTCAGCGTCAGCACACACAAAGTAAAAAAAAAAAAAACCCTTTTCCCAAAAAACACCTTTTCCCAAAAAAAAAAAAGAAAGTTGAAAAAAAAAAACATTAAAAGCATTTTTTTGTTTTTTGTTAAAATATTTTATAAAAATAAATTCAAACTCTATTTTATAAAAATATTTTTAAATATTTTAATTTTTTTGTTATGTATTTGATTATGATTTGAGTATAGAGTTGTGAAAGTAATATGGAGTTTCGAGTTATGTGTTTGGTTATGAGTTTTAAAAATAATTTATTAATTGAGTTTTATTTTATGTGTTTGGTTACGATTTGAGTGTAGAGTTGTTTTTAAATTTAAAATATTAACATTTTAAATTATTTAAATATTAATTTAAATAATTTAAATTTTTTGAATATTTATTTTAATTTTTTACTTATTAACTTTTTTAGATTATTTACATTATTTAAATATTAAAATTAAAATTAAAATTAAAATTAAAATTAAAATTAAATATTTAAAATACACAGGACAATAAAATAAAACCTCACTTTTTATCATTTCACAGAAAATGACAAAAAAAATAAAAATAAAAAACATATGAAAAACCATTTGCAAAAAAAAAACCCATTTGTCAAAAAAACAAATTAATGTATACAAATAAAAAGAAATTACAGAAACATAAATTAAAAAAAAAAACAATGACAAAAATAGGCCTCATCGAAAAATAAAAGGAAAAAAAAAACAGAAATTAACATTTGCCACGTAATTTACAAATAAATAAAACACGTGAAAATCCATTTTTTAAATATAAAAACAAACTAATGTGAGTGAATAAAAAAATGACAAAATCGTAAATTAAAAAAAAAAAGGACAAAAATACGCTTCATTCAAAAATATTTAAAAAAAAAACATGAAAACATAAATTACTAGTCGCCATGTAATTTACAAATAAATGAAACACATAAATTAAAAAAAATGTTATTGTATACCAATAAAAATAAATAAGGCAAAAAACGTAAATTAAAGAACAAGAACTAATTAATGTATAAAAAAATAAAAATGAGAAAACACATAAATTTTAAAAAAAATAAAAAAATTTAAGCAAAATACGCCAAATCTAAACCCAAAATAAATAAAAAAATAATTTAAGCAAAATACGCCAAATCCAAACCGAAAAAATAATAATAATAATAATAAATATAAAAAAAAAATAACAGCAACAATTTTGGACCGTTTGGGAAGCTAACGTGGACGCCTTCTTCATTGAATCACAGGTAGACTTCCATGAAGGGTAGTTTCGTAAATTAACAGGAAGACATCAAAAAGTCAAAAAAGTCAAAAAGTCCTTCCCAAACCAGACTTTTTAGTCCCAGGTTAAAATAGCTAAAAAAGCCAAAAAGCCAACTCACTTCCCAAATGGAGGCTTAGACAACGTTTGGGAAGCTGATTGGGGGCTAAATTAGCCACGTCCGGACAAATTAGGCTTATTTAGCCACATGGAGACAAAACTGCTTCACGGGTTGGTGGGAGCTTCTATTTACACACCCAAAATACCCTTTCTACACATCTCTCCCTCACACACTTTTTACACACCCCTTCATTAAGTGTGTGTGGAGAGGATGTTTGGTGTGTGTGAATAGAAGCCCCCGGGTTGGTTTGAAACCCTTATTGGGGTAAATTTACCAAAATACCCTGAAGAATTCCATCAATGTCCATGATGAGATCAGATCGCAAGCCATCACTCCCTAGATCTCCTTTGCATATTCCTCCTCGTCGCGTTCTTCGCTCCACTGAGAACACCATCAGAGATTCGTCCCGAATACAACTCGATTTTTGTTGAATTACAGGCATTGACGAAGATGGTACAAGGCGAATTCGAAAACCCAGGTTCTATCAATGTTGGGTTTGGTAATTCAATCAGTGCAACTTCGAGTAGTGTGTTTGAAAGGGGTAGGTTTTACGAAGAGTACTCTGCAAGAAGGAATGAGAGGTTGAAGAGAAATAAGGGTGAAACAGGGGATGAGAAGAAGAAGAAGACTGTACGATATTGGAGTTAAAGTTGAATCTGTGAAGAAAAGGGATGTGAAAGGATTGAGAAAATCTGTACTTTCTACACCCATGGCGACGATGGATCGAAGAGAGAATCAGAGGTATTTTCTGAGAAGTAGCATTAAGGAAAACAAGAAACCTCCTTTGCCTGTGAATTCTCATAAATCTGGGCTTGGTGGTGATCGAAAAATCGTAGCACGAAGGGTTCTGAAAAGCTGATTTTTCAGACCAAAAAAAAAAGGAAAATGTTTGAGGGCCCGAAACTTGAGGCTCGAATTGGCTCAAAACCCCAAAACGACGTCGTTTTGGGGTTTTGTTTTTTTATTTTTTTTTTCTTTCTTTTCTCCTTTTCTTTCTTCTTCTTCGTTGAGAAGAAGAACCCAGGCGAGAGAGAGAGAGAACACAGGCGAGAGAGAGAGAGAAGCAGGTCGTCGTTGGCGTCGGAGCTCGTCGGCCGAGCTCGTCGGCCGATCGTCGCAGCTCGTCGGCCGTCGCATCGCCGCCTCCGCCTCCGCCTCTGCCTCCGCCCGCTTCCGCTCTGCAGCTCGTCGCTCGTCCGCCTCCGCACGCCGCCGCCTCCGCCTCCGCCTCCACCCCCGCCTCCAACCCCATTTTTAGGGGGCCCTCCAGTTCTGCTCCTCCTCTCTTCTTTCTTCTTCCTCCTTTCCTTCTTCTTCCTCCAACCGCCTGAAATTCGAGCCGTTTGGCTCGAAAATTTTTCGGGCCCTGTAACAGAACTCAAAAAAAAATTAAGGGCAGTTTGGTAAATTAACAGGAAGACACCTCACCAAAAAGTCAAAAAGTCAAAAAACCCTTCTCAAACCAGACTTTTTAGCCCTAGGCTAAACTAGCCAAAAAAACCAAAAAGTCAAAAAGTCAACCCACTTCCTAAACGGAAGCTTAATAGCATAGCTCAAGTGGTTGTTCATTTAAATTTCTAAAAAAAAATTGAGTTCGAATTTATAGAGAAACATTAAACGGCTGATTATGCTAACTTAAATTATTTACCTATTAACAACAATGCCAAAAAAATCTTAAAAATCCCAAAAAGTGAATTGAGCTTTCTTTGTATTAACCATTTACAAATGAGTAATTGAAACAACAATAATGCTCCGGAGCTCTAATTAGAGCTGCAAAAGTGCAGCTCTAATGAGCTGTCAGCCAATAAAAAAAAAAAAAAAAAAAGTGGGATAAAGACAAAAAAAAAAGTGGGATAAAGACAAATAATGCTCTTCTAGTGCTGTTTTTTTAGAGGTCCGGAGCATGACTGTTGAAACAATTCAAAAAAGATCTTATTAACAAATGCCCTTAAGATAAAAGTGGAAGATAAAAAAAAATTAAAAAATACAATATATTTTTTACTAAATTCAATGTAGTTTTATTAAAATCAATACACTTTTTAATGTTTTCACATATTTTCAAAATACTTTTTACACATTTCTTAACATTAAACAATATCCAAAAGGCACTTATTAGCATTTGTCATAAAAAATATAATAAAAAATAATATATAAAAAAAAAAAAAAAAATACTAGCCTCACTTGCTTCATAAAAGTTGGGAAGAATTAATTCCAACCCATCTCTCACATGGTGTGCTGTGGAAAAATACAACATGGCTCCTGCACATTTTACTTTTATTCACTTCTTTGACAAACAGAGAATTACACCCATTTAAAATTAGCAGATTTCAATGTCTCTATTGTTTAATTAATTGAAATGTACTATATAAAAAATAATTAATTCAAAATGAAAGAGTTCATAAAAGGGTCTAGATAACGACTGCCAATTGAGCATTCAATAAGAATCAAATAATGTCAAAAAATTATATTATTAATATATACACTAATATATAATAAACATGAAATTCACATATAAAATACTGATTTTTTTCATCATTAAATTAACATACTGTAATGTAAACAATCACCCTCTTATAATTTTTGAAATATTTTTGTTTTGTTTTTAAAAATTGAAATACATTAGTTAAACTTTAAAATATTTTTATTTTTCTCTTGAATTTGGACAACCTAAGGCCCCGTTTGTTTTGGGGTATGAGAGGGGGATTGGGATTGGGATAACTGTGGGTCCCATTTAACGTGCTGTTTGTTTACAGAGTTGAGGAAGGGACTGCTAAACCGAAGGGCTTAGGATAGGCCTTGCAGATGGGATTCAGATGGACCTCCAGGACTTGGTATTAGAAAAATAGTCCGGCGGACTAGAAATTTTTTATTTTTATTTATTTTTTATTTTATTTTTTACATGTCGGGCATTTTTTTTTTAACATTAATGTTTAATTTTTTGTTAAGTAAAAATCATTATTTATTTATTTTATTTTTGTCTGAAAATTTTTTATTTTATTTTTATTTCTTTAAAAAATTTTACATGTTGGGCATTTTTTTAAAAACATTAATGTTTAATGTTTTTGTATTTTTTTTATATTTATTTTATATAAAAATAATTTAACAATCTCTACACTAACAACTATCATCAAAACAAACACAATTTTGCTTAATTCCCTCACTATCAATCCCCTTAATTCTACTTTTGAAAACAAACGGAGCCTAAAGTCTTTGAGATAAATTCAAACTCAGGTTCAGGATTTGAGGATCCTGCTAGTCACAGCAGGGATCTATGGTATTCCGGTGGAGGATTTTTTTTGAGTTTTTCTTGATAATTCGAACCGTTCATAATATAAGATTCGTTGAGTATATCATTCATTCAAAAATCAAGTTAATCAAAAATTCGCAACCCTATGATCAGATTCAAATTGTTTTACAAAAATTATCAAGATAATATTAACCGTTTATTTTTTAAAAAACAAATGTGTTCTTATTATAAAGTTATAGATTTTCAATAAAAAAATTTTTTTACATGAATGATCTATTCAACGAACCTTATAATATCAATAGTTCAAATCATAAAAAAAAAATTCTGAAAAAACCTCCACCAGGTTCCAACAAGCTCATTTGGACTAAAAGTTGGGGTCGAGGCAAACTTCAACAAATTTTATTACACTTCGATTTGAACTTTGGACAAACAAATAAATTCAGGGTAAACTACCAATAGGTCCTATTTGGGAGACTTATTACTCAATAGGTCTTACTTTGAGACTTATTACCCATTAAGTCCTATTTGATATAATTTATTAAGTGATAAAGACAAATTTTATCAGTCTTTTTTTTTATGAATAATTTTATAGTGATAAATTTATCAGTCTCTTTTTTTATGAATAATTTTTTAGTGATAAATTTATCACTCTCTTATTTTTATAGTGTTAAATTTATTAGTTAGGACCTATAGGTAAATAAGTCTAGTGAATAGGACTAATTGGTAAGTACCCCTAAATTCAGGGAATCCAAGTTATTTGAGATAAACTAAAACTCAAATTTGAACAAATTCATTTGGACAGTAGGTTAGGGTTCAGCTTAGACAAATTCTACTATATTTTGAATTGACAAACTTAAATAAATTCTATTACATTTCGAATTAAACTTGGACAAGTAGAAGAATTGAGACAACTCAAACTCTTTGAGATAAACTTAAATTTAAGTTTAAAATTAAATAAATTCTATTACACTTTGTATTAAATCTTACAATAGAATAGTGTTAAACGAGATGGACTCATATTCTTCTACATTCACATGAGCTTTCGAAAAAAAAATAAAAAAATTTACATAGAAAAATATTTTTAAAAATAAAAATTAAAAAAAATCAATGATTTCAAATTCATTTCAACGGTGAGTCACGCTCATAAAAATTTATGAGTAGGACATGATAAATCACATTTGTTAAGTAACTGAGAAATAAAAATGACTTATTTTGTGCGTATAGTAATTTTTTATTTGCCGGGATGACCATATAGATGATGCCATGTGATATTTAGGACTAGTGGAGATTCCAGAAATTTTTAGAGATGAAGTCACTCACATTCAAGTGCCACAAATTATAAAAATAAAAAACAAAACAAAAAAAAAAAAACTTTTATAGGCCTATTTTGGGAAGTAGGTTAAAAATCAATTTTTTTTGATTTTTTTTTTTTTAAAATATGTAAAAAAAAATAGAGGTATGTGACTCAAAAAAGTCAAAAAACTGATTTTTAATCCAATTGACAAAATAGGCCTAAATAACATTTAGGCCCTCTCTAAAATAAAAAATAAAAAAACATTTCAATCTTATTTGGAAATTTGTTTTGAAAAAAAAAAAAAGCCAACAAACTATATGAGGAAAAAAAAAGAAAAAGCCAGAAAGTAAATGATGTTAATGATGTGTTCGTTGTTGGTTGTCAATAATGTTAAATGCATTTTCTAATGTATAAAAAAATTATCCATTCTTTAAAAAGTCAAATTATATAGTGGGGTTTTTTAATGATATTAAATCATATTAAATAAAATATTTATAATATAAATATATTTTTTTTAAAGTTTTTGATAAAATCAACTATTGGGTAGCGTTTATGTACATGATATTATTATCTAATAAAAAATCACAATATACATTAAGTGAATAATTTTTTAACAAAGGTGAGTCAATACATAAAAATTTTTACTACATAATTAATTTGAATCATTATGTAAACAATATTTTGAGACTATTGAATAATAACCTTTGAAATATATAGCGGGAAATACAAATTAGTGTAGGTTTTCAAAATAAATTTCAAATTAATGATAAAACTTATCAATTATAATAATTAAAGTCATTATTTTTTCATGAATTTATAATTTTTTTTGGGCTTACAACTTATTAGCAATTTTCAGTAGCATTACATTCGCCGAATTTGTTTAGTCTAAATTCAATCGAATGAGCCTCTTATCTGGAAGAAACTCATTGATAAGAATCTTTTATCGCGAAAAGACTTATTCAAATGAATTCGGGCTAAACAAATTCAGTGGATGAATCATTATTCTTTCCATATATATGTAAACCAAAGAGGACTATATGTATGTATAATAGTATATAGGGTTGCAAATAGACTCGAGCTCGGCTCGGTAAGAGTTCGTTTGAACTCGGTTCGTTAAATTTTTTTTTTTGCGTTCGAGTTTGAACTCGAGTTTGTTAAATTTTTAATAAACAAGTCCAAACATTCTAAAGCTCAGCTCGTAAGCTCGACTCATTAGCTGGATTGTTTAATATTTATTATTTATATATTAAATAATGTAAAAATATATAAAAAAAATAAGATAAATATGTTATTTATATATTTAAAAAATAAATGCAAATAATAGTTAACTATAGATAGTACATTTATATAATAGTGTTAGTAGATATTATTATTTTGGTAAAATATTAACTTTTTTTTAGTATATTTATATATATTGTATATATAATTATGCAATTAAAATTTTAATTGTAACTTTAGTCTCATTTGCAAGTACGAATTTATAAATTTTTTGACTCGTTAAGGCTCGTGAACAAGCTCGAGCTCGAGTCAAGCCTAAGGCAACTCGACTCGAGATTAGTTCATTAAATTTTTATTAAACTCAAACTCAAACTCAAATTCAAATTTAGTAAAATCTTAATAAATAAATTCAAATATACTAAACCTCGACTCCACACTAGTAGTATATACACATCTCATCTCTTGGAGTTCCATAACTACTCCTAAACAAACCATCTTCCTCAACAATCCCTCAAGTTGCCAAGTCTCCAAAAGTCCCACTCCATCCAAATTATTAAAATCATCTCTCTCTCTCTCTCCCCTAAATAAATATCATGACATGACACTAAGCCTCTCTCTCCTCTTCTACTTCAAACACAACTCCATCTCTTTCGTCCCTATAATAATAATAAATTAATAAACACTTCTCGAATTGCATTAGGACTCAAAACCTCAAATTATTTCACAACTACTATATCCAATTCTTATCTATATATATGCACATGCAAGAAACAAACATGCTAGACATTAGTTTTCTCAGACCTACAATAGTTTTCATCTTCAACCACGCTCCTCTATTTATTACATTCACTCCTTTCTCACCACCTTTGTCCCCTGATCTCCATCAAACTCCATCAATCTCCATTAATCCTTCATTAACTTGCAAATTTGGAAGCTACCCAGAAGAGAAGAGAGAGTATTAGAGATGGGTTTGTGGGTTTTGAGAGTGTTTGTTGTTGTTGTTGTTGCTGCATTGTTTTTGGGGGTTGTATCAGCGGAGATCAACAACCAAGTGAAGGATGAGAATGTGATTACATGGGATGATATGAGGGTGGATTTGACGAAGGAGAAGATGGGTTTGAGAGAGGAGCGAAATCGGAGTAGAGTGATTGTGGTGGATTGGAATGGTAGTGGTGATTCAGTTACAGTTCAAGGTGCTGTTGATATGGTTCCTCTGCATAATTCTGAGAGAGTGAAAATTTACATTCTTCCTGGAATTTACAGGTAAATTATATCAATGCAATTGTAATTGAGAATAAACCAGAGTTTTGGTGTGTTGTTTCTCTCTCTGTAAAGAGTTGTTTGGCCATGGATTTTGCTCTTTTATTACTTTTTAACTTCTCATGTGTGGGGGTGGAGAGTGGGGACTCAAAAGTAGCAACGTGGGTATTGAGGGAGTTATTTTACATGCCCCTCTCTCTCTCTCTAATCTCTATCCATGCATGAGGTCCTAGTTCTTGCCTGGTTGTGTCATTCTGTCTTAATTTTTTTTCTATGATTTTTTTATTATGAAAATAATTTTTGAATAATTTATTTATTTAAAATTTTTATTTATTTAATTCCAACCTTAAAACTAATGTTGTTGGCTGTAGCGGTGGTGTGGTGGTAATAGCAGTGATAGTGGTAAGTGGTTATTGTAGTGTAGTCGTGGGGATAAGATTGTGCTAAAAATAATATATTTTTGACATATTAAAATTAAGAATTTTAATTTGTTGTTATTTGTGTTAAAATTAGATTTTTGTGTTGAAATTAGAGATTTTAAATTATACTATGTTGAGAATATTTTAATAGGATCTTTTTATCTTTGGGGAAATTACTTGCCAGTGAAATTTTTTGAAAATAATTATTATTTTACGAAAATTTTCATAATTTTACTTATTAAAATTTATAAAAATTTTCATTGATTTGAAATTATTTTTATAAACATTCACTGATTTGTTATTTGGCCTTTATTTTTAAAAAGATGAAAATTCGCTGAGGTCAAAAAGAAAAAGTTTACATCAAAACTTATGTAATGAATATTTAAGCTTTTGTGCTTAATAGTAGTTCAGAAAGTTGTTTATTGTCTTATTGTTATTAATTACATGTAAAAATAAAAAGTATAATTTAATAGTGATTAATAGTTTCCCCCATCTAGATTAAAAAAAGTTTACATTAAAAACTTATGTAATGAATATTTAAGTTTTTGTGCATATTAGTTTCAATAGTAGTGATTTAGACTCTCTCAAATTTCAACCCCTAACACTCCACACACACGTGGCGGGTGGTGATTGGAGGAGGGGAAAAAAAAGAAAAAGAAAAAGAAAAAGTGACCAATCAAAAAAGAAAGGGGGTCAAAAGGGGGTGGGGAAAGGGGGTCCCAATCTTTATTCTAGTTTCAAAAATTCTTATTATCTTATAGTTATTAATTACAAGTAAAAATAAAAAATAATAATTCAAGATAGTGATTAATAGTTACCCATCTGGATTAATTTTTGATTCCACCATTGAATGTAATCGGGGAACTTGACTCTGGGTTTGTACCTACAAAGAAGTTGAATACTTCATCAAATTATTTTTTCTTTATTATTTTTATTTTTATAGTTTGGCTACTTATAATTGAGTTAAATTTATGATACAGTGAAAAGGTGCTTGTTCCAGACTCCAAGCCTTACATCTCCTTCATAGGAGACGAAAATCGAACCTCTGAGACCATCATCACTTGGCAAAACAAAGCCTCTGACAAAGACAGGGATGGTTCTGAAATAGGAACCTTCGGATCAGCCTCCGTCCAAGTAGAATCCGATTACTTTTGCGCCACCGGAATCACCATTAGGGTAAAAAACCATAAACTCTTTTCAATTTTCACATCTTCCACTGATGCTATTGTCAAATTTCTCATCTTTGTCGCGCTATGCAAATTGCAGAACACAGTGGTTGCATTTCCCGGAGGCTATGGTATGCAAGCCGTGGCATTAAGGTTATCGGGTGACAAAGCCATGTTGTACAAGGTTCGAATTTTGGGGGCACAGGATACATTGCTAGATGATAACGGATCACACTATTTTTACCAATGTTACATTCAAGGAACGGTTGATTTCATATTTGGCAGCTCTAAATCGCTCTATCAGGTATATTTTTTTACAATTTTTACACATTTTAATATAATTTTTACACATCTACCGAGATTATTGACAGTCTTATAATTGCATAGCTTGTGTTATAATGTCACCCATTGTGTTAGATTATTTTCAAAAGAAATTCATGTTGTTTTTCATGAAAACTCTTCATTGGTGTCTTGAATCACTAGGACTGTGTTCTTCACTCGACTGCCAAAAGATTTGGAGCAATCGCAGCTCATCACAGGAATTCAGAAGACGAGGATACAGGCTTCTCTTTTGTAAACTGTACGATCAATGGAACGGGGAATATCTTATTGGGAAGAGCTTGGGGAAATTACTCACGAGCAATATATTCGTACTGTGATATCGACAATATAATAATTCCATCTGGATGGAGCGATTGGGATCAACCATCTAGGCAAAAGTATTAATCCCTGCCTCAATTTACTCTATAAGCTACTGATAACTTACAAGAACTAATCGAACTTTGTATATTTACAGGACTGCTGTGTTCGGGGAATACAAGTGCAGAGGCAAAGGAGCAAATAGAAGGTATCGAGTGCCATGGTCAAAGAATTTAAGTTATGAGGAAGCAAGGCCTTTTCTGGATATGAAATTCATTGAGGGAGAGCAATGGCTGAGACTACAGTAGTGTTTGATGTTGCTTATAACTTTTGGATGAGAGCAGGTACAGTGGGGGTTGGGGATAGGAATTCTTTTGTACAGAAGGCCAAAACAGACTATATTTAGGGCAGAGAAGTTTTGAGCGCCTGTTTCTTTTGTTTTCTTGAGTGGGAATTGAGGGTTAGTTTTGGAAAATGCATTTGTCTATTTATTTATTTATTTATTTTTTACTTTTTTAGAATTAGTTAAAAAAAAGTTACTTTTTAAGGCAAACAATAAAAATTTACTTTCTTTGTTATGAGAAAGTTCAAGGTAGCTCATGTATTTTTTATTTTTTTGCTTTAGTGAACTGTTTTCTGATTTTTATTTATTTTTTCCATTTAAAACTTTTTAGATTCGTGGGCATGAAAAGCAAACAATTTTTTTTTAAAAAAAAAATAAAAATAAAGTAAGAGCACAAAATATAAACAGAAGAGACAAAAAGATTTGACGACATTACAAGAGAACACAACATTGTCAGTGCAGAGGTACACAAGGTATAGAAAGTTACAAAGAACTGGACTACAACCAACCCAATAGAGAGTTTAATTGAAGGGTTCTGAGTCATCTATTCTAAAACAATCAGTTAAGAACAGAAATTCAACAAAAGTTCTAAGTTCTAACCTCATAACTGTACACCTAAAGCTAAAAAGACAGTTCCAGTACACGAGTCCTGCCATTGCAGAGCCTCGGCATTGCAGAGTCTGGAGAGGATCAAATGTACATAGCCTAACACCCACGTGAGAAGAGGTAATCTTACTGCTGCACAAAGGTCCGCCCTCTAAATCAACCAAAGTAAAAAATAAACTCGCAATGTAAATCCCAACAGTTTTCTTTCTTTATTTACATACATTCTTGCATTTGCACCATGTCCTGATTTGTGGGGACTAGAACTCCTGTCAAACATATCATGCGAGCACTTCCAACAATTCCGATTCACATTTCTTCCCAGTAGTTTCAAATTCCTCTAACTTGCCCTTGTTATCATCTCCATAACCAACATCATCATTATCATCATCGTAATCTTCAACATTATCACTAATATGATGGCCATTCTCCGCTTGATCTTTTTCAGGACTGTTAATAACATGAGCATGATTATTATCTATGTCCATACCTCCTGAAAGTTCATCATCAGGAGCCAAATTGTCCAAGTCAAGCTTTTCCTCCTCGACTATATCAAGCTTGGTAGTCGGAGGAACTTCATGACATGACATAGGAAAATCATCAGACTCGGGCTCCTTGGCAGAAATTGAGGCCGGAGAAAGCTTAGCATCTAGGCGGATGACAGAAGATATGGCTGAGAGAATGTCATGATTCAACTTGATATCAACCCAGTGGTCCCCCATCCAATCTCTTGAGACTCTTAGGTTCTTTCTATTTATATTCAGTAGTATGTTCTCACCTAACATCACCCAAAAGAACAATGCATTAGAAAAAGAAAAAGAAAACGAAGTTTATGAAATACAGGAAAAAGGAATATATATATACAAGAATACTGAGCAAACTACGGTTGCAATTGAAATTGTCAATATGGAGATCATGAGCGGGTGAGAGTAGAGAGAGAGTGTATTTGTCTAGTGGTAAAAGTTGAATTTACATTTTAATCCTTACAATAACTGCTAAGCAAAAGTAAATATTTTGAGAAAATAGTGTTGCCAGGGCTTTTTGGGAATCAAAATTGGGTGATAAAGGTTCATACCAAATGAGTTGGGTACTTCATATAATAGAGAACATATATGTAATATAGAGTAGAAACGTGTGCAGGAAATCGTGGGTGAGGGTGGAGAAAAGAGTAATGTATAGTGGATATCAGTTATTAGTTTAGTGATTTTACTTTTTGACCCTCGTACTAACAGCTAGGCAAGATAAATATTTGGGAAAAGCATACTATTGTTATGGGTTTTTCGGAAATCAAAATTGCGAGACAAAGTTTTCATACCTAGTTGTGTGCTATATATGTAATAGTATAGATATATATAAAATGGCAATTGGGTCAAATTTCGTAAAGCATACCCGGAATGTAAACAGGTAAACTTTCATCTCCAGAGTTGCCAATTCTGGTCACAACCCCTTCCCACCAGCCATCGCTCCACCATGCATCCACCGGAGCTCCAACCTCAAAGGCATGGTCTATTTGATCATGACGAAGGGCGGGCCTGATTGTTGGGCGGCCCGGGCATCTCATTCCAAGTTTGTCAGGCATGGCCAGTCTGAAAGCAGGAACCCATTCCTAAAAATTGAATAAAATGTCAGAAAATGTCTGTTTTCCTTGTCCACGTGGGAACTGATGCACAGAAAGACAACATTTTATCCCAGTGAATCCTAGACTCTTGCCAAAAGGTAATGAACCTAGTCTAAAATGTTGGGCAACTATAATTCACATTGAGTTTCCAATGAACCCTAGCCTATGGCCAAAAGGTAATGATAATGACCTAGTCTAAAACACTGGGCATGCACCTATAGTTCACATTGAGTTTTCTAATCACATATTCAATGGGGGCAGCTGCAATTTGACCCAACATTAAAGTTCCCTTTTCTTAAAAAGAATTTCAAAGTTCAAAAAAATGGAGGGTAACAACTATTATTTATTGTGAAAATTTTAAAACTACCCGCTATCGCTTTAATCTTCTATTTTGAATCTCAGCCCATACAGATATAAATTCAAAAAAATGTTCCAGCCGAAAAAGCATACCTCAAGACTACCGCATCCATCTTCATCTTTCACATCATCATACTGGACTCTCATCCGTCTCTGGGCAACCCGCAAGACTGTACACCTGAACCAGCAACCTCTGATACCACTATCTTGGCATAGCAACTCTATCTTTTCATTAACCTGAAATGGTCGGGTATGCCAAGGCTGCAAAAAATCATACTTCAAGTTTGGGTATGATGGTTTATATGTCAGCATTTGGTGCCCTCTACAACTTCTTGTCCTTTTAGCTCCCACCTTTACATTGTCCCCTGGGCTAAAATCTTCGTCTTCAAAGAAATCAGGATCAAAACACGAGAAAATTGGTTGATCAAAATAGCCACGCAGTTTACTCAATTTGAAGGGCTTCACACGATTGCTTTTAAATTGCCTATGGCAAAGACGTACTCTGGCTAATAGGGCACTTGGAATAACAGTCAGACACTTCTCGTAATGTTCACTAGTTAAGACTGTGGCAGGACCATCAACACACTCCGCACTAATGACTTGAGCATGAGGTGTGATGAAAACTTCTTTGGGGTGAGGATTTCGTAGAGAAATCACACCCTTGACTTCTTGATTATGGTGAAACCACCTCACTTTGACCTTTTTTTGTCCCTTCCTATCTTCATACATATCTTCCAAATACGCAAGGTGACGATTTTCTTCTTCAGCCATGACAAAGACGAAGGATTGTACCTAAATATTGAAGAGTTAACAAATGTCAGAGAAAATGAAAAATACATAAGGTTCCGTTTCGATGTGGATGGATTTCAAATCAAGTGATTTGAGGTTAAATTTTATAAGAATATTGAAAAGTTGGTTTATTATAGTAAATTCTTATTTATCCCAAAAAATAAAAAAAAGTTTGTTTATTATAGTGGATTGAAAAATTATAGAATAAGATCAGTTGAGATAGAAGAGATGTATATTAGTAAGATCCTTGTAGTTAAAAAAAAAAAAATCCTTAGCATGATTTCAAATAACTACTTTCATATAGTTATTTCAAATCCATCAAGATAAAGCTATTTATTTAATTTTGAAATCCATAGATAAACTATCAAAACAAAATTTGAGCTATTCTTCTTGAATGACTAATATGTACTTCAAATCCATAAATACAAATGGAACCTAAGCCTATGTTTGGTTGGAGGATTTGGAGAGAGATTTGGAAAGGGAAAGGGAAAAGTATGTGAAACTAGGTGAAATGTAAGTACATTTTATTTACATTTCACCTACCTTTTCCCTTTTCCTTTCCAAATCCCTTCCCAAATCTCTCAACCAAACACAGCATAAAAGTATTTGTTATTTGAACAGTCAAGTGAGGTTCACAGCTTGAGGCAGAATGAAGTCAATGCAACAAGGCACAAACTAGAACACAGCCAACTAATTTAAATCCTGATAATGACGCCACAAAATTCCGAGCTTACACATCATCATGCAGACATACCTTGAGGTTTATTTCATATATGAAGCATGTATGACATCATTCTTTAAATAGAAGTGTGACATAAAATCAACAGTTGTTCTATATTATTAATAGGGCCAGCCGAGCTATATTCACTGAGGTCATTCAAATTTAAGTGACTCCAGCATTAACTTTCTCTTTTAGGTACTTTACTATCTCTTAGGCTATCTTGGGATCAAAGATTTGGGGAGGGATTTGCGTAAGTAAAAGAAAAAATAAGGGAAATGTGGCAAAAATTTAACTTCTATTTCATTCACTTTTGTCTACCCTTTTCCTTTCCCTCCACAAATCCCTCTTCAAACCCTATATCCAAACAGAGCCTTAGTGCACTATGTCCCAGGTTTTAAAGCCAATTTAAGGTTTTGTGTTACACAAGTTCTCCTTTTCAGAGCAGCTACTGTTAGTTGCAGGCTCGCTGCTCATTTCCTATTAAAACTGCTTCCTCTTTTAAAATAATGGCAAATGCTCACCGCTATTGTAGTCCCATTCCTGCAAAATGCTTGGTAGTGCTTGAGTAGTTTACCGCATGTCCATGCAACGCCTGACCACACAATGTCTGAAGTGTGCCCTTTCAAATTCCTCGCAAGACGACCCTGATAGGAACATAGGTGTTAAATGAACATATGAAGACATAATTAGGTTTGAAATGAGGACAAAACAAATGAGATATACCTTGTAATCAGGCATGCCTGTCCGTTGACCACCTAGTCCAGGTGTTGGATCATTCTTTGGTGATTCTATTATTAGAAATAGTATAAGAAGAAAAATGTTAAAAGTTTTTGGAGTGATACTTTATCAAGAAATGAATGACATAAATGATAATAAGTTCTCATCCTCATCCATGGCCAAGAAAATAATAAGTTCAAAAACAAAAATTATCAAAGCTTATACACTAGAGTCTTGCAAAAAGTGAGAGGACATTCATGAATCTGATATCATCACCAAAATGTGTAATCAGGGCTTAATAATCCTGCTAAATTACGGTGTAACCCTAATATCTAGGTAATAATTAACAGTATTGGTAGCTCCCAAATAAAATTGTACAAATAGAATCCAAACTTTCTAAGATGCAGATCCAACAAGTAGTTACAAAGTGTCTCTACAATTGGCCTCCACTCTCAATTACCAGAGATTGATGCCAGAGATGATTAGCAAATATCAAGAGTAAAGTTTTACATTAGTGATTATTCTGTCAAACTATAACACTTCGAAACCATGACAAACATGAGAAAAGAGAGATAGTCCATAAATGACTCAATTAAGAAGCATTTCCACAAGGAACACAAAATCTGCCAACTGCTGAGAAACAACAACATGAAAGTTGCTCCAGAATAGTACACAAGCATGGTTACCTAATATTGACTATTGAGATTTGGTAAAGCTAACATTTAGTATGCACGTGTACATGTCATATTTGTTAGCACTCCATGACAGAAACTATATAATTCATCACTAAGCTGTTTAGAATGTCAACATTAGAAACAGATCTAGTGACTTATGACCGGTTCATCCATGAAAATAACATCAGGACACCATCCTACTTATGCTTCAATATATAAGAAATACGTAGGTTCCTCCTCACAATAAATTTAGGACAGTATTCAGTAAGTTTCTGATAATTTTGCATATCTTTACAAGGACAAGATAAAGAAGAAACAATATAACAATAAATAAAAAGAGGAATGATGCAAAACATACTGGATTGATCCCGTTGCCGATGCTGTTTTGAGAGCATAGAAGTGAGCCAATTCACAACCTCTCTCCTGGATCTCCATCTGAAGCCAGCATGGACTGAATTCTCCGCCCCGTGAACATTCAGGAAGTCCTCAGAAACAACATAGAACATGTGTCTAACACTTCTTTCAGTGCCCACAACAGCAAGAATGGACTCCCCCGAAATGTCCTTCAAAAAATAGTGAACCACACGGTTGCCCCGCTCCTTGGAAACAAATTGCTCTTTCCACTCCACAAAACAGTGACCACTTGCAGCCATATTTAGATAATAATCCCCAAGTGGGCTTAACCAAACATCAGACCCTAACGAAACCCTAATTTCATAGCTGAAAATAAAAAAAGACAGTCCAGTGTACAGGCTGCTGCCACTAGGTTTTTGACCCAATTAACACAATTAATTGCCTAAATAGCTGCAATCTTGGAAAATTTCTATCAAAAAGCCACAATCTTTCAATAGTTCAATATTGTAATTTGATTTAACCTTAGAAACCTCCAAAATTCCCAGCTCAAACTAAAAGAGTAGGGTATTTAAAGGAAACTGAAGTTCAATTAAGCTGCAATCTTGGGAAACTTCTTACAAAAAAACACAGTCTTTCAATAGTTCAATGTTGTGATTTGATTAACCCTAGAAACCTCCAAAATTCCCTTCTCAAACAAAAAGAGTAGCAAACAAGAATTTGGTAGTTCAAGAAACTGAGTAAAACCCAAGAAAAACTATGGTTTAGGAGATCTGAAAGAAGATCAGAAACCCCAGTCAAAAGAAATGGGCTTTGACTATAAAATCCAAATCAAAGAAACATAAAGATGAGATTTTTGAGGGGGGGGTTTTTTTTTTTGTCAATCATCAAGAAATTGAAAGGGCATCTACTTCTACAACAGCAAAGATGGGCCTCAGAACAGAGATTTGAGGGTGAGAAGTTCAAAGAAAGAACTGATCAGATTGGAAAGAGGCAAGAAGAGAAGGATTTGATTGTGGTTTGAGCTGTGGGAGATTGAGAGGAGGGAGAATATTAAGAGAGAAAATGAGAAGATGGGTACCTCAGAGAAGCCATAAACAGTGTGTGCTTGAGAGTTTGCAGGGTATTGGAACTTCACATCCCATAAGCTGCTGCTAGAGAGAGAGAGGGGGAGAGAGAGAGCTGGTGGACGGTAGAGAAAATGTGGTAAAACCGAATCGCACAGGGGAAATTCTCGAATATTGAGTTTTCAATATCCTTTGTGTTTTTTATTTTATTTTATTTTTTCCATTTTCCATTTTTATGTTTTCAAAATAAAATATAATAATAATAAATATTTATATATTTTAGATAAATTACTATGTTTTCAAAATAAAATAATAATAAATAAATAAAATATTTATATATTTTATGATAAATTACTCATACATAAAATTTGTTAAAAATATAAATTTTTCACTTACGTTTTGTAAATTATAAATACCGCTTGTCAAAAAAAAATTTACAACTAAACTAAAGAAAAAAAAAATCCAAATACTCTCTAATATCAAATTAAAATTATGATAAATTACACTGACACCTTCTAAAATTTCTATATAATATAGATTCTTTTCTCATATTTTGAAAAATTATATTCTTCTCCCTAAAGTTTGTAATCTCATTACAAATTGCTCCTGGATTGCTGATCTCATACCTTAAAAAATTTTAAATGACCATTTTGTCATTTTTCCTACCATTGCTTCTTTCTATCATCATGATTATATTCTACAACTTTCCATCATTAAATTCTACTTGAACATATTCTTATTGAGTGATAATATACAAATATAAATTTTATATAAAATTTTCAAACACAATGATATAGTTTAATGGTGACCATTCACTTTAAAAACACTATAAACATAATTTATATTTACAACAATATCACTATCACAACATTTTTATGATATTTTTTGTATAAATTCTTATATATGAATGTAATTTTTTTTTATTTCCACCATCATTTTTCTTTCTCGTCTATTCATTCACATTTATTACAGTATTACTAAATTTTTGTATTTTTTTATATTTGGTGAATTTAAAAAAAAAAATCACCAAATATTATACTTCTTAAATATATCTAGAATAGGTATATCTAAAAAATAAAAATAAAAATAAAAATACTTAACTATTAAAAAAATTTAGTAAAAATTAAAAAAAAAAAACAAAACAAAAATAATAATTTTTTGTGTAAGTTAAACCAAAGAAGATGGTTGTTATTTCTCTTAAAATGATATGAACAAAATATTAATATTATTTTATTATTTTATGTATAAAAATTAAATGACAAATATGTCATTTTAATCTGACAAAAAAATATTTAATTTTTCAACCGCGAGAGAAGATTTATTTTAAATAGAAATCTCAGGTTGTTAATATAGTTTACCTTTAAAATTATTATAACATCTCCATTTGCATTTATCCACTGCCAAAACCATTCTCTCTGGCTCACCATAATATTTTATAGTCCTCTTCAATAACATTAAGGCCATGTTTGTTTTGCAATTTGAGTGGTCTAAACTGTATTTTCATGCCCGTAAGCTTTACCCGCAGCATGTTTGGTAGTGAAATAGGAGGGTAAATTGATAATTCAAGGTGCTTAGTAATCTCCTTTGTAAAGGGATTAGCTTGGCTAGATTTTGAGTGGGATTAAGAAAATAGTGAAGGATTGAGTCTATTTTATATATAAAAAATTTATTTTTAACCAAGTTCACCTATTTGTTTTAATTTTTTTAATATAAAAAATAATTTATTTATTTATTTTATATAAAAATAATTTACAATATCATCATTAACCATCTCTCATACTATCAAAACAAACCTTTTTAAGACCTTGTTTGGGAATATGTTTTTTTAATAACTTTTTGACTTTTTTGTTAAAATATGATGTAAAAAAATGAATATGTTTGGGATGACTTTTTGATTTTTTATAAAAAAAAAATGTGCAAAAGTAGATAGAAAAAATAATCTTTGACTTTTTGGTATAGGTTGTTGATTTTTTGAATTTTTTAGTAATTTTTTTAACTTTTTGGCTAAAAAAATCACTTGCCAAACAAGGCCTTATTCCTCTCACTAGCAATCTTCACATTAACAATCTTTTCACTAATTATCTTCTTACTAACAATGCCATCAAACCTAATCCGCCAAACAAAAATGGACTAAGCCTTTGTTTGGCAAAAGGTTATGGGATTAAAATAGTCACAAAATGATAAAATATGCTAAAAAGTCAATAAGATAAAATATCATATTCAAACCATAATTATTTTATTTTTTTCGTTCAGCCTTCGTTTGGGAAGTGGGTTGGCTTTTTAACTATTTTAAGCCTCGTTTGTTAACTATATATTTTAGCAAAAAAGTAACTATAAGATATCACATCACTGTCTCTACTTTTCTGTATATATTTTCGTAAAAAGACAAAAAGTTACTAAAATAGCATGTTCCCAAACGAGGCTTTAGCCTGGGCTAAAAAATATCGTTTGGGATGGATTTTTTGTTTTTTTTTTTTAAACTTTCGTGAGAGAAAAATTGAAATGATTATGGTTTAGATATCATATTTTATTTTATTGACTTTTTAACCTATTTTTATCATTTTGTGACTATTTTAGTCCCAATATATGATGCCAAATGAAGCCTCACAAAAGACCAAAAAAAAAAATTTCAAAAAAATAATCCCAAACGGGACTTTTTAGTCTCAAGCTAAGAAAATAAAAAAGTCAACCCACATTCCAATCGAAACCTAAATATTTGTAGATAATAATATGGTTTGACTTTTTTAAAGTTTGGCCATCTTAATATTTAGTTGAATATTCATGTAAAAATTAAAATTATCAATTATATTGACTAAATGATATTCGACTAAAACCAAGTTTGGCATAAGCTAAATAATACAAAAAGAAAAAGTCACTTCCTATTTAAGTCACATCATCTTATTTAAATCACATCACTCTCTAACACATCACATCAAAACCCAACTCAAATCCACCCATATAAGCCAATAAGTAAAAAGTACATTTTTTTAAGAACATCCAAACCAACCTTAAATATTCGACAATACTTAAATGACTTACATGAATATTCGACTAAATGAATATTTGACTAAATTGATACTTAAATGAATATTCGACTAAACGAATATTGACTAAATGAATATTTGACTAAATATTCGACAATACTTAAATACCGAAATCAATTTTAAAATTCATTTAGTCGAATATTTATGTAAAAAATTAAAATTATCAAATATTGATAATTATATATTTGAATAAAATTTGTATTGTAAAAAATGAATAGCTATTATTGAAATTATATTTGTCATCTATTTTTTAAAACAAATAAAATATCAAACATAACTATCAATGTCCAATCATGTTTATTTTTTACATGAATATTCTAATCATGAGTTTCTAAAAAGTGAAAGATTCATCGAAATGGATCTTAAAATAAACTTACTAAGTCCAAATAATTTGAGAGAAACCAAATTTATAATGATAACAACAATAGTGTTAATCCAGTAGGTAGCCATTTGTTATGTAATTAAAAATCTCAATGTTGAATCAAAAAAAAAAAAAATCTCAATGAGTGAAATGTAATTTCTTGACGAGGAAATGTATATTTTTAATAATTTTGAAAAAATATATTTATAATTTATTTTAAATTTCATATTGTTTTTATATTTTTAATCATAGGACTAAAAATCCTTAAAGTAAAGTAGGGATACCATGAATTCTTCCTCACATGAAACTTGGTAATGTTTTTAATTTTTGTTTATTTATTTATCTTTTTGAAAATTAAAAATAAATTTCTTTTTTTATTTTTTAAAATTTTAAAAATGTACAATTTATTTATGTTTGATTAAAAAAATAAAAGCAGTGGTTAAAGAAAAGAGAAATAATACAATCATGTTACATCCCTATAAAAATCTCTTACAAAAACATTTTTTCATAAATTCTAATCAATAAAGAATCTATTCACATATTTATTTTCTAGTAGTGTTAAAATCTTATCGGTATGAAAGGGTGTTTTTGTGGAAGATTTTTATGGGGATGGATCATTTTCCATAGTCATGAGTACATAGTTGGGCTTATGCAGCCCAATCCAAGTAAGCCTTGAGACAGGCTCAAATTAGTGAAAGGCCCATGGGGCTAAACATGCAGCCCTACAAGTCATTCCTCAGCAATTTGAAAGAAAACGATTAGTCCATCATCTTCCTGTCATCATCACTCTCTCTCTCTCTCTCTCCTCTCTCTCTCTCTCTACGCTCAGATATATATATATACATGATCGATTTTGGAAGCCATGAGAACAAGTTCGAAATGCTGAAGAAGAACTCTACAATGTACCTTTGATTTGTGTTGAATAGTGGAGCTTGAAAGTTGGAAGAATGGCTGGAATAGGTGTAGTATTGGAACTACTGAGGAAAAATCCAAGCTTGAGTGGCCAAACCCTACATTCCTATGGTTTCTTCTCCGCCTCTCTCGCTGCTTCCACTGCCGCCGCTTCTGTTGCCGCCGCAACCCCTTTTGCCGCTAGGGTTTTCTTCCGGTACTCCCTCTCTCTCTTTCATCTATTCTCTCTCTCTCTCTCTCTCTATATATATATATATATTATGTATGTATGTATATACGCAAATGCATCATCAATACAAGCCCTAATCGGTGCAAAGATTTGTGTTTTGTTATTATCAAGCATTTTCGCATTGATTCACAGCCTGTTTGGATAGGCTAAAAAAGTGAGAAATGGAGTGAAATGGGAAGAAATGTGGGAGAAAAAGTGGAGAGATTGGGGGAGAAATGAAACCAACTGAATATTGTTTTGTTATAATACCAAAATTAGCTTTTTAGATATAGGAGAAATAAGAAGACTAACCCGTTTTGGTAATATAATAATAATAAATATTATTATTATTTATATATATGTCAAGATAAGAGAGAAATCAGTATCTTTTCTGTTTTCTCTTATTTATCCAAACAAGAGGGAGATAAATCACAACATTTCTTTTATTTTCTTTTCTTTTCTCTGATACTCTCCTAGGTTACCAAACATAGTAATGTGAAATTACAGTCCAACATATTTTTTTTTTAAAGATAGATACAGTCCAACATTAATATATCACATATATGAGGCAACTGAATCAATTGGTTTTTGCATAAACCATTGTATTAGGTGCCTACTCCGTAAGATGTATTTTTTGTTAAGTAAATCCAATACTATTGGAAATGTGCTAGGTTATCATTTTTCTGCAAGTTGTTTTGATTGATCAAACAGTGATGTTACTTATAAAGGAGTTATTAGTTTATTTATGTTGATAAGTAGTTTGTATTATAGAAAGCATGTCACAGTGCAACAGTGACAACATGATGTATAGAATGAGCACTCACTAGAACAAAAATAAGCTTTCCTATGAAGTCAACAAAATTAAAAACTGTATCGCAAAAATTCCTGATCAGCCAAAATCTAAGAGAATTGTCATAGACATCTTTATCCTAGGACAAAATCTCATTTGTTATAGTACGCAATCAATAAAGTTCTGGTTGAGGATATAATTTGTTCACTTTATGAATTTTCTGTTTTAATACTATGTTTATAACTTTATGCTAATTAAATTTTTGTGGCTCATTCTTGATTTGTTTGATGTAAGAATTGAAACGGCATTCTTAGTAATAGTCTGAAATTGTGGATAGTTTTTGAAATAGAGCATTGGTTTATGAGCGAGTAATTTGGTCTATATTTTCACGTTATGCATTTTTGTGACTATCTATGGTACGGAAACCTGTTACTCTGCTCTGCAAATGAATAATTACTATTCCTTGCATGTATATATCCTGTTATTTTAATCAGGCATCAAGGTTTTCGTTACATTTAGTTTTGATATATGTGTAGTAGTTTTGGTCTCTCTTTTAGTATGATACACCTATATTACATGTACATTTGTTTCTAGTTCGTATATTGACTTGCAGCATTCATGATACAGCAATACTGGAAGATCAATTGCGTATTGCGATGCTGGTGCTGCTTTAACTGATGAAGATTACATTACCAGCATAAGAAACGCGTCTGCAAATATTTTTCTGCATGATTCTCTACACTACAGTACCAAAGAGTACAAAATTGAGCTAAAACCTCTGTTCTCAGCTTTTGGATTAAGGTTTCTGGCACTGGCATCATTGAGGTCTTTCTTATCATCTTATTTGTCTCTTTCGAAGTCTCGTTCAAACGTAGAAGAGGATGACGATGACTTCCTACAGGATGATCCAGGAGAGCACCAAGTAGATTTGGTTGTTCCTTTCAAGAAATCAGTGAAGCAAGTTATTCGTGAGGTGAGTTCAATCGATTTCTCCCATTTTTGTTCCAGACGTCTCAGGGTCAAGTTTTACCTTCAAAAGCGGCATCTATAGAGAGAAAGTAGAGTCAGTATTAGGAAAGATAAATGGTCCTTATCCTCGTGATCATTGAAGATTGACGTGTAATGAAGCAGTGCACACAGGAGAAGAGAGTGTATTTGATCTTATCCACTGTTTATTATTCTTTGGTCCAAGAGTCCTCAGATTAGGTGTTTTCATATAGCACTGAAAAATTACATAAAAGTCCATGAACATTTTATCCATCAATCACTTTCCTACTGCCTCCAAATCAGTTTTGCATTCAGCCCTCCAATGAGCAATTCTATGTTAAGTAAATTCTGGGGTGAGGATCATACAAGATCTTATTTTATGGCAATCACTGCATCAATCAACTCAAAGTATGTGGGATTTTATCAAACTTTTTGAAATTCATTCCGTTGCCTTATTAGAAACGAACCCATTTATTATAACACTTGGATATCTGTTAGACATTAGGCTCCCCTACTGTCTCCTTTATATTGCTTTATGGAAAATCATGCTTGGAAGTTCTTTGTGGCTTTGTTATTTGTTATTTTAACTTTATCTTTTAAGAATTTACTAATTTAGCAGCAGAATTGTTGATTTATATTTTGTATCATGTCTTAGACCACTGTTGTAACTACTAGACGGGTTCTGGAAAGAATTGCCGTTCATTATGTTTCACAGAGGATGGCATGGAAACTTCTTAAAGGTACTTGCTTTTTCCATTAATGCTCCTTTTGTTTCGGCGGAAACGTGTCCGTATTTTATGGTGGTTGGTACAACAGAAAATAAAAGTCAACGGAAAATATTTTCTATGGTCAATGGAAAACAAGCCTATTTGGATGGAAAATGTTTTCTACTTTTCAAAAGCAAAAAACGTTTTCTAAACTAAATTTTTACCAATGCCACCACATTGCCATCAGCACCACCGTTGTTGCCGCCATCACCTCCACCACCACCACCACCACTATCACCTCCACCTTATCAACACTACCACCACCACTACTACCACCTCCTCCTCCTTTACCCCGTTGCCGCCACTACTACCACCACTAATGCAACTATTAGTGCATTAGTTTCAAGAATGCAACCAAACATAAGAAAATGTTTTCTAGTAGAAAATGTTTTCCGCCAAAACAAATTGAGCGTAAGTTATAAAAGTGGCTACTTTAAATGATTTGTCTAATTTTACATGTGTTTCTTACCAATTTTTATGATAAATTTTTTACAGATATACCCAAATCAGCGGTGCGCAAGGCTGAAAGGGGGATGCCAACTTTTGTCTACTTCGTCAGTGTTAGCAAAACAACTTTCAGAGGTCAAAACATATATTTCCATTTCTCTTCATTCAGTTAAGCTAGTTGAGTTTCAACTTCATTGTTCAATAACCCGTCATCATGTATAAGCAGGGCATCTTCTTGGAGTTGCAGCGTCATGGCTTGTCCAAGTTGGCATTGATATTTACCGGTTCTTTTCTTACATGTCTCGAGAAGATGATGATCAAATTGATAGAGCAGAACAGGTTGAACTTCTTGGGAAGAAAGTTTATGGTACTACTGTCAGGTGTGGTGCATCACTGGTTTTTGCGTCTATTGGAGCAGGGATTGGTGCATCCCTCTTTCGACCTTTGATTGGTCAGTGGATTGGTAAGCACATCACTGGACCCTTACAAGAAGCTCAAGTTCACTGAAAACATTTTTTGACATTCCGTGCAACGGAAAACAAGCTTATTTGAGCGGAAATTGTTTTGTAGTTTTAAAAGGTGGAAAACATTTTGTGGATTAAGTCTTACCAATGACACCACACTATCACCACCCACATCACCACCCCCACCATTGCCACCACCACCACCACCACCACCACCACCACTTCTACCACCCCATATCACTAACACCAGAGCTAGCACATAAGTTTCAAAGTCGCAACCAAACATATGAAAACATTTTCTAGAAAATGTTTTTGCCAAAACAACTAGGAGCATTAAAATGCCTGGGAAACAACAAACTTTAAACTTTTGTTGAATTGTCTAAAACAATTTACTGATTTCTAATTTTGTAAATTTTGCAGGCTGTGTTACTGGGGATATGGCAGGGCCTCTTATTGTATCATTCTGTTTTGAGAAAGTTTTTCAAGCAAATTTTTAGAGCATTGGTTGCAACATTTTTCCTTGGCATCTACTTGAAATAAGGTCGACTCTACTGATTCTGAATATTTTGTAACTGCATTTATAAGAAGCCACTTCCAACCATTCCTCAAAATTTTGGCTTCATTAAGCTGCAAGTAGATACACCGATTAGTCTGAACTAATTTTGAATTGCACATGATCAGTTGGGTAAATAATGTCTTTTGCTCATGAACAGGTTTCAAGAACTACAATCCTGTGTTTTTTCTTCTTCATTTTAATGTAACACGCTTTCTAATTGCTTTAAGAAATGTTTATAAGATTTGTTATAGTTAGAGTAACATTTTCTTTCTCGAAATTGGTTTGTTGATGAATGGCATTAGAATGCTGTCACTGCCCAGAAAATAAATGATATGATGTCAATTTCTCAAAATTTTGTAAGTATATTTTTGTCTGATTTCTTTAGCTTTGCCGTGCTTCAGTCGTTGGTTCGCATTATTTTAGTGAATGCATTATTGTGCTGGATGTGCTATATGATTAATTAGGGTGCAAAATTTTCTATTCTTAAAATTTATGTTGTTTATGTCTCTGTGTTTTCAGTCACTTGATCGTGTCTTGAAATTTCAAAATCATATAGTTAGGATTATATATTTATTGGATAAATTTTGGATTACTTGTGAGAAAGCGGCTTATGCCCAATATAATTAATTTTAATTTTTCTATTTGTTTTGTTTTATAAATAAAAATAATAAATATAAATAAAATATTTTAAATAGATTTCGTTGTTTAATATAATTAGTTTATACAATATATCTAATATTTATATTGTTGATTTGATGAAAAAATATATATAATTTATATTTTGGTCACGGTATCAATTGCTTTTAATCTTCAAATAATACTAAATTTTTTTTTTATAATTTCAAAACATATTTTCATATAATTACATATGTTTTATTTTAAACATATTTTATTACATCTTGTATACCATTTTCAATTTTAACCATAGCTGATTGGGCTGTGTTTAAAATTTTCATTTTTGTCTTTGGATAATTTTACGTAGAAGCAATGTTAAAGTCATCTAATTTTGTTATCATTTATAATTTTGTTATCCTTTACAATCTTATTAATACTCATCGTATCTAATCTTATAGTATAATTTTATCCCTCACAATCTTATCAATAATGTTATCGTATCTTATCTCATAAATAAAAAGTAATACTATATATATTTATTGATAGATATTTATGATATTTAAATTGGGAAAAAATAGCATACATATAATATTGAATCAATTTTAATAAATTTTCCCCCTGTATGTGACGCAGGATGTGGTCCCTACGTCTAATCTATTAATCCAAATAGAGTAATGTTGGGGGGTGTTTGTTTGAGGAGATTCGAGTGTGGGATAGGATTCTATGTTCATTGCATGTGATAGTTTGATATTTGGTTTAAAAAATGTAAGTTGGATTAATAGTCTCACCGGACTATCAATCCCTTATTTGTGAGATTATTGTATCCCATGAGGGGAGGTGTGGGATAAAAATGATGGGATAACTCCTCCTCTGCATTGGAAGGTTAAAAGATATTTTTGGCCCTCATTTTTTGTTTATATTAAGTTTGGCATCTCAAAATAAGTGCACTTATTTCATTTTTATCTTTTTTGGGTCACATCAATCAACATCTTCTCTCTACTTTTTCTACACATAATACAAAAAAAGTCAAAAAGTGCACTTATTTTGTCTTCCCAAACTTAAGTTATAAAATTTAAAAATCTCAATTAAAAATTAAATTAAATTAACAGTCCAATAAATTATAATCCTCCCTTTAAAAGTTTAATTTATTCAATTTATTTAATTAAAAATAAAATTAAAAGTTTAATTTATTAAAAGTTCAACTTAAAATAAAATTAAAAAATCTCAATTAAAAATTAAAATAAATTTATATAACTTTTATTGATGTTCTATTTATTTAATTTTTTTAAAAGTTTTAGTAAAAAAATTAAATAAAATAATATACACATTGGATTCAAAAAAATAGTCCAATCGAAACATCTAATCACATGACTAAACAAACAAGATTTAATTGAATAGTCAAATCCAGACATCTAATCCTATAGCTAAACAAATATAGGATACAAATTCAATCCAACCAAATAGTTCGGGGACAATGTATCCCAAGACTAACATTCCGGTGGATTACAATCCTTCCTTACTCAGTATGTCCAAACAAACACACTTTTATGGTACACACCCTTTAAAAAATTTGTACCATATGACATTGTTACATATTTTTATAATAAATGTTATGTATTTTTAAGGTAAATATTATGTATTTATTTTGGTAAAAATTACGATAATTTATGATTTAAAAATAAAATTACATATTTTATGATAATATTACGTATTTTTGAAATAATTTTACACTTTTTTATCTAAGAATTTTCTAACTACAAAATATGTAATAATACCATAAATTACGTAACATACATCAGGGCCAAACACATTACATCAAACAACAAAATGAAGTGAAAATTTTAGTTCAGGTTAAATGTAAAAAAATAATTACAGATAAATAAAAAAATTATAAATATTAATTATTAAATGAAATTGTAATAACTATTTAGAAGTAGCACCGTGCGATAAATTCCCTCAAAATGAAACTACAAAATGACAAAACATCGGGTATGTTTGGTTTGTGTTTGAGAGATGTGTTTTAGAAATAAAAAGTACCAAAACATGTTTGGTTTGGTTTTTTTCAAAAGATGTTTTGGAAAATGATTTTGAGAGAGAGTTTTGAAAAAAGTGATTGATTTGATATGTGTGAGAGAGAGATTTGTTTGGAAAACTTGTTTGGTTCACAAGTTTTAGGAAATTTTTTTTGAGAAAATTTGTTTGATTTGATTATTTTTAAAAACTTATTTGTAGAGAAAATTTCTCAAAATTTTTTCACAAAATCAAACCAAACCCAAAAAAAAAAAAAGAAAAAGAAAAAGAAAAAAAACAAAACATCACATCATCGAGAAATTATTCATTGTCCCGAGAGGGTGACATTCAAGTGGGTCTGTCCACGTCGAGAAATTATTCATTGTCCCGAGAGGGTAACATTCAAGTGGGTCTGTCACGTCAGTAAAGATGTATTGGAGGTCTTAAATTAGAGTTGGCAAGCATTTTTCATCATAATTATTCACAAAGCAGAACTTCATGTTCTTCAGAGAGCCATAATAACCTTCAATAAATTTTTCTAGAAAACTAATACAAGAATGGAGAGCAAGGCAATAAAATCACAAATGCACAAATGTGTTCCTACAACTATTACATAACAAAAATTGAGCGGTCAATGAAGGAAACATTTACATACAATGATCATTCATAGTAATATTGATCTCCTCATGTGTTTTATATACTGCTTTGCTCAACATTCACTGCTATATTTAGGAACCAATCACTCTGTTTTTGTTCTGTTTTCGTTTTTTTGTTCTGTTTTCACTCTGCTTTGATCAAGTGTCCCAAATCAGTCCCAAATCATTACAACAGCAATCACCCCGACGCCCAACATGGCGGCCAAGAACTTGTAATGTGGTGTGTCAACCTTCACTGACTTCAGAGCCACATAACCCTTTGACAACAAATGATTTATCGACACATAGATGAAGACCCCACAAGCCAGCCCCATTGAAATGGCATAAATCCAGTCCGCCACAGTGCCCTGAGTCGTGGCGTCTATTATGATTCCAATGGCCACACCGATTGGACTTGAAATGGCGAACGCAAAAGCATAGGCTGCACAAGACAAGAGGGGACGGTCTGGAATCATCCTGAGAAGAGCAATTCCCATTGCAACGGCTGCGAATATCTTGTGAAGACTGACCGTCCAGAGAGCTCTCCAAGCGTCGGCTTGTGTTTCTGCAACTCCAATCGCAATGCCCTCAAAAACCGAATGGAAACACAACGCAACTATCAACAAAATGCTGTCCCCGACTGATGTGGCAGTCGCGAGTGGGGCTTTCACAAAGTGATTCTCTGTACCGTCATGTACCTATTAACCATGAAAGAACGAGTTCTTAAACTTAATCAGAAACTAATTTGGAATGGTTTATGAAACAAGAACCATCTCATGGCTTCTCTGTTATGCCTTGCCTGATATTGTGACTGTGAAGTTATTCTATTGCCATTGCTTTTTCCGTTACCTGTACCAAAGACAGAATATGAATCAAACACATAACTCAGAAAATAGAACAATATTGAGCTTAAATCATTCATCCGAATGGTTTTGGCTTTCTATTTTACACAAACTTGTTAAAGCAATTCAATGACACAATTAACCAACTCTGAACATCAAAACAGCCATAAGGTACATACCAATATTCATCAAGAAATAAAGGCCATCCACTTAGTGGAGTATTTCTTTACACTCAGTTTTTTTTTACGGAAAATATTTTTTTAGAAATTGTATTATGCATTTTCCAAGCTGGAAAACATTTTCTCATCCCCACCGCCACCGCCACCGCCACCGCCACCGCCACCGCCATCACCGTCGCTATCGCCACCACAACAAAAGCACCACAACCACACCAACACACTTCTACCAGAAAGCAGTAGCACATCATTTTTAGGATCACAACTAAATACTACAAGAAAACGTTATCCGTGAAAAACATTTGTCGGAAAATATTTTTTCCTGTAGAAAATATTTCCTCTTCTCTCTGGCAAAGTGTTTTTCACCAAAACAAGTAGAGTGTAAAATTAATTGCTTCTCCAACACCCAGAAAAGAAATTGAAAAGTTCAAGTAAAGATTCCAGAAATCTACACTACAGAACAAGACAGCATAGAAATTGCCAATTAACGATACTAATTCCAGGCCTATCCAGCTATTTTTAACTGGCCAGAGGCTTAAAGACAAATGGTCGAATAGCATGAT
The DNA here is from genome assembly GCA_030407325.1 of Camellia japonica. Taxonomy (NCBI): domain Eukaryota; kingdom Viridiplantae; phylum Streptophyta; class Magnoliopsida; order Ericales; family Theaceae; genus Camellia; species Camellia japonica. The sequence goes on along the minus strand of JAPPVO010000031.1, from coordinate 8,970,645 downwards.
TCACTCATCAGACAGCTGAGCTGCCAGCTAGAAGAGAGACAGCTTGAAGACAACCAAGTCGAGAACAAAGATTCGCTACCGATTTCAATAGGACACGAGCGATTGAGACGGCAAAAAACCGGGGTTATTCAATTCAAGGAAGAAACCTTACGGATTAGCTTAACCACTTCTTATGCTAATTTTTAAACGAATTGCTAACCAAGTCAATGTTGAACTTTACAACGTTTGTTCAAGAAAGAATCAAATTACCCTCTTCTTAAAACAATCAATTGCCTATTTGGATAGGAACAGAGCATATTATGCTTTGTAACTGTAAAAGCCATACGTTTTGTTTGGTTGATGAGAAAACATACAAAGAAAATTAATTCTAAAATTCTCCATGCTTTCGCACCCCAAGAGAAACTGAGAAGCACATTCAACTGGACCTAACACAACTACTACCACAGTTCGTTTTAGTCAATTTCTAACATTCAATAGAATCGCAAAACTTAAAATACTTATTCGTCTTTGCTTTTCCTCTGTTTTCTCAGCAACCAAACAGAAGGGTAAAATTCAAATTACCCCTAAAACCCTACAAAAACAACTCGAAAGCTGTAAATATTCAAACTTTCCGACTAGAAAAAGAACAGGAATGAAGCACAAACCTTGAAGCTCGACATCACCGTTTGATCCATTTGTCTGCCTCCCATAAACGAAACAAATCAGAGAATCAGCGAGCATGGTGAGCAAATACCCAGCACAAGCCAACATGAAAGCGAACGGGTAGGGTTTACTCGTCAAATCCCCAAATGTCGAATTCGAATCGCTCAAGAAATGCATCATTGCAGTCCCCAAGAACACTCCGCCAGCGAATTGAGTCCCGAGGACCAAAAACCCCTCATTCCATTTCATGAAATAGGGCGAAATTCCACCAATAAAAGTCCCAATGAAGACGAGCATCAAGCACCATATCTTCACCAAGATCAGGGATCTGGACCGGAGATTTGGGGGGGAGTCGGTGGTGGAGTCGCCGTCGCCGCCGTGGGCGGCGGAGAGAGGAGGAGGAGGAGTAGGGAGGAGAGGATGAGGAGGGAATGAGACATTGGTGGATTTGGACATTTTTTCTTGGGGGATGAATGGGTATTTAAGATGGGTTTGGTAGGTCAATGGTTGGTGATCACAGCCTGAGTGATTGTTCATTTTTTTGTTCGTACTAGTCTGTTTTGTACTACATCTACACAAAGAGGAAGACAAGTACTGCAAAAAGATGCTGAAATAGGAAAGAGTAATGTAATTCAAATAAAATTTAGTAAATTATAAATGTACTCTCTAAAATTTTCCTAACTTAGAATATAAATTACTTTTCATAATTTTAGAAATTATATTTTATCTTTTTAAATTTATAATGACACAATAAATATTATCTTTTATTAATAATAATTATTTTATGACCCGGAAACTCTTAAGGCCGGACTCATTTATAACCCTACCCTACAAACCAACTCGGGAGAGGATGTTGAGGAATCTATCTTTCATCCCCTAATTTCAATTAAGGGTTACTAGCCTATCACCCGTGCTATGCACGGAATAATTATAAATATTTATATTTGTTTTAGATTTTTTTAATATATAAATTATGTTTTTTAAATTTTTTTATAAAAATAATTTAACAATCTAATCACTAATCATAGTGTATGAGAGAAGTTGAAAAGGGTACTGCAGTAACTATACAAAGATTGTATCTATAATTATTGTATGAGAGAATTTTAAATGCTGATCAGGAGAGTTTGACCAAATCAATAAATGCAAGCATGTGGATTGAAAAAAAATTACTAATAATGCTGATCAAGAGATTTTGACCAAATCAATAAATAAAAGGAGATAACTTCAACAAAAGAAAATAACTTCAATCATACAAATCGCAATTTTTTTAATGCTATCTAATCATCATCAATAATTAAAAAAATCAATCATAAATTAAGTCAATTGATAATTAAAAAACACAATAATTTATTTTTCAAAAACATCATAAATTAAGTCAATTGATAATTAAAAAACACAATAATTTATTTTTCAAAAAACATAATTAGTTAAAAAAACTCAATTATAATTTTTTTGGGGTCAAAATACAATCTAATCATCATCAATAATTGGTACATTATGTGACCCTAATGAGTACAATCCATTTGTTTTTCAAAAAATACAGTGAGTTAAAAATCAAATCACAAATTAAATAAATTGATAATTAAAAAAACACAATAATTTTTTTTCAAAAAACACAGTGAGTTAAAAAATTAATTACAATTTTTTTTTCAAAATACAATCTAATCATTATCAATAATTGGTACTTTAAAAATCAAATCAGAAAAAAATCAAATCAAATCACAAATATTTTTATGCTATCTAATTACAATCGTATTTTTTTCATAAATAATTGTAAAGAAAAACTATTAAAACAGTAAATAAAATATTAAATCACATTAAAAAAATAACCATTGACAAACTACAATCACGTCACATTTTCCCATAATAAAAAAATAAATAAATGAAAAAAACCACCATTGACTAACTACAATCACATTAAAAAAAAGAACCATTGAACTAAGTACAATCATATTTTTTTCTTTATAATTGTTTATGTTTATCTAACTTTAATCATATTAAAAATAAAATTAAAATAGTAAATAAAAAGATTAAATAACATTTAAAAAAAAAAATCATTGAACTAACTGCAAAAATCATGTTAAAAAAAAGAGCCATTGAACAAACTACAATCACATCACATTACAATCACATTTTTTTCTTTATGAGTGTTTATGTTTATTTAACTTAAATCACATTAAAAATAAAATTAAAATAGTAAATAAAAAGATTAAATAAAATTAAAAAAAAATCATTGAACTAACTACAATAATCATATTAAAAAAAAGAACCATTGAACAAACTACAATCACATCACATTTTTTCCATAATAAAATAAATAAATGAAAAAAAATTTATTAAACTAACTACAATCACATTAAAAAAAAAGAATCATTCAACTAATTATAATCACATTTTTCTCTTTGTGAGGGTTTATATTTATCTAACTTCAATCATATTAAAAAATCAAATTATAATTTTTTATTCGCTAGACAAATCACAAATATTTTTATGCGCTATCTAACTACAATATTAAAACAGTAAACAAAAGGAAAAGTCAAGAAGGAGAAAACAAAAAGAAGACTTACTGTTTGCATACGTGGTCACTGAAGTTGAAAGTGTAGAAGTGAGAAGTCAAGAAAGAGAAAACAAAAAAGAGACTCACTGTTTGCAATAGGTATGTGAAAAGTTAAAAAGAGTGTGTGTATTGGACAAGTTAAAAAGACTTGGAAGAATTTAATAAGTGCTAAGTTTTTTTTTTCAAAAAAAATCAAAAAAATAAGAAATTAAGGTTCAGATATTGGAACTTCTATAAACCTTGTGAGTTAAAGATAGATATAAATAGATAGATATAGATATAGATATAGATATTTATATTTGTTTTAATTTTTTTAATATACAAATTATTTGTTTTAGAAAAGGTACTGCAGTAATTATGAGAGAAGTCAAAAAATCTTGTGGGTTGAGAGAAGTTAATAAATGCTGAGGTTAATTTTTTTTTTTAAAAAACAAAAAATTAGAAAAACAAGATTGACATATTGGAGCTCTCACAGGCCTTGAGGGTTAAAAACCCACTTTTACTTAATATATAGTATAAATTAGGAGGTTAGTATAGGTTTCGTACCCAAGACCTTGGTCATGCAAGCCGTTTACCTTACCAACTCATCAAACCCTAGGGTTAATTAACTATTTTTAAGGATTTCATAAATATATTTTAATTAAAAATTCAAATAATTTTATTATTTTAGAGGAGAATAATTAAGAATTTTTTAATTATTAATTCTATTAAATAAAAATTTATATTTTAAAAAAGTTTAGGAGTGTATTTGTAGTTTAATCTATAAAAAAAAAAAAAATTCAGGGGCAATTACAAAAAAAAATCTCAAAGTTTGAGTCTTGTAATAAAATAAACTTTTAGTTTTTAATTTTATCAATTTAAACTCTAATATTTTATTTTGTTTTTAATCTGAATCATTGGTATATTTTTGTTATGTAAAATCAACATTAAAAGAATAGTCTAGTCATTAAACTCAATATAGATATACATAAAATGTCTAAAATACTTTTTTTCATTGAGTTTAATGACTAAAATATCATATATTCGTAAATTTTACTTAAGAAAAATAGATAAATAATTTAAATTAAAAATAAATCAAAAATTTATAATTTAAATTGATAAAATTAAAATTTTATAATTTAATTTATTATAAAGATCAAATTGTAAGATATGTTTTTATAATTTCTCTAAAAATTAAAACGGTAGTGTTACATGCACTAATTAGTGTACTAACATTAGTTATGACATTATTATTGATCTCATTCATTAATCACATTACAAATATCAAAAATCTTTTAAATTATGTCACATCATCTATTGGTACTCTACATTAATTAGTGTACCAATTGGTACATCTATACTATATATTAAGCAAAAAGTGATTTTTAACCCCCAAGGCCTGTGGGTGCTCTAATATCCCAATCTGAATTTTCTAATTTTTTTATTAAAAAAAAAACTCAACATTTATTGATTCGGTCAAAATCTCCTGATCAGCATTTATTAACTTTTTTCAATCCACGTGTCTTTCTACATGTCTGCATTTATTGATTTGATCAAAATTCCCTGATCAGCATTTAAAATCCCCTCATACAAATAATTATAGATACAACCCGTGTATAGTTACTGCAGTACTCTTTTTAACTTCTCTCATACACTATGATTAGTAATAAGATTGTTAAATTATTTTTATCAAAAATCTTAAAAAACATAATTTATATATTAAAAAAATCTAACACAAATATAAATGCCTATAATTATCCCGTGCATAGCACGGGTGATAGGCTAGTATAGCATTATTCAAAAGTGATGTTAGGGATCTCAAATAATCTATCAAATTTTCTACCAAATCTGTCACATGGATGTGAGACCTACACACATATAGATTTGTGTAATTTTTATACCCATATGAAAAATTTGATAAAAAATTTAGTAAATTATTTAGATACATAGCATTTTCCAATTACAAAGGAAGAGCGTGTTTATAACTTGTACAGCCAATGCTCGTGACTTGGTGGAGTCCCACTTTCTCTTTTTGTTCGTGTGTTGTGTGCCTGTTTGGTGTAATTTAAAAGCTGCTTATTTCAGTTTTGGCCATAGCTTCTCTCCAGTCCAAATCTGGACTGGACGGTGCTGTCCGGCCCTTGGGGGCCCACTACGGGTCGTGTTTCGATAATCTAAACCGTTCAATATGTAGAACTCGTCGAGTACTATATGCCTGTAAAAAATCACGTTGATCGGATATCGATAGCTATATGATCAAATCAGTTTTTTATGAAAAAAAATGGACGGCAAAAAATAAACGGCTTACAAAAAACTGATTTGATCATATAGCTATTGATATCCGATCAACGTGATTTTTTACAGGCATATAGTACTCGACGATTTCTACACATTGCGGTTTAGATTATCGAAACACAACCCGTAGTGGGCCCCTAAGGGCCGGACAGCACCGTCCAGTCCAAATTTGGACTGGAGAGAAGCTGTGCCCTTCAGTTTTTAGCTTAATTTAAGTTATTTTGATGTGTTTGGTTTAGCTTATAGCTTATTGCTTATTACTTTTTGGAAAAATCAGCTTATTCTTTGAGTGGGGCAGGAGATGCTTAATTTATAAGTCAGAAATCAGCTTATCTTCATAGTTATAAGCTATAAGCTGTTTAGGCATAAATTATAAGTATTTTCTTATAGCTCTACCAAACAGGCCGTTGTACCAAGGAGTACCCTAACAAAAATGAAAAAAATTGGATCAAATCGATTAAACTGAATTAAAGAGGTCATATTTAGTCTATTTTTTAATAAAAATTTATGTTTTGGATTTTTTAATTTTTATTCAATACCGATACAAACACTTTGTATACCGAACTAAACCAAAACTAAGGCCTCGTTTGGGAATATACTTTTTTAGTAACTTTTTAACTTTTTAATTAAAATGTGATGTAAAAAAAATTAGTATGTTTGGGATGACTTTTTGACTTTTTACGAAAAGATGTGCAAAAAGTAGAGAGAAAATGAAATCTTTGATTTTTTGGTATGGGTCGTTGGTTTTTTAATTTTTTTAGTGACTTTATTTTTTGACTAAAAAAGCCACTTGCCAAACGAGGTCTAACTACTTTAATATATATTGTATTTATAATATATAATAATATAATAATATAATGATATTAATAAATATAATAAATTATTAATCTCAATTAATTAATATTATCATCCATATAAAAAGTTAGTAAATATTTATTATATATAATTTTAACTCTAATCCATTATTTTTGAAATTATAGTATTTATTCATTGTTTGTATCTTTATTAATCTACAAATTAGAAAATATTTACAAAATGGATGGATTAAATATGTTTAAAGTGTTGGACAAATGACTAATTCAATATTTTTATATAAGTTATTAGTGACTATAGTATAGCTTCAAAAAATAGCTTAAATTTAAAAGTCTTAAACCGATTAAATTGTACCAAATTGATCGATTTTAATTAGGATTATGAAATTCATCCAAAGAGAGCACTACTAATCTGATAGCGAAGTAATATTGAAAGCTAATCTCATGAGATTATAAATGACAATATTATTTTATCCCTCACTTTACGAAAAAATAAAATCACATTTTATATAACAAGAATTTTATGGAATCTTATAAATTTAGCCTCCGTTTGGAAAGTGGGTTGGCTTTTTGGTTTTTTGACTTTTTTGACTTTTTTAGCCTGGGCTTAAAAGTTTGGTTTGGGAAGGGCTTTTTGGCTTTTTTGAGTTTTTTTGTGAGAGAGGAGTGTAATGATTATGGGTTGGATGTGATGGTTTGTTTTTTGTGGCTAAAAAAGTCTATTTTGTCTTTTGTGACTAAATTAGCCAAAAAAAACCCAAAAAAATTCTTGCCAAACACCACCTTAATCACCTAACTAACACAAATTGAGAAGTGGAGGAGTCGGTAGTGGAGCGGCCGTGGCCGCCATGGGCGGGTGGGTGGGTGAGCCTTGTTCATTGTTTTGTTTGTACTACACACATAGGAACGTAGGAGAGAGAGTACTCCAAAGATGATGAAATAGGGAAGAGTACTACAATTTTTTTTAAAAAAAAGGCAAATTATAAATATATTTATTTAAAATATGAATTGTCATTTATAATTCTAAGAATAAATTATAATTTTTTTTTATGATTTGTTTAAAATATAAATTATCTGTGTAATTCTAAAAATTATACCTCGTCTCTTGAAAATTTTAATTTCATAACAAATAACTCATTTTATTAATAACTTATCGAATCAATTAACAGTTTTCAATAATGTCATAAATTTATTTCAATTAAAAATTTAGATAATTTATTATTATATTGGAGAGCAATTAAGAATTTTATTTTTTCAATTAATTCTGTTAAATAAAAAATTTTAACAATGGAGGAATTGTAATTTGTCAAACCATATAGGCAATTCATATTTTAAACAAATTTCAAAAAATGTATTTATAATTTATCATAATTTTAAAAATTATATTTTATTTATTCAAGTCTATAATCACATAACAAATTATTTATTTTATTAATAAATTATTAAGTTAATTAATAATTTTTAGTGATATTAAAAATATATTTTAATAAAAATAATTTTTTTAATAATAAGATATTTATAATTTTTCAAATCATAAAAGGAAATTCATATTTTAAAAAATTTTAGAAATATATTTGTAATTTAATTAAATAAAAAAAATTAAAAAAAGGAAGGAGGAAGGTTTTGACTTGTACAGCTAATGCTCGTGATTTAGGGGAGGCCCATTTTCTCTTTCCGTGCGCGTGTTTTACGAACCCTCCAAATGGATTCAACCGGATCGAATTGGTTAATTAAAATAGGCTCACTGGGTCCAATAATCTCTTTCCATTTAAATTGTTAATCTAATTGAAGATAAATTATCTTCTAATAGAATAGGAAAATGTTAGAGGCACCAAATTTTTTACCAAATGAATGACCAAATCTCTCACATGCGTGTGAGGCCCCACACGCATGTGAGAGATTTGATCATTCATTTGGTAAAAATTTTTGTATCTCTAGCATTACTCAATAGAATAAATTCTCTTTCATACCTTTCTATACTCATTAGATTTTACTTTGAATTTGTACTAATGATTTAAATTATCTATCTTGTAAATCCCTCCATGAATGTCATTAATGTAAAAAAATTAATTTTATCAGACAACTAAACATAATAAAAAAATTATATTTTATTTTATAAAATAAATGATTTAAATCTAATTATACTTATCATTTATTTTATAAAATAAAAATGCGATTTATTTTTATATTTATAATTTTTTGATGAAATTAATTTTTTACAAATGACCTTTATTATGGAGCTTACGAGATAGATGGTTCAAATAGGATTTGGATCAAAACCTACCAGAAGAATATAGAGAGGTATGAAGAGATGAGGTATGGAGGGGAGTTTATCCCCTCCTAATATATATAACGCAATATTATGTAGGGTCATGGTACTATACATATTCCTTTAAATGTGTACCATATGTAAATTATGACATTTGTAGTAATTAAAATATTTTCAATCATAAATAAAAATAATAATAAGCCATAACCAAATATCACATAAAGTATAACAAAAGATCTTTTCGATCACAACTAAAATAATAATCATAATATACCATAAGTAACATCTCAATGAATCATAGTCAAATCATAAATATCATAATTGACGTATATGGTATAACCCAATTTTCTTAAGATTAATGAAATATCCCTCTTCAACTTTGGATAGTGGAAAGGTCTAATATATATTTTTTCTTATTATTTAAGGTCTCTCAAAAATATTGTTAAAGAAATTTTAACTCGTTACGGAGATTTTTTTGCAAAATTTCTCTTTAAAGAGCAGAAATTTATTTATTAAAAAAGAAAAATCACTGTGAAATGCTGTAAATAAAAATGTTACATATTTTTTATCTTATAAAAAAAGACACCATTTGACATAAACTAAATAAGTGTACTTATTTGAATTACATCACTTTTATATTTTTCTGGTTTTTTTTTTTTTTATAAAAAATTAAAAAATTATTTATTTAAATCATTCCAAAAGGATCTCAAACTAAAAACTCTTAGGTTGTGTTTATGTTGGACTTTGGATGATCAAACGAATGTTAGAACTTGCAAACCAAATGCTAAACTCTGGGAATCTTTAGTATGCCGGCGGTGCAAGAAGATTCCAGTGGAGACTCTTGCACATGAAGATGATGGAGACTCTTGCACATGACGATGATGACAAATAAAGAAATTGATGACAACAATGGCAAGAAATCAAGGTAACGTTTGGTTAATTTTTAAATCACAATTTCAAAGCTAAAACTCTTTTTAAAATTTATAATTAAATAAAGTTTTAAAAATTTACTTTAAAAAATTCATAATTAAATAACTTTTCACAATTCTATTTTTTTGATAAAAAATTTAAAAAATATATTTTTTTATTTTGTTCTTTAAAATTATTTTTTTGAAAAATTATATTTTTTCAAAAATTATTTTTATTTTTATTTTTGAAAAAATATTTTATTTTTTTTAAGTATTTGTCGAATAATTTTTTATGATTTAGATATATATGGATGATTCCAAATTTTTTTAAATAAACAAAATTAAATATTTAAAAAATATATTAAAAAAATATTGGAAATATTAAAAAAATGAAATAATTTTTAAAAATAAATAAATATTTTTTTACAAAAATAAAAAATAAAAAAATAATTTAAATAAAAAATTAGTTTCAAAACTCAAAAGTAAACAAGTTTTCAAAATATACAATTTAAAAATTAGTTTCAAAACTTATAAAATAAAATAAAAATTATTTTCCAAACTCATTCCAAAAATTTATCTTTAAAAATATAACTCAAAACTCAAAATTCATTTTAAAAACTGAATCAAACGGAGTCCAAGATTAAATCGACAACCATGCCACGGTGGTGGTGATTGTGGTTTTGTGTTCTTGCTATATAACAAATCTATTTTTAAGAATTTTATACATTAAAAACAGCTGCCTCCTTTTGTTACTAGGAAAATATGATAGGCTTAGGAGTTTTTGGCCAAATTTATCTTGTTGTTAAGGATAAATTATATTTATAATCTTTAAAATATATGCCTTTTGTGTCATTTTACTATTTCAAATTTTAATTTTATCAATTTCATCGTTAGAAATTTTAATTTGAGTCAAAATAATCTAATTTCAAACATGTCGGCTAAATAGTTTACGAAATAACAATAAAATACATATATGATCCCTAAAATATGTTTATCCATGTCATTTTAATTTTTTAAAGTTTTAAATTATTTTATTTGGTACCAAAACATTGATCAAGATGGTGAAACATAAATTTACAATATTAACGAATTAACTTCACAAAATTAAAATTTTAGGAAATATAAAATGACACAAAATATATATTTAAAATTTATAATATTTTTGTTATTAGGAAGTGACTTATAAGTCAGTTTATTGACTTTTTAGTTTATTTAGGAGTATTTGAGATGATCTAAATAAATATACACAAAATATATTTAAAATTTATAATATTTTTGTTATTAGGAAGTGACTTATAAGTAAGTTTATTGACTTTTTAGTTTATTTAGGAGTATTTGAGATGATCTAAATAAATATACTTTTTAATTTTTTACGAAAAGATATGCAGAAAAGTAAAGAGATAATGTGACCCAAATAAGTACACTCCCCGTTTGGGAACATGCTAATTTAGTAACTTTTTGGCTATTTGGCTAAAATATGAGCTAAAAAAAACTAGTATGTTTGGAATGACTTTTTAGCTTTTTACAAAAAGATGTGCAAAAAGTAGAGAGAAAAGAGAATCTTTGACTTTTTGGTATGCGTTGTTGGCTTTTTGACTAATTTAGTAACTTTTTGACTTTTTGACTAAAAAGAAGGGTTCCCAAACGAGGCCATAGCTTATGTCAAACACTCTCGTAGATCATATCACATCTCTACCTTTTATTTGTCTTTTCATAATAAATAAATAAAAAATTAGTTTATTCAGCACTTTCCAAAATAATCAACGGTTTGAAATTGAAGTAATTTAACTCAAATTAAAAAATTTATGAACGAAATTAAAAAAAAATCAAAGCCACGTGAAAATATAGTTTAAAGTCTTTTTTCATTAATAGTAGGATAAATTACAAATACACCATTTGAGATTTACTTAAAATATAGATTATTTCATATAATTTAAAAAATTACAAATATCCTTTGTTAGAATTTTTTATTTGACGGAATTAACTAAAAAATGAAATTCATAATTGCTCTCCTATACATAATAAAATTACTTATATTATTAATTGAAACATATTTATAACATCATTAAAAATTATTAATTGATTGGATAATTTATTAATAAAGAGGAATTTGTTATGAAATTAGAAATTTTAGGATATGAAATATATTTTCAGAAGTACAGATAATTCATATTTTAATCAAACCTCATAGGGTGTATTTATAATTTATGTTTGGGATGAGTATTTGGGCTAAAATAGTTATATAAGACAAATTGACTATTTTAGCCAAAATGACAAAATATTACATCAAACCATAATTATTTCATTTTTTCTTTCACAAAAGTCAAAAAGCCTATTTCAAACGAAATTTTTTTAGTCTAGACTAAAAAAGTGAAAAAATAAAAAGTTAAAAAAATAACTCACATCCAAACGATAGCTTAATATGAGTGAAAAGTGTGTTGTAGCGCACGCTCCATCAATAAGCGTGGGGAATATTTTCTCCGATTGCTCCTGTTAGATTTGGCAGATTAACGGTGGTACTACATGTACCATTAATATATTAATTAGTGTATTAACACTAATTATAGCATTTATTGACCTTACTCATTATACAAATTATAAATAAAAATTTCTTAAATTATAACACATTATCATTGATATATTAATTTATACCAATTGATGCATATACTATTATTCTTATCACATTGGAAGCTTGTAAAGTTGTAGCTAGCTAGCTATCTGTGTGTTGTACAGTACTACATTAGAAGCGTGAAAAATCAGAAAAAATTTCAAATCAGACTTTCAAACTAATTAAAATTCATAATTTTAATAATTAAAATTTATAAATTTTATTATTAATATGTAAATTTTTCCGACCTCAAAAATTATGTGATGGTCTTTCGGCAAATATCTTGGTGCTTGATATTTATTGGTTAAAGTTGCAATATAATTTTTGTTAAAAATTTGGTGAACAACTTGGCATGTGTTGAGTGATAAATAATGTTAATATATTCTAATGTCACCAAATAATCACTTCATAATAGGATTGCCGAAATCAAGGAGACGGGGAAATTATACAATAGGTTGGACAAATTTATAAATCTAATTTGTGTTGGTAATATATCAATGGTACAGTTAAAACAAGTAGAGTCGAGTTAAATAATAATTATTTAAACTTTATTTTATAACTTGTAAGTTTAAATTATGTTTAAATTTACTTTGTTTACATAATTAACTTATCTTAAATAAGCTTTTAACAAGTCGAACGATAGTCGAGTTCAAAAGTTTAATTTTTTACAATGCATATAAATTGTTGAATCAAATAATAAAGGGGAAATTACCAACACCTCCTCGAGGTTTGATTAAAATATAGATTCTTTCCTAAGATTTGAGAAATTACATCCCGTTCCTTGAGGTTTGTATTTGCATAACAAATTATCTCCTGAGATTTATATTTGCATAACAAATTGCCCCCTCATTTGTTTTGCAAATATAAACCTCAGAGAACAATTTATAATTTCTCAAATCTCAGGAAGAATTCGTATTTTAGTTAAATCTTGAGGGGTGTTAGTAATTTGCCCAATAATAAATTGTTTAAATTTAATTTAAAAACTTGGCAAGTTTAGAATTATATTCAATTTTTATTTATTTATATAATAAGTTAATTTTAAATTAACTTTCAACGAATCAAACACAAAATATACTCAAATAGTTTGACTCATTTATCAGGTCCAATCTGTGATGAGACCGTGCTAAGAGCATCCTCTTCAAGCTCTTCAAATTTTATTTTTTAGCTAAAAATTTAAAAAAAATCATTTGTATCAAACTCACGTGCAACTCGTCAAAATTTATGATTCGGTATAGTAACTCGTTACAACAGGCGAGGCACTGTTCATCGCTATTTGTGTGTTATCGGAAGTCCGACTGGTCAACGGTAATTTTTTTTTTTTTTTAAGAATGTTTGGTTGGTAACTTATCAATTTAATAAAAAAAGAGACTGACAAACACAATAAAAAATAATATTTAATAAAAATAAATTAGGATAAAGAGTTTGATATAATAGATGCTAAAATGTGAGTGTTAAAATAATAAAATAATTTTAATTTAACTAAAAAATTAAAAAAATTGGTGGGGATGCTTTAAATGCGCGACAACGAAGACTATTTCTAAAGATGATGGGGACGACTCCGAAGGCACCAACGAGGTTCTCCAACCATTGATAGAGATACAAGAGCATCCCTAATAGAATTTTTAAATTTCATTCTTATCTATTTTATAGGATTAGTGGCCCTTTTACTTTTTATTAGAGTCCTTAAATATTTCTCTAAAATAAGAATTGTTACAGTAATTTTTTATTTATAGGGTCACTGTAACTTCTTTATATATATATATATTTATTTTGTTTTGTTTTGTTTAGGGACTGCAATACACTTTATGATTTTTATTTTTTTAAATTTATAATTAAAAATTATATTTTAATAAATAGAGAAAAAATATGAAATTTGTTAATAGAATAGGTAAATAATAGGGAGCCTATTGGGAGAAATAAATGAAAAAATGATTCTTAAAATAAGGAATGAATTTTTTAATAATATTTTAGAGTAAAATTTAGGTAATCTGATAAGGATGCTCTAACCATGCTTGATTGAATGGTAGGCTAATTTATGCCTTCGTTTGGCATGTGTATTAGCTTTGTACCATTTTAATTTTTTAGTTATTTTAGTTTAGGACTAAAAAATTTTGTTTGGAATAAATTTTTTGATTTTTTAGAGAGAAAAAAATGAATTAATTATGATTTGAATGTGACATTTTATTTTATTTGCTTTTTAACTTATTTTGTCTTTTTATGGCTAAAATAATCACAAAAAAAAACCTTATGCCAAACAAAGCTTATATATAGATAATATGCTAATAATAATTTTTAAACAAATTTATAAATAAGTAAATAAAAAATAAAGATAATTGTTAAAATGTAAAGGTGCAATGCAAGTGATATTCATAATGCTTGATTTGCAAACTGATTTATTATTCATACTTTTAGTGAATTTTTAAAATATATTTTAACTATTTTTTGGAAATACTTAAAAGTGCATCTAAGCACTTAAAAGTAAATATTTGTAAATAAATTCAAAAAAATTCATTAAAATGTTTTTATTTATTCATTTAAATTCCTTTTTTTTGTATGTATGTATTTTGTTGATAGATCATATAAAAAGATTCTATAGATATGAATTTTACCAAAAAATGAAAATCTAAATTAAAGTTATTGAATTTTTAAATTTTAAAATAATACGAAAACTTGTGTTGTATGTGTGTAACAATATTTTTATCCAAAAAAACAAAAACAAAAATTTATGCCAGTAACTTGAACTATGAATGAAGTTTTTTTTTTTTTTCCTCCTCAAACTAGTACGAACTTTTAGTGGGGGAGCTCAGAAAATAAATTCCATTTTAATATATATTTTTATAAATATGAAGAAAGATTAGACTTTAGATAGTGATGGCAAAGAACCTTACAATTAAAAATAATAATTGACCGTATCTTATCTTTGATAAGAATAGTACTATGAATTATGAATTGATGCATCATAAATTTGAATAGTGTTAGAGTAATTTACATAGTATTTTTAATTATTATGATGTAATTTTTTTAATTTTTTTATGATTGAGATTATATTAACTTAATTTTGTCAAATAATTGAAAGAAATAATATAATTCACTTAATCTATTTTATAATTTCCTACTTATTGAGCAAATTATATAAATAATAATTCATAATATTTTGAGACTATTTAATAATTTTATGTGTGTGAAAGATGATTTGAATGTGAATGAGAGCAAAGTTGGGAAGACCACAACTTTTTAATTGGACCACTGAGAGTTAGCTTTAAATTCACGTTCGCAGGGACAAAGACTTTAGGCTTTGTTTGGACAATGATGTTAGCATTAAATTTTAAAATTTCACATGTTCAAAATGCGATTTCGTGATGAAATAGTGCATCTTGAACCTGCAATTTTAAAAAGCCAGTGAGTTTGGTAAATAATTTTAAAAGTTAATTATTTTCATAAATAATTTAATTTTTTGAAATATTTACTTAAAAAAAAAAAAACTCCATTAAAACGCTAATACAAGAATCACATGAACATTTGGCACAAAAAGCTAATCACATCGGTATGAAATCATTAATTAATAACGTGTTAAAAAAATATACCCTAGAAAAACAACTTGATTTTGATAATTCACCAAAATAATTTCATCATCCCTTCTACAAAACTCAAGGATGACAAATACTGAATTTATTATGTGAAGTTCACTTCCATCGGTACAAATAAAATTTGAAACACAGAAACGGGAAAAACACAAATTCTAAGTCTACAGTAAATTGAATGGCTATTCCCAAAAGCAATGCATGATTCACAGTGATCAAGTGGGAAAAAATAGCAAGATATCATGTTGGGGACCCAAAAAAGAACTACAAATACTATCGTTGGCATCTGATCAAGTGCCACATCATCTTCACTCAACCTGAAAATGATTTTCACATATTATGGCTTACAAATTTATGACATGTCTATATTCAGCCGTTACTTCCTCAAAAGCCGATTCAAATTCTATAATTTCCACGGCACTGAAACTTTTACCTCAGCGCCGCCAGAAACGACCTTGCTGTTTCTGCTCTTGCATTCGCCTGCACCGTTTGACCAAATTTGAGTCAGCGGGATAAAAGTCATGACTTCAGCTTGTATGGTATTGTGTGATGTAAATTTTAAGTATAAACACGTAAAGAAATACTCTAATCTAATGTTTTCTCCTATTTTCCTTCAGTATTTTCACAACATTTTAATTGGCCAACGATAGGATCGAAATGTAAAATGGAGAAATCTACAAAAGCTCAACATTAATTTCAATGCCATGGAGAATAATAGCTCACATTCCACATGTCAAGTAAAATGCAACGAAACAACTTAAGTTCCACAGAATACCAAAGCTCTCTCTAGAGAGTATTCTACGATTTACAAACATGGAATTATTTAATTTAGTTTTTTTTAAGCACTTTAGGGCACAAATCATTCTTCAGGATTGAGTCAGTACAAGAACATCACATGATTTTGCATAATAACAAAGAAAATTCAAACATCCTAGTGTTTGGATCAAGCCCTCGTTTTTCTTCATCTATAACATCTGTAAGTGGGCAGCCTTCTCTGCTTCTACATTTTATGAAATTTATTGCGAAAGCAGGAATTTTTATCATTTTTGGGTGTCTTGACAGAGCTATGGGAAATGCCAAATGGTTCCAGGAATTCAATGTGGGAGTCATGGAAAATGATAATCAAACTGTCCCACTTAGACTGAAAATCATACAGTTTGCTGTTTGTCCAGTAGATTCCAAATTTAAAATAATAATAATAATAATCAAGAGATAGTTCAATAACCATGAAGCTAGCAACGTTTTCACTTCTACGTCCTCCAATGGCAAAAATACAATATGCAAAGAAACTTTACCTCTGATAATCTTTAGAACGCTCAATGAATTCTTTCGCAATATCATGTCCCTGATACGAAGCTAGCACAGGTCGAATGTCAGCGGGCCTATGTCGAGCAACATCTGCACTCAAACCAAGAAACTGGTAAGTCCAAACATTGCATTTAAGCTTAGCTAGTAGATTGAACATCACATAATCTGGTAATAGCAGGACGCTTACATTCGAGAAATGGAATAAGATCCACAAGGGCTGTATCATCTTCTTCAAGCTTCCATGGCTTAATTGGGACACCGTTCTCCGGCTGAAGGCTACTTTCTAGTGCATGACCACTCACATAAAGAATCTTTGCAGGATCTCGGTTCAGCTTTGAGAGATCCTGCCAGCAAGAACTACATTTATTAAAATTTTCAACTTCCTAGGAGTATAATTATAAGGGGTTCCCATGTAGCTAGGGCTGCAAATGAACTAAGTTGTTCATGAACAAGCTCAGCTTGGCTCGGCTCAGCTCATTAAAAGCTTGGTTCGGCTCGGTTCGTTTAGTAAACAAGCCGAACTTGAGCTTGAATATTAGGCTCGTTTAGTAAACAAGCTGAGCTCGAGCTCGCAAAAGCTCAACTTGTCAAACTCGGCTCATCTATCTTTATTTAAATTATATAATAAATATATTATTTATATATTAAATAATATATAAATAATAGTATACATTATTTATATATTAAATAATATTTTTTATTTAAAAAATATAAATTATATTAAAATAATTTATCGAGCCGAGCCGAGCCGAGCCGAGCTCAAGCCCAATTCCTTATCGAGCCGAGCTCGAGCTCAATAAACAAGCTCGATAAGTAAACGAGCCAAACTCGAACTCAGCAAAGCTTGGCTCGGCTCGGCTCGGCTCGACTCGGCTCGTTTGTAGCCTTACATGTAGAATTCCCTTGTGATGTATTCTTAGGATGCTTCATAGGTTTCTTTCAAATTGTTTTGTTTGCTGCACAAAGTAAGAGGATGGAATTGAAATAGAATTCAGTAGATTGCTTTGTGTGTTGGTATAACATAGAAGTAACAAATTCAGCCACAAGACAGCTTCAGGGTGCTTACTCTCTTTATTTTTCCTAATTCAAGGAACACCAGACACTGCTCAGAAAAAGTGTATGCCAAGTGCCCAAGAAGTGCCAGACAAGTGTCCAAAATCATGACATTAAGGGTCAGTGTCCAACAATGACACAACTCGCATAAAAGTTTCCACACTACTATGGTTCATAAGGAGGATATGATTCAAGATAATGGGTTAACAAACAATTCAGGGTGGGTTAGAATGCCATAAAAAACAAACAAATTTAAACACATAGCATAGCATAGTCAAGTCCATTTAAGGGCAGTCACACTCTTTAATACTAAATGCATGGTAAACAGCTGGTCATGCACCTGCAGACCTGCTCATAATCTTAAAGTCAGAATCTCAAGTTCAATTCAGTGAGGAATGAATGTGTTAGGGATAACTTTTCTGAGTACCAAATTTTGTTTACACAGACAACAAAATTATATAAACAATTGATCAATCTCCTCTTATTGAAAAAAAAAACAAATATGGGCAAAAGAAAAAATATCAACTTACCCTGTAATGCTTCCCACCTTGATATCTAGTTGCACCCCTAGATAGCTTATACCGTATGCAGTGCTTTGGATCCAATCTTTCAACAACAGGATCAACATACTGCGTCAGCCATGAAGGCAGATACTGTCACTGACAATACAATTAAAAAAATAAATGGTAAAACAATTTAAGCAGGAAAAAATTGAAATTACCATATTCAGCTGGTCAGAATAAACTACAATTTCATAAAATTGAGCCATATGTTCCAAAAAGGCATCAACGCCAGGTCTTTTGAATGTTCGCCAGCCTCTGTCACGCTGTGCATGTTTTTCTCCCAGAGAAAAGAGAGAGAGAAATGTCATTAACATGTGAACCAACTCAGAATCAAATCCTTCATTCTGAACCATTTTCCATTTTCGTACAGGTAGCAATAAAAGAAATGAACAATTTTGCAATGAGAGCTAAAACATAAATCATATACCATAACGATAAAGATGTAAACAAAAATCAAATATCATAATGATGAAGATGAACTGAGCCCTTTTGTGATAAGAGGTAACAAAAATATATATGTACCATGATGATAAAAAAACATTAACAAATAAATGTTGTACTGCCATGCAACCCAGGTGATGGTTAAAACCAAGCATCCATAAAAAATAGCAAATAAAGTAACCTGTTTTGTCAAAACCTTACCTTCCAATCAGAATATATTAATGTCTCATTTAGATCTAGAACAAGCGTGAACACATGCTGCTCCATGGGGTGTAAATCTGGGAGGAGCTTATCTGAGGATGGTTCAGTAAAACCCTACAATGAAGAAAGATAATTAATGCTAAGGAAAACAAAATTGGTGATGAGTTAAAATATAAGTATAAAGTTACTCACTCGAACATGTTCCTCTGACATCCTTCTCAGATCTAAGTAAAGTTCAACCAACTTCGCTGGCACTAAATATCAGAACAAAGTAATTTTTAGCTATAATAATAATTGATAATAACAAGTTAACAACAATATGATAGTATTGGTAATAATGACGACAATAATGAAAATACAGAAAGGGAATTAATTCTGCATGAACAATACAAGCTGTAGCCCCAAAGAAATTGATGAACTTTGCCACCTCAACCACATCATCAGTAACTTTCTACCATGCAGACTCCATTAATTGAAAAACTTAGCCATGAACCCAAAATGTGTGGGTCTATGGGCAAATTGCTCTACTAGCATTTTCAGAGATCATTGCCTCCCCTGTGGCATGAATTTCATGGACTGGGAATCATGACAAACACAAAGGAGATGCAGGAAATTGGCACACTTTTCATAGCAACCACCATATTTACTACATGCCACCAAGCATGTCCATGAAAAATCAAATCTGATAGCAGAAAGTAATCTGCTAAAAGTGCAAGGAGATGCAAGTGCAACACTATTTATAATAACAAGTAATAATATCCTTTCTATATACGTTTGGAATCTCTTCAAAGAAGCATTTAAATATTATAACTTCTCCATATAGGAAATAAAAATACTTCTTTGATAGGTATAAAACAACAATAACAAGAATGAACAACTAATATCAAGAAGGTCGTTTTGGTAGGTTAACCTTCAAAATACTAACCCCCAAGAAAAAAGAGAATCAGTCAAAGGACAAAATAAAATCTCCAAGGAATGGAATGTATAAAACATAACACGAGAGCAAAATGTTCCATGAGTGATGTGAACATAAAGTTTGAAAATCTCACCTGTCATTGCAGCAGCATAGAGCAAAGCTTGAAATTTCTGCATAAAAGATTGATAACAATATGTTATTTTCTGATTGACTCAACTTTCAAAAATATTGAAGCAACAATATCTGTTGTATCATATATAGACATGTAAGACATACATACATGTGTCACACCAATTAATAAAACTGTCTATTCAAAGTTGTTGTAGCACGGTGTTGTGTTGTCATGGCATTTGAAAGCAAGGGTTAAAGTCAGGTGTTCAATTATTATCATTTCTCACAAATCAGCTGAATTGAGTTTCAAATCTGTGCGTGTGTTGGAACGGGGTGGGGGAATTTAGGCTTGTTATGGAAAAATAAATAAATAAATAAGAGCAAATATATCTAGAGATGGGCAATACAGGTAGTTAGGAATGTCTTCCCCTCTTCAGCAATGATGCCACAATTAGGTATCTCTCAAACAGTAGATACTTTAAACATGACACAACTCGTCCAACACCAGTATGTAAAACATATTCAAGCATCCATGAACTATCCCATTCTGAAGTGCCTCAATCATAACTGTTAACCCACGATCATAAATGTAACTATCTAACCATAATCCTAACAAAAAGCTTCCTAAGATTCAGAACTCTAGTCCATTCCATCAAAATCTATTCTTCACATTATTATGTTTGTCACTTTAACCAATCAACTAACATATTAGATATAAATAAAATTGTGTATTCGTTTCGCACTTCTATAAATTAAAATAAGTGCTGATATTTGAAAATTAAGTATTGGCACTCAACTCAACTCAACATTTTGGCAAACCTCAATATTAATTGCTTCATAAACAATGGACTTATCAAAAAAAGTTTGCTTCATGAACAGTGGATAAAATTTATCAACCCTTGGCAATTTCTTCATGAGCAAAACAGCTCCATACCTGGATAGAACACTTCTAGTCTTTGGATTTTTGAAGTGCAAGGCCATTACCATATTTACTTTACCAAAAAAAAAAACATAATTACTATTTACTAATAAAATAACTAAGTGCTAAGTCCGACTCACATCAAGAGCGGATGCATCATCCCCTACTGTATAGTTTGCAGAAGCACGCAAAGCCTTTGTCTTCTCATCTACTTCATCCAATGAATATGCTGCAAATGATGACCAAATCAACTTTCCAAAATAACCAAACGAAGACTATCACTTCTAATAAAATCAAGTATAAGCGTGTGTCGAGCTCCAACATTACTGTTTTCAATCAGTTCCTGCTATCACACACAATTTAGATCAATCCATTCCACATAAAAAGAGTACTCCATAAAATCATCACAAATTTCAAACAATAACTGAATCAAAAACCAAAATTTGCAAGTAAAATCTAAGTCAATCAAGTAAAGGCATGATATGTGTTTCATCATATACATACAGACTTAGAATACATATGACAGTTATCTAAACCATTAATTGTTAACTTAAGGCAGCTTTTATCTGTACTTATTATTTGTTAAACCTTCATCTCTGGAATGTTCTAAAATTCTCTGAGATATCTGTAACTTGCTAGTGTGAGTCAAAGTGATCCTAACTTTCATTTATTTATTTATTTTTTTAAGGAAGTGTCTTGACAAGAATTATTAAACCTCTAGACTTATGCTACATTGCAGGACTTGAACAAACTACAAATTTCAAAGAAATAGGACAGTAAAGAGACCAAAAAGGGACAAAAAATAACAATTTCACATATATTGGGTCAATCACAGGCTTATGCCCTTCCTGTAATTAAGGCCCTGTTTGGCTTTTGGCTAAAAAAAGCCAAAAAGCCAACAAATTCAACCCCTAGCAAAAAGTCAAATCATAAGCATCAATCATTTTTTCTCTCACAACTATCTACTCAACTAAAAAAAATATACTCCAAACACATTTAACTATTTTTTTCACCTCATAAAAAAGGCAAACAATCACTAAAAATCCAAGTTTCCAAATGAGACCTAAATACATATACGGATATACATGAATTAATAAAATTCTTTTCAGAGTACATGTGTCATCTATATGTACATGAATACCACTAATTACATACACATAAAAAATAAAAAAATTCTAGAACTCCAAACAATTCAAAGATAGCTTAAAGTTATACAAAAGAACTCATCAAGTACCAAGTTCACTGATTTTAATGCTAAAAAAAGCTACTTTCAGAAAAATTTGCAGACTCTACAATTCCAAACTATTGAAATGAGAACTCAAATGTTTTGCTAAAACCAAAACAATTTCATAAAATTTTGACTAGGAACGAACCGCGAGTGGCGTAACCAGCAGCAGCAACACCTCCAGTCAGGGCAGCGGCGAGAGTGTACATGAGGAAACTCCGCGATTTCTTCTCTGCTCCGGTGGACGAAGGAGGCGGCGGCGATGAATCAGACGGCGGCGGAGGATTAGACAACGGCGGAGGTGGCGGAGCTTGGTTGTTGAGGATGGAGGAGGACGAGATAATTGGTTCTCTGTGAGGATTCGCAGCAATGTCGGAGAAAAAGCGTCGATTATGCTTGGAAACGATGGAGAAAAGCCGAGACCGAGCTATTGCAGCCATTGTTATCGTTCTTCTTCAGTAATTCAAGTTTCAATCTCCAGGGTTTTGCATTGGAGAGAGAGAGAGAGTAGGGTTTTGCGGGGAGAATTGGAAAGGGAGTGTTTGGATGTCGGCTTATCGTTGTGCATAATCGAAAGAAAGTTGAAGAAAATATAAAACAAACACCGACTTGGCTCAGGCCCAAATTAGGAGAAATTTTATTTTCACAACCTAGTTAAAGCACACTTAATGGAATATTAATTTAATAATAATTATATCTTTAAAAAAAATAATTATAATAGATATTCAGTAATACCTATAATATAATTGTTGACTTTTTTGACTTTCGAAGGTTAATATTATAATTTTAAACGTGCCAACAAGGATCAATTAGTCATTGTAGAAGATTAATTGCTAAACAATTATCAGACGATTGTGTTTCAGTTATTTTAGTCTCAATGAAGAGGACTTGTACTGGTGGCTTTGTTTAGGAGAATTTAGCAAACAATAATTAAACGAAGAACAGTTGTACCATTTCATTAAGTAAAAATGAAATGAACTTACAATGATCTAACTCAGTCTCGTAGAGGTTTACAGCAATAAGCTACTCGAAACTACTCTTATGAATGAAGTGCAGTGCAGGAATTTGAAGTACAGAAATGTAAAGAATAAGAAATGTAAAAATTGAAAAGAAAATAATGTAGAATAAAACGGGTCTTTGGATCTGAGTCTGGGGGCTCTTTCTGGGGCCTTCTCTGCTATTTATACTTCTTAATGATAACCGTCAAAATGAACTTCTAACCGTCGAATCATCCCCCCATGATTGTTGATCATGTTTCTTCACAGTTAGCTTCACTATGCCATGCATGCAGTTAGGCTTCCCTCCGAATTTTGAATTTGAATATATGAGTGACTGTTAAAGCCACGTCATCTGGCATCTCTTTACTAATCCAATACTATGCAGATCCATAATAACCAATACTAATTGCCACGTGTGTGATTATGATTGATGGTTTGAATTGTCTTCCCATATTGCCTTCATCCTGCCACGTGTTGAATTGTGATTGGCCTATACAAAATATGTAGCCAACATTACCCCCCGTACTAATATACCCCATACTTGGTGATATTAGTGGATCAAAGTATTTTTCCCACGTCTTAGAACGTGCATGGGCTTTACATTTTTTTTCAGAAATGCAACCGTCATTCATCAATGAAACACTTGCATTAAATTTCAACATTCCACTATCCCAGTATTCGAAAAGACTGGTACAGCTTTCATGGCCAAACAAACCTCTTCTTACCTCGATCAAGCATATGAAGAATTGTTTGATAATGTTGTTCGTCCTCGAAAGAACCTTCATGCATTGATTAGCCACCTTTACCCTCTTTCTTATATTCAAGTCATAGAAGCTTTTGCAAACTATCAACCTTTGGATTACAAACCTATTGTCCACAACTCTCTAACCCAAAATTTTGCAAACATAGATATTGGAAACTCTTCTTCTGGTACACAACCTTCTACGTGGGATGAGGCTGCAGCTTCTTCTTCTTCTGGGGCTTCTAGTTGGAGAAGCTGGCCAGAATCTGAGAAATCGAAGTTAAGAGAGCGAGTCAATCATCATTTTGTCGAATTTGTCGACCCTCTATCTTTCCCTCACTCTGCTTGGAGGTTGATGGTTATCCATATGTACCCATCGACCGTCGACGCAGTTTGGAGGACAATCTGCTCGTAGCATGGTACACATCCTCCATGCCTATAAAGATAGTACAAGCCACCCGACGTCCAGAAGAGGCACAAGGGTATAGCTCATCGTTCTTAGCCCAAAAGGCAAAGCTTTGCTCTTCTGACTGGCTTGATTGTGTCAACAACCTCCAGTTCCCTCATTCTTTCGAGATGGAAGCTCTTACATCTCCTCTTTCACAAAATCCTCACTGGATGGAGGAATTGAGGCTTACTCTCTTTGAAGACCAGTTTCTCCCTTCATATAGCCCTTCATCTCCCCTCCTACTGCGTCTCAGCGACATGAAGCCCAACTTCTGCTTACGGCATTTTCTCACCTGCCCTTCAATGTTCTTGAGGATGATGTTCCTCTTAAGAACTTTCGATGGACTTGTGATGTTATGACCCGGGGTCACGTCCTCAACCCTATCGCCCAAGCAGAGCTCCAAATGTTTTTGGACCAATTCCCATCGCTTCTCCATTGGCATCAAATTTCTGTGGCCACTTCCCTATCTTTGGACTAGATCTCAGCTCGTCGAGTTCATACCCAGTATGAAGCAGAGAACCTTTGATGAATATAATGATTTCAAGAACAAAGACTCTGCATACTGGGATGACTTGGACATGGATGAGATGGAACAGGGTTGAAAGAAACAGAGTTTGAAATAAAGGCTGAGAAGCTTTTCTATCAAGTAAGAGCATATCAACTTCAGCAGCCAAGCTTGGAAAAAATAAAAGATAGAATAAAAAAGGAACAGAAGTTTATTGAACATAGTTGGATCAAATTCCATGACCTTGTCATTTACTCTGTTCCTTATTTTTATGAGCTTGAATATGTACCTAAGAAAGACTTCTGATGTAATCACTCTTGTCTTAATAAAGCTCAAATGTTTTGTTTTTTTTTTTTTATTTGGCATGGTCTGATTTTACTCCATTTGTCCAAAACAAACGAAATTAGGTCTTCAAATTCTCCAATTTTGTCCTTCGAACCTTGACACCCAATGGAATACTGGAAACCTAATTCGAACTTTTCCAACATATAGAGGTCTTCTTTCAGAATCAAAGCTTTGAATTCACCAATCTTGCCATTCGAAACTTGATTTGATCATATTTAACTCCCCAACATATGGTTAATACAATCAAGTAGTTTCGAATCAACTAATTTTGCTTCGAACATACAGTCTATACTTTCCAAAAGATGGAAAATTCCTCTAAGGACTGCACTGTTTTATTCTAAACATGACTTCTTTTGTATATTATTAAACCAACTATTGGTTTGAAATCTAGAACAAACAAATTCTAATAGTAAGATATTCCAAACTTTGCTTCGAAGGATTTTATTCTCATCAAGAAACCCTAAAAGCAGGTTTTTAATCATTTTGAAGTAAACAAATACCTGTGCATTCCTACACCCTTAGGTGTGAAAAGTACTTCGAAGTCAGCTTCCTGTTTTTTGAAGCTGTTTGTCACTTGACTTTGGTGCCAAAGCTTGGCTTCGAAGCCAAACATTTGATTTCGAAGCCAATATCAGTATTTGAGATACGTTTCCCTCCAAAATTAACAACATTGAGGGAAACCTTTCGCATCTGTACCTTTAGCACTTCTTTATGAATTCAACCTACTTAAAACGAATGAGATTTTCAGACCAAAAGGCTTAAAACCCTTTTATTTCGTGCTTTCAGTTTACTCATTTACTTAAAACACAAACCCTTCATCTCTATTGACCTTCTCCTTCTTGCTGCCCTTCACCAATGGAGTCTTCTTCCTTGAAAGTACCAGCCGGCGAACGTATAAGCCCAACAATGGCCTTGAAAAGGTGTATTGAGGAAGAAATTGCTAAATTTAAAGCTGATGGACTAAATGCCATAGACAGACGCCTCTTTATTCCTCGCCACAGCGAAAAACAAGAATATGTCCTAGGTCCCATCTTTCGAGAGGTTCCTACTCAACTTCCCGCTCTGTACCCTCGTTTGGAGGACCACTTCCTTCTCTATGAAGAGGGGCTTGAGTGGGATCATTGGAGGGTGAATCGACCTCACCGTTGCTGCCCAACATTGAGGGTTGAATAGGAAGAGTGATATGATAGGGTCATGCCTGCCAGAGAAAGGGACCTACAAGAGCTTTGTATTCTCGATGCCCTTCGTCTTTTCAGGTTTATCATTCCTAAAGACCCTTTTTTAATTCCTGCTGCTCTTTGTTTCTGGAATATGGCCTTTAATTTTTTTCAGTTTCGGTGTGGTATGATGGCCCCCACCATTCTTGATATCTGCCATCTCTTAGGGCTTTCACCACTTGGTACTCCTTTTACACCTAGCTATCCAGACCTTTCGGTTGATTTTTCTCTTCCACCTTTGAATTCTTCCTTCAGTGACTTTGTAAAATCTGAAAACAAAAAGGAGGGCCTTGTGAGCGATCGAGAGCTCTTCTCCTTTATTTTATACTGGTTATGTAAATTTCTCTTTTGTACATCATCCCAAAGAATCATGCCTGAGTTTGCCCCACTTGCAAAGGCCCTTGTTTTGAAGAAGCGAATAGCCTTAGCCCCTTATCTTTTAGGCCATGTCTATAGAGCATGCTCCCAATTCTGTGAGAAACCTCTTGATGTCAACCAAGGAGGTCCTCTCTGGGTGCTTCAACTCTGACTCCTTACATACTTCACCGATTTACATTCCA
Organism: Camellia japonica; assembly: GCA_030407325.1. NCBI lineage: Eukaryota > Viridiplantae > Streptophyta > Magnoliopsida > Ericales > Theaceae > Camellia > Camellia japonica. The sequence continues at coordinate 8,943,442 of JAPPVO010000031.1, read as the reverse complement.
AGTGCCTGAAGTTCTTAGTTCAAGACCCTAGCACTTATGGAGAAAAGTATGCTAGAATTGTCCCTTATCCTGCTTCTTTCGCCTACTATCATACTTTTTTTCACCAGCTTCCTGTTTCCCCATCTGCTACATTCTTTTACCCCTTCGATGCCAATAAAGGACCAATTTGGCTAAAGGCATTCTTGGCTGATAGACAGTGTTCCAATCCATTACACAAGGATATGTGGGCCTCTATCTTGTTACCAAGGGAACTTTTTATTGGTACTTTAAACCCTCGAGCTTACAAGTGCATATCTGAGGTATATTATCCCTCTCAGTTTGCCAGGCAATTTAGACTTACCCAAGAAATTCCCATTCCACTTTGCAGTCTCTCGAATGTCCATCTCACAGCCAAAGACCTGAAAGTACCCAAATCTAAGATAGAGGAGGCAACATTTAACTATTGAAAGATTTGAGTGAGTTTACATTTACCCCCTTCCTCCCCTTTGGCTCAGTTTTAAAAAGCTTTCAAAATTGGTGGACAGTCAATATGGAAGTGCATCTAGTAATACATCCTTATGATTTACTAATAGGGTTAGGTGTGCCTTCTAAGGCTCAACCAAAAGAAATTGGGACCATCCATTCTCCTTCTACAGCCATCAAGACTATTCCTACAGTCTCACCCCCTCCTTCCAAGGTTACCAGAGCTGCCTCGAAGAAGGGTATGCATTTTTAGGTCCCCTACCTTTCAGAATCTTCTGTTTGTTTTCCTCATATTCACACTATTTGGTGTAGGATCTCCATAAGAAGAATCTCCCAAGAGAACTGAAGCTCTGGCTGTTCTTAAAGACAAACACCAACAGAGAAAGAAAAGAAAATTACTACTCACTCCTGAAGAGTCTGAGTCTCAGATTGCAGAGGAAGAGACAGAGAAAGAGCAAGAAATACAACTGCAGAGGGAAAAAAAAAGAAAACAACCGCCTCTCCTTCTGACTTGGTTGAAGATCCCACTCATGAGGCAGCTACCAAAACAGTGGAGAAGGAACACTCTAAAGAAATAATTGTCTTCCAGAGGGCTGAAAAAAGGCGGCAGCAACAACTACTAAGGGATGAAGCTGCTGCTACTGACACAACCCAAAGAGAGACTGCAAGAAGGCAACACACTGCTGAGCATTATGTCCTTCGTAGTTCTCCCATCATTGCCACCACTTCTGAAACTAATAATTTCCTTTCGTATCTCTATTTCATTCTCACGAATTTTTTATACTGAGACTTACATTACTTTGTATTTCTTCTTTTGCAACAACAGCTACTCTGTCTTCTCCTCTAATGAGGACTCTTTTAGTTTCATCTGAAGTTGAAAGACCTCGAAATGTAGAGCCAATTCAAGCTATACTCCCACTTCCTAGTCCTAAAGTTTCATCTGGAGATGAAAGTCCTCGAAATATGGAGCCAATTCAAGTAATATTCACACTTCATGGTCCTACATTTTCCATACATTTCTTGAGGCAAAGCATTTCCGCATCCCTATCTTTTGGCTTAACTCCATACTATCCTCATTTATCCTTTAATTCTAACCAAATTATTCTCCCTTCAAGGCTTGCTGCTTCTTCCCCCCCTGAGGAAATTCCAGCTATTACTTCATCTCTAGTGATAGTTGATTCCCATAGAAAAGGCACTGGTAGTCCACCAGTTCCTTGTCCACCATCCCTATCTAGCTCCAGTCCCTCTTCTCTGGACTTACTGGTAGCCAAAACTATGGAGACTGCCAAGGATGCTTCATCTTTCTCCCCTATTCCTATGCAACCATCTCTTCCTTCTACCAGAGTCCTTACTGCACCCTCCATGTCAACGGAAGAGGTGGACATCTTCGAGGCTAGGCTGGCTAGTCTTTTTGACATGCCTTCCACTATTCCAACAGCTAGCAAAGAAACTAAGCCATTGGCCCTAGCTGATTCTCTTTTAGAAATTTTTGAGAGCTCTTCCTCCACCAATAGGACCTCCGTGCCTTCATTAGACTTGGACAGCTGTTTGGAGTTGCTGACACTTTTCTCGAGGATTCCTTTTGAAGCCTTGCAAAGGCCTATTATCAAGAATGGTTTCCTCCAATACTGCAAAATTGTTGAGCAATCCAGTATGACTATCTCAAGTCATTTATCTCAGGCAGCAGCTATCATTGACTTTTATGTCAACATCTACCATGTTGCCAAAGCTGCAGAGGAGAAATTGTTGAGAGCCAGAGATTTGTTTCCCAGATACATGCTGAAGTGTCAGAATTGAAAGAACAACATTCCTCTGTCTCCCAATTTCGAGTCCAACTATTGGAGAAGAAAGCTCAGTTAGAAGAAGAGCTATCAGCAGTCAACATGGCTTTAGATCGAACTACCACCAAGCTGCACATTACCAATCAAGGACTGGCTGATCGAAAGTAGGAAATGACTACGGCCATTCAGTTATTTCCATCTCTAAAGAATAGAGAGTCAATTGTAAAGGAACAACTGAAACATTGTAATGACTTTTGGGCCAATCTATGGCTACATGTACTCAACTCATTATGAATTAAAATATTTATTCATTAATGAGTGTTTTCATGCTCCTTTTGCTTAGCACTTATTATACTCTTTGTGTTTCCCACACAGTTGGATAGTAAGGCTTCAAATATCTACCATTAATTTTCTTAGAGTGTACATATCCATTCAAGTTTCTCAAATGATATGCTCCCCCAAGCAGAACTCTATAAACTTGATATGGTCCTTCCCAATTAGGTGACCATTTGCCAAACTTATGGCTTTTAATACCTATTGGGAGTATTGTCTTCCATACCAGATCACCTTCATCGAAGCTAATGTGCTTGACTTTCTTATTATAGTTTTTGGCTGCTTTCTTCTTTCGGAAAAGAATGCTATTTAATGCCAAAATTTTAGCTTCATCCATATTTTCTAATTCCAAGCACATACTTTGATGGTACTGCTCATGAACTAACTGATCCTGGCCTTTCACCCTCAAGGACTTGATGTTAATTTTTATAGGTAACACTGCATCATGCCCGTATACCAAAGCATAAGGAGTAACTCCTGTACTTGACCTTGGAGAAGTCCTATAAGCCCATAATACATCCAACAGTAAGTTATGCCAATCCTTGGGATTGTCTTCCACAACTCTCTGAATTCATTTTTTCAAGGATTTATTGGATGATTCTGCCTGACCATTTGCTTGTGCATAATAGGGGGTAGAATTAACAAGGCTAATTTCAAATTCTGCTACAAAAGACTTTACTATCTTCCCATCGAAGATAGTCCTATTATCAACAGTTTTTAGTCTGAGGGATGCCAAATCTGTGGATCAGATCTTTAATGAATCCAATAACTTTAGTCTGGTCTACAGTCTTATACGGCTTAGCTTCGACCCATTTAGTGAAGTAATCGATAGCTACTAAGATGAAACAATGGTGCTTCGAAGAGGGTGGATGTATTTTCCCTATCATATCCATAGCCTAGCCTCTAAATGGCCAAGGTTTCACAACTGCATATAAATCAGTTATTGGCACATGTTTATCACGCCATACTTTTGGCATGCTTGGCAACATTTAGCATATTCTATGCGATCTTTAAGGATGGTTGGCCAATAGTAGGAATGTCTTCGAAGCAACCATCTCATCTTCACACCAGGCTAGTGAGCACCACAAATGCCTTCATGAACTTCAGCCATGGATGTCAATGCCTCCTTTGGCCCTAAACATTCCAATAACAACCCATCTGCTCCCCTTTTGTAAAGAGCATTACCATACACTATGTATTGCATAGATTGTAATTTAACTTTTCTGCTGGTTTTCGAAGATGGGCCAGTTAGGTATTGCATTATTGGATGCCTCCAATCTTGTTCTTGTAAGTCAGTATGATTGACTTCTAACATCGCATTTCTTTTAGTTAAGGGTGAGATTACTTTTTGATATGTTGTTTGGCATATGTTCATTTGAGTGTCATCCCTTCTCCTGAAATTCGAAACTTTCTGAGCCACATCATTAGCTTTGTTATTCATAAATCTTGGGACGTAAGTCACATTTGCTATTTGGAATTGAGAAAGCAAATGTAATGCAACAACATAGTAAGGCAACATGCTTGCACTTTGACATTTTAAGATTCCTTTCACTTGGTTAACCACCAATTGAGAATTCCCAAATATATCAACTACATGAGCTTGCAATTCAATAAGTATTTCCAGTCCCATTATTAAAGCTTCATATTTAGCTTGGTTATTGGAACAAGTAACTTTATCCACTCTGAAATCATGTGTGGTTTCTACCCCTTGTGGTGACTTAATCACTACACCAATTCCAGTTAGACCGTTGGCTTTTGATCCATCGAATCACATTTTCCATGGTTCAATACTAACCATACCAAGATCTATTGTCTCTTGGCTTTCTGTCTGACATGGATGATCTGCCAAAAAATTAGTTAAAACTTGTTATTTTACTGCTTTTTGGGGGACATTCTAGATGAAATTCTAACAAAGCTAGTATCCATTTGCCAATTCTTCATCTCAACATAGGTCTAGACAACATATATTTAACCAAATCTGTGGTTTCAATTACCAAGACAGTTGTAGACAAAAGATAGTGTCTTAGTTTCATTGCAGCAAAGTATAATGCAAGGCACAGCTTTTCCATAATTGAATATTTACATTGACAAGAATTTGAGAACCTACTAAGGTAATAAACTGCTTGCTCCTTGCCTTCTTCATTATCCTAGGCTAAGAAAACTTCCAGTGAATCTTCTGCTACAGCAATATACAACTTCAAAAGCATATCATTCTTTGGTGGCATCAGCACTGGAGGCTTGGCCAAGTAGGTTTTGATTCCCTCAAAAGCAGTTTGATGCTCTGCTGTCCACACAAACTCCTTTTCATCTCTCAACCTTAATAAGGAAGAAAATACTTTTGGTTTCGCTGCAGTATTAAAAATAAATCTTCGAAGAAAATTAACCTGTCCAAGGAACTTTTGTACTTCTTTCTTACTTGATGGAGACTTGGCTTCAATGATAGATTTGGCTTTGTTTTGATCAATCTGTATTCCCTTCTTGTGTACTACATAGCCTAAGAAGTTTCCATCTGATACGCCAAAAGCACACTTAAAAGGATTGAGCTTTAATTTGAACTTTCTCATTCTTTCAAAAGTTGCTTCCAAGTAGAGCAAATGTTCCTCCATGGATTGGGACTTCACTATAACATTGTCAATGTAACACTCAAAATATCCTCCATTGAGGTCATGAAAGATGGTGTTCATAGCCCTTTGATATGTAGCCCCATCATTTTTCAGGCCAAATGGTATTTTAACCCATTCGAAGGTGCCAATATTCCCAGGACATCTGAATGCTGTCTTATGGACATCCTCTTCTGCAATGCAGATTTGGTTATAACCAGAGTGCCTATCCATCATTGATAAAATCTTGTGCCCTGCTGAACTATCCACCAATAAATCTACTATGGGCATAGAGTACTCATCTTTCGGAGTTGCTAAATTCAGGTTTCTAAAATCGATGCATACCCTCATTTTACCATTCTTCTTAACTACATGCACAATATTGGATAGCCATTCAACATACCTGGCTGTCCTAATAAAGCCAGCTTTAAGGAGCCTAAGGATTTCTTCATTGACCTTCTGAATCACTTCAGGACTCATCATTCTTGGTTTTTGCTTGTATGGCTTGAAATTAGGCTTCATGGGAAGCCTATGTTCTACTAATGACCTATCCAATCCTGGCAGCTCATTATAAGACCATGCAAAGCAATCTTTATATCTCTTAAGGACTACCAACAACTGGTCCCTGTTGAGAGCACTTAGCCAAGCACTAATTTAGGTGGGTTGCTGTGTAGAACCTTCCCCTAAGTTAACCTCTTCCAAGGGGTCTTGTATCTGAGAACTTACTAACGCTTCCTTTTTTATTTCTTCTGTCTTCGAAGCAATTTCTTTACTTTGTTCTGCTCCCATTTCCTTTGATTCAACATCTTTGCCCTCCTCCTCATAGACAAAGTCTGTCCATAAGGCTTCTTTTTCCTGTATCTCTTGGACTTTTGTTTTGATGTCCAACGCATAGTATTTATCAAAGGCCAAAAACCTGACCTGTTGCTGCTCCTGTTTACAGCCAACTACTATGGCTTCTTTCTCTTACTCTTGCATCTTCTGGACTATTGATTTTATGTCCAATACTGAGAACTTAATCAAAGCCAAAGATCTAGCTTCTTAGATTCCATCTCTATGCCTATAACCAGGCATCATTGTCATCCTTGGCGACAACTTCTTCATCAACACTTTCCTGGACTAAGTGCTTCAGGTGTGCTAATTTCTCATCAGCCGTCACTTCAGCTGATCCATCAGGTTTTCTCAGTATACTGAGTGGTGTTACTCCCTCAATATACAATTTGGCCTCTGCAAAGTCTGTACAAGCTATGAAGGGTTGAAGGTCTGCATTGATCTCCTCTATCTCTCTATTGCCCAAGGCTATCATTATCTTCTGATGTAGAGAGGAAGGCATACATTTGTTTGTGTGAATCCAATCCCTACCAAGTAGAGCATTATACTTAGCATTACTATCGATAACGAAGAATGCCGTCATGCAATCCCTGGTTCCCACACTCAGGTTGATGGGCAAAATACCTTAAGCCATCTGTTTGTCTCCAGCAAAACCAGCAATGGTTGTGCTGGTTGGGATTAATTTGGGGTTTCTTTTCCCTAGTTTCTTCAGAGAAGATTTCGGAATCAGGTTTACTGCTGCCCCATTATCTACCAATACTCGATTCATCTGTATCTCATCAAAGAAGGCCTTGATGTACAAGGGTTTGGCATGCTGTGTCATGGATGCTGTAGGATACTCAAAGGGGTATGAGAGGTTAATACTCACCTCTTCCTCACTCTCGTCTTCAATTTCCATTGGTATGGCCACTTCAGATTCATCTTGCACTATACTAACCTGTGAGTCTTTACTAGAAACTGGAATTGGGTCAATCTCCTGACCCTCTTGGTTTTCATCTTCAACTTGGAACTCCTGTGGTAGTATATGCACCATATTTATTGATACTGGAGGAAACGAGCCAAATTGGACCACTGGCTATACCTGTTTTTTTTCCAGGCCAATTTGTTCAATTACTTTAGAAACATCTTCCATGCTACATTTTGGCACTTCAGTAGCACTGACTGTCACGACCTGCTCCCCGTACCCAAGGGTTAAGCATCGTGATGGCTAGTAACCGAAGTTACCTTCGGCCAAACCTTTAAACAATTACTAAATACGAGCGGAAAAATAATAAAGTGAGGGTACTAAAATAATCATTGGAGCTTCTATTTAATTACATTGTCAAAGCTGAACTATGTCTACAAAATGCTTTGTGCCTACCCCACACACTGGTCCTGACATGCCACTTGAAAGTGGTAAACAAGTATAAGCACATGACAGAGTGAGAAATATTATACTAAAAGCGTAAGGGCACAAAATTCACCATGGATAATTATTGGCTAAAAAGAGCTTGATATTAAAATACATAACATATAATACGGAAATCATTTGACATATAATACAGAAATTACGTAAACAACTATAACCACGGTACAGAACAGAACAGGGGTCACTAGAGTGACAATCAAAACATGGGTCAATGGATCCATGACAAACACGGGACCACAAAGTGGTCAAGCAGGGGCCAATGGTTATTTAAGTCCCCCAAGGCGTAGGACTCCCGTGGTGGTACTTACAAAACATAATTGTTTATAAGGTTATAGTTAAATATTTTTTAAAATATAAACAAACATATCCATGGGTTTCCGTTTCACAAATAGGGTTCAGAAAATAAACCACGAAACTGAAATATTAATATAATTTATAATACTTTATAAAACACAACTAGTATAAAATAAATATGGTAATACATTTTGGTGACTCAAGTTATAATATAACTCACCTTGACATTAATACCTCACTTTTTCGTTCCACTATCAAAGACCCTTTCGCCTTCCATTATTTTTTTCTCTCTCTCCTTTCTCTCCTTTACCTTTCTTTCTCTTTACTTTTCCTTTCTCTTTGTTACCTTCTGAGCACATCCCTCTCCAATATATAGAAAAGGCAGCCGTGGGCACCAAGCCACGGACTGCCACGTGCCGTGCTCCCATTACTCCCCCATTAATTCAAACTTATTTAAATTAATTCAAGCTTATCTAAACTTAATTATTTATTTATATTTTGACTCCTAAATTTTTAATAATTATATTATTTTACAAAATTACCCATAATAATATATAATAAATGATATATTTTTCCTAACTGTAATTAAATAATATTAGTGTAAATTTTACAGAATAATTAAAAATCTGGGTTGTTACAATCTTCCCTCCTTTTAAAATTTCGTCCTCGAAATTTGTTATATGTGCAACTATCCGCTGCGCACTTGATAAATATATATTAGATGATTAATCTGATTGAAAATATTACCTCAAAAAAAAAAACTTTACCAAAACAACTCACTGTCTAGTTGTCAAAAATTAGTTTGGGCCAAAACGAGAAATAATGAGTGACTTTAAAAATTTTCATTCATTTGGTTTACGATAAAAATAAATAAAAAATAAATATAATGACAGAATCATATGCAAGAGTTGAAAAAATTTGAGATGAACTTTTCATTGATAGGAAATAGTTTCACAATTAGTATTTTTAAAATTTGAACCCACTTTTTTAAAAAAATCGAAATGAATTTTTTTTTTGTTTTTTTGTTAAATACTGAACTGAAAATTCCATGTATTTAATTATATTATAATTTTGGTGGGTGCTTGAGTCTGACACCTTTTATTTATTTTCCTTCTTTTGCTATAACAAATATAAATTATATCTAATATCCTTCACAAATTATGCACAAAAAAAAATATTAATATATATATATAATCTCATATAAAATTATAATAAATTAAATTGACGAATAAAATATAATATTTAGGTACTAATTACCTGCTATCCCACTTCTTAAATGTGCATGTGTCCTATGCTCCAATGATGATTTATTTATTTTTTTTATAAACCATTGCTCTGATACCTGTCACGACCCGCTCCTCATACCCAAGGGTTAAGCATCATGATGGCCAGTAACCGAAGTTACCTTCGGCCAAACCTTTAAACAATTACTAAATGCGAGCGAAAAATAATAAAGTGAGGGTACTAAAATAATCATTGGAGCTTCTATTTAATTACATTGTCAGAGCTGAATTATGTCTACAAAGTACTTTGTGCCTACCCCACACGCTGGTCCTGACATGCCACCTGAAAGTGGTAAACAATTATAAGCACATGGCAAAGTGATAAATATTATACTAAGAGCGCAAGGGCACAAAATTCACCATGGATAATTATTGGCTAAAAAGAGCGTGATATTAAAATACATAACATATAATACGGAAATCACTTGACATATAATACAGAAATTACGTAAACAACTATACCACGGTACAGAACAGAACAAGGGTCACTAGAGTGACAATTAGAACATGGGTCAATGAATCCATGACAAACAGGGGACCACAAAGTGGTCAAGCAGGGGCCAATGGTTATTTAAGTCCCCCAAGACGTGGGACTCCCGTGGTGGTACTTACAAAACATAATTGTTTATAAGGTTATAGTCAAATATTTTTTAAAATATAAACAAACATATCCATGGGTTTCCTTTTCACAAATAGGGTTCAGAAAATAAACACGTAACTGAAATATACTTTATAAAACACAACTTGTATAAAATAAATATGGTAAGTCAAAACGTAAGTAAAATACATTTTGGTGACTCAAGGTATAATATAACTCACCTTAACATTAATACCTCACTCTTTCTTTCCACTATCAAAGACCCTTTTGCCTTCCATTATTTTTTTCTCTCTTTTCTTCCTCTCCTTTTCCTTTCTTTCTCTTTACTTTTCCTTTCTCTTTGTTATCTTCTGAGCACATCCCTCCCCAATATATAGAAAAGGCAGCCATGGGCACCAGGCCACGGACTGCCACGTGACGTGCTCCCATTACTCCGCCATTAATTCAAACTTACCTAAATTAATTCAAGCTTATCTAAACTTAATTATTTATTTATATTTTGACTCCTAAATTTTTAATAATTATATTATTTTACAAAATTACCCATAATAATATATAATAAATGATATATTTTTCCTAACTGTGATTAAATAATATTAGTATAAATTCTACAGAATAATTAAAAATCTGGGTTGTTACACTGACTTCCTTCAAATGGTCTATTTCTGCTAGTTTTTCAATAAAAAATGTCTGTTCAGCCATGAAGGCTTCGAACATTTCCTTCTCAATCGTCTATTTCTTTTGGCCTAGGCCAACTTCTTCCTCTGTCTCACTATCACTCTCCATCAAAGCCCTTTCCAATCCTGCTAAACTATATCTTTCTTTGGCTTTCAATTATGAGTGAACTTTGGCCAACTGCGCTTTGCTGCAGCTCCTTTTGTCTTGAGGAGTTGATTTTCGATTATGATCTAACTTTGGGCTCCTCCTTCCCTCTGTCTGGCCCTTTGGTCTTCTGGTACTGAGTGTACCTTCGCTGAATCTTCCTCCTTTGGGATCTAGAAATCACTGGGACCATGTTTGGTTCCTTTGTTTTCGAATGCTTTAGCAACACCCAATTATTTGGAGCCACCAAAGGAGGTTTAACCATCCTACCCTGGTTTCCAACAACACTCCTTTGGGTAGATATTTTCTTAGGTTTGTTCTGCATGACAAACTAATCTGGAACCCCAGCCACCTATGAATCCACTAGCTCGGTTGTCGAACTATCTCTTTCTTCCTTCGAAGCCAGTTTCGAAACTGCTTGAGAAGGCCACTGCTTGGCCCTGATTCCCTGTTTTGAGCCTAATTTAGGCCTTCCATGAAGGTGGCCACTTTCCATTCTGTGTGAGGTTGGTCTAGCGGGCCAATCTCTAGCTTTGATCCCATAACTTGAGTCCACCTCAAATCTCCTCTCAGGACAATTGCCCTCCATTCCGTGATAGCTGGGTGGTCTAAACTCCTGTAGAGGTCTCTTGCCCTTAGAGTGCATTTTAGTGGCTGTTGGTCCGGCCAGGAATGGCTGCTGCCTAGGACCAGTTGGATATGGCCTTTTGTTATAAGCACTGGTTGGTTTAGGACGCCTCTGCACATCCATGCAGTACTGTTTCCCATCAATCAGGAGCCCTTTCAACCACTTGTAGCTCAACCTGCACTTAGGACACATTCTTTGCATGACAGCTGCCTCCAAAGAGTCATCATCTATTGCCTCCTCATCAGAATCTTCCCCTTGGTCTACAAAGCCCTGTCCATCAATTGGTGAGCTTCTAGCTCCTTCTTGACAGTAGTCTAGCTGGCAACATACATTTGCACATTAACCTCTTCCAATTCCTTTAAGGATAAGTTCTGGAAGTCTGGCACAATAACATTGGCTGCAACTTCCCCAATTTCTGGGAATGGATTCGTGTCAATTCCCATAGCCTTTTCCGCTTTAGCTAGGAATTTTAAACTCCCTTTTCAGGCTCTGGAAGAATGACTCTGCACTTGTTTCATGCTCTTTTAAATCTGACAATAAATTGAACAGTCTTCTCATCAGGCCTTTGACTCAACCTTGCCAAGTCTGCCATGGAAACTTCTGGCTCCGTTTGGAAAAATTGGGCATAAAATGCCTCCTCCATTTGTTGCCAAGTTTGGATAAAGCCAGGTGTAAGGTTAATATATCATACAAAAGCTGCCCCAGTTAGAGAATTTAGGAAAAGTCTTAATTTCATGTAATCATTATTAGTAAATTCACCACATTGGGCAGCGAACCTAGTAATGTGTTCTATTGTGGACTGATTTCCATTCCCATAAAAAAGAGCGAAGTTTGGTATTCTAAACCCTCTTGGGTATTCATGTACCCCATCTACCCATTCTGGATATGGTTTCCTATATACAAGAGTTTGAACCCTCCGAGCCATAGGTCCACACATTTCTCTTACAATATCTGCAATTTGATCCTTGGGACCATATTTTGCACTTGTTGAACCACCACTGGAGGAACAAACATAGGATTTTATGGAAAACCTTGTGCCTGAGGTCCTCTTGGTCCATAGGGAGGTATATTTGGGACTGGTTATCCCTGTGGTGTTGGCTGCTGTTGAGGGTATGGGTGACCCCTCTGAGCCTGTCCTGCGAAAGGTGCTGGAACAGGTGTTGCGTCTCGTCTAGCCGCAGAAAGCCCTTCCAACCCCCCGGGTACAAATTTGAACAAAGGATTAGTGAACCCCCTCGTGCCAGGTATGGCTTTGAACATGGGATTTGGAAACATCCTTATGCCATTTTCTTGTGTTGGCCAGATCCACCAATTTGCATGGCTTCACTGTTAAGTAATGAGGCATTTTGATTTGTCACAGGCCTCGAAAGAGGCTCATACCAAGATTGAGGTGATGGTCTTTCATAGTTTTGATTACTAGTTTGACCATTAGTATGTCCATTATTTTGCATAGGCTGTTTATCTCTAACCAATCTTTGCTGAGGGACATTTGAAATCTCCTCTATATACCTTGTGTTAGTTGGTTGATGGATATTCATTCGATCCATAAAGGATATTGCCCATCTTTTCATTGTGTTCATTAACTGTTGTCCCATGGCATCTACTAGGCCTCCCCATAGATTCATTAGCTGAGTAGATGGAACAGTGGATGGTCCAATTCCCTGGCCTCGTCCAATATTTTGAACATGTGGTACTTGCTCCGAAGTGCTGGTCTGTTTGACCATAGGTTCTGATAAGACAGGTACTTTCACAGGATGTGTTATCACATTATCCTCTGGATTAGGTGTTTCTACCTCTTCTTCCACACCTTCTTCCAAGCGTCCATTTTCTCTTTGTCTCCTACGTCTAGCCATTTCAATGTGTTCCACCGGGCGTGCCAAAAAATATATGTTGGCTTTTTTGGATTTCGAAGGTTAATATTGTAATTTTAAACGTGTCAACAAGGATCAATCAGTCCTTACAGAAGATTAATTGCCAAACAATTATCAGACGATTGTGTTTCAGTTCTTTCAGCCTCAATGAAGAGGACTTTTACGGGTGGCTTTGTTTAGGAGAATTTAGCAAACAACAATTAAACAAAGAACAGTTGTAGCATTTCATTAAGTAAAAATGAAATGAACTTACAATGATCTAACTCAGCCTCGTAGAGGCTTACAGCAACAAGCTACTCGAAACTACTCCTATGAATAAAGTGCAGTGCAAGAATTTGAAGTACAGAAATGTAAAGAAGAAGAAATGTAAAAATTGAAAAGAAAATAATATAGAATAAAACGGGTCTTTGGATCTGAGTTTGGGGGCTGGGCCTTCTCTGCTATTTATACTTCTTAATGATAACCGTCGAAATGAACTTCTAACCGTTGAATCATCCCCCCATGATCGCTGATCATGTTTCCTCACAGTTAGCTCCACTACGCCATGCATGCAGTTAGGCTTCCCTCCTGATTTTGAATTTGAATATATGAGTGACTGTTAAAGCCACGTTATCTTACATCTCTTTGTTGATCCAATACTATGCAGATCCATAATAATCAATACTAATTGCCACGTGTGTGATTACGATTGATGGTTTGAATTGTCTTCCCATATTACCCTTATCCTGTCACGTGTTAAACTGTGATTGGCCTATACAAAATATATAGCCAACAATAATATACAAAAAAAATTCTCTGTACACATTTTTTAAGAACAATTTTTTTTTTCAATGTATACATTTTAATTTAAAAAAATTAAATTTTAATTTTTCTATTGTTGTCATTTACTTTGAACGAATAATCCAGTTGAAAATCATGCTCCATTTTGTTCAATGATGAAGAACACATGGAGGAAGTCTTTAACAAACAATCCAATCAAAAACCTGCTCCACTTTGTTCAATGATAAAGAACGCGATAAGAAATGTAAATTTTGATTTGAACCTCATATAACTTACTGGCATTTCAGTGGGGCTGGTGACCCAATAATCCAATCACAAAAAAGACGGAAAAAAAAAACTAGAGAAAACTCTTATTAAACATATATTCTTTTACAAAATCTTTAACCAAGCAACAACCAGAGTTCTATCAAAGTTACCAACTAAAAGAGAAGAGAGAATCAATCTTAAATACTAGTACATAGCACTGTTTGCTTTTGATCATTAACATATGGTTCCAACTTCCACATTCTTCACTCAATTTTATCCCAGGTATTTTATTTCATATATTTACAACCAAATGAGAGAGTTAAGAGCAGATAAATACAAAACCGAAGAAATTCATCAAATTCGGAAATTAATAATCGATATTTTATTTATTTATTTGGAAGTAATTTGTCAAAATAATACAATTTATTTGGTAGTTATGATCTGAATTCAATCTATCTTTTCGGAAACCCAGTGCTAAAAGCTCCAAACTGTCACTCACAAGACTGAAATCGAAGATTTTATGCCAATTGAGTGCACATAGATCCAAAAATGATAAATGTAATAACAAAATGATAAATGTAATAAGAAAATGGAAAGATCTCGTACATTCAACACTATTTTTGAGGATTTATAATGGTCTTCAATGGAGGTCCTCTATTCAAGTCTTCAATTGAGGAAATTTCACTTTAGACCAAAGTTTTTTTCAAGGGCGCGGATGGGTCAATGTGGAAGTAGCGTCAACCAAAAGTGTATGGAAAGAGGATTAGTGGTGTGTAATGGTTATAAGTGAATGGTGTAATTGTAACTTTAAGTGTGTGAATTGAGAAAATTAATTGATAATCAAATTAATATATATGTGTATTAAAAAAAGATGTGCCTTAAACTAATTAGATGTGTGAAAATAGAATTCCCCCAAATCAGTCTTCAAAATAATCTACAAATCTTGTGGCCCGAAAAGCTTGCTTCGAGTTGAAGCATTGACCATAAAGGCCAGCCCATTCAGCCCACCAAAAATCCTGAACATTGGGCTTACAGCCAGCCCAAAATCTTGGAATATTGGGCTTCCAGCCCGCCCATTTAAAGTCCTGGCCTCAGTCACCATATTAAGGCCCAAGCTTAAAAGTAACTCATAAAATTACTTAATTTTTTTTTGGAAAAAAAAAATTATAAAGAAAATTAGTTTCTAATTTTTCCTTTTGAACATTCAATAGGAACAATTCAAGCCCATCAATTTCAAAAATGAAATTTTCAAAATTCACCCAAATAAAATATGAAAAAATAAAAGACAAAATTGTAGTTATTTAAAGGGGTCTTTACTAATCAGTCTTATTAACTAGACTTATAATTATTTACTTACAAGTTCTAACTGATAAATTTATCATTGTAAATGAGAGGGTAATTTATATGTAAATTGGGCCGAGTTAGGTAATGGGCCGTTGTGGGCCACAGTAGGAAGGGCTGAGTAACAAGGCCTTCAAGTTAACACGGTTCAAGAGAGCCTTGAAGATAGTCCGGTCCAGGAGAGCCTTGAAGTTAGTCTGGTCTGAGAGGGCTTGGCAATTAGCTCGGTCACCCTGCTCAAAGTTAGCTCGGTCATGGCGTATTGTGGTTAGCTCGGTCAAAACCTTGCTATTTGTTAGCTCGGTTTAAGCACGCCATGGTTTGTACAGGAGAAGCCGAGATAAGAGCAGTGAAAGGAAGAACCGAACTAGCTTTAGTTCGGTCTACTCTGCGGCTTAGCATAGCCATGCTTACCTCGGTCATATAGGAATCTGACCTTGGTAAAACCATCTCACTTGGTTTAAGCAGTGAGGGGGTGTTGAAGGATAAGCATTATCTTTCAGGAATGTGATTCCTAGGAGGACTCTACCTGGAGGAGTAAGAGTCCTACTAGGATTGTGCCACACGGAACCTATAAAAGCTCATAACATCACCTATGGAGAGGTAACACACAACTTTGATTCCCGAATACACATAGCTTTTGTCTATTTGTCTATTTTGTTGACTTAGGCATCGGAGAGGTATCCGGCACACACCCGCTGGCTAGCTCACGTTTGTGATTTCAGGGAGTAAAGCGACGACGTACGGAGGAGCGCAATCTTGATCAACAGGATTATACGAGAACAATATTTCGTGCTCGTACAATTGGCGCTGTCTGTGAGAATTTTAGACACGAACAAAACCTCTTGATCAAGTTTTTCCTCGTTAATTAGAAGCAATGGCGCACAACGAAGATTTGTCACAGTCCGCCATCGACGGACAAACCCCAGAAGGGGGTAGGAGGCGCGAAGGTTTACCTTCTATCCCTCCTATGGCGGATTTGGAGCCACAACGACAGAACCCCCGGAGGGATGCATGGGGGAGGTGGACTAACAGCCCCCGTCGCTCTCGCTCACCAAGTCCTGACAGACAGAGACGGAGGATCGACCCTCAAGCTTTGGAGGATCGCATTAAGGAGCAGGATGAATTAATACGAAGGATGGCGGCAGACATGGAATCAATGAAATGCCAAATAAAAGGCAAAGAGGTGGCGACAGGAGAGGGGCGCAAAAGCAAAACGCCCCCTCGCCACTCAGAAGATCGTGGTAGGCATACCACACCATCACAAGCAGAGAGTATAAGCCTGAAGACAGGCGACACTCAAACAAGGACGTCCAGGACTCGTTACTCCAGGTCTGAGAGAACGAGGACTGAAAGGTCATATACTGAGGGAAGCACCTATCGACCCTCGCGTACGCACAAAACATCATCCAAGCAGTTGGAGTTGCCTAGATCATCCGATTTGCAAATGGTGCTTAAAGAAAGGGTGCGGTGGAAGGAGGATACTAGGGCACGCGACCCTCGCAGAGTTTCAGCACTTCAGCGGTTGGCTCCTCGGACGCATGGAAGCGTCTGTAGACAGGCCCGCAGGGGGACCTCACTACAGCTCGGACTCGATTTGTGTCACGGTTCTTAATCTGAACCAAAGAGTCCAAATCCGGCAAATCGTTTTGAGAAAATAGATTTTTGAAAAGTGCCAAACATGGACTGCTTTGCCAGATACAGAGTCGCCACCTAAATATTTTATTTTGGGAAATTTAGGAAACCTGACTCGTTTGCCTAAGGCCACGTGTCCGTCATCACCAAAGTTGCCTCGGCTCGGGAACTTGGGTACGATTGGGGAAGGTCACTTCGTGAGCACCCCCGCTCGCCCTATCAAAGATCGGCCTCTACTAACCATGATATCTAGTTTTGAAAACTTTGTGTGCTCTTATTCGGTTATTAGCCTAGATTTACTATGTGATGCGCATAGCATACAAGTATAGACCGGGTTGCCTGAATTGGAACAAAACATTTCATGTTTGTTTGTTTGAAAATGGTTTGATGGTGCTACCCGCAAGTAGGCTAAGACGTGGATTTGCCACCCTCGGGTGGGCTTAGAAAACATGATTTTGCTACTATCTAGTGGGCTTAAAACACACATTTGATGAATTGTTCCAATTCAAATAACCCAACCTTCACCCACAGGTATTCAGGCAGTTATATCACATAAGCATATAGCCTCATGGTAAGCATGCTATTCATGGCAGTCACTCACACGCATGCAAGGATGCTAAAGCATAAAACTCACCGAGTACTCCAAGCCAAAACAGAAACCGATTAGAAAT
Organism: Camellia japonica; assembly: GCA_030407325.1. Lineage (NCBI taxonomy): Eukaryota > Viridiplantae > Streptophyta > Magnoliopsida > Ericales > Theaceae > Camellia > Camellia japonica. Next base: position 8,925,858 of record JAPPVO010000031.1, on the reverse strand, counting down.
CCATGCATGATCCTAAATATACAGAAATGCCTAACGCAACACATGCAAAAATGCAACTATAGCAGGCTCGGCTATTCTAAACATGGCATATGGAATGCTACAGCTATCAAGTATTCAAGTTGGAATTGAAATACAGATGCAGTTAGTATGATGCGCCGAGCCCGGTGCATGCAAAACAGATGAATGAATGCAAACATGCTATCATACTGTATGCTAATTGAAACATGCCCTAATCTAACCATCATAAGCGGGTAAATAAAAGGGAAGAAAGACGTGGGGTTGGAAGACATGCATCACACACACACACACTTATTACAATTATGCCCTCGCACAGAGGGTCCGGATGAATAATACAGTCCCAAATGAATAGTACAGTCCAAATAAATTAACGAATTAACTAAGAAAACAATAAACTGGCATGCAAGCCAGGGACTGCCTTGATTCTTTTTTCAGATGATGAATGATGCATGTCCGGGTTGCCTTTGCGCGAAAATCCACTGTGATGCCCCACCATTAGCCTCTGTTGCAATGGTTTTTGGAAAGCGCGCCAAGCCCGGAAGACTGCTGATTCTTGATTTTTGCTGCAACAGAGCAGAAAAAGGGGCATAGCAATGTATTTTCGCAAATGTATGCATGCCTCGATCCTCGTGCCACCAATCACGCATCTCGATGCATGATGGCCGAGGAGTCGATTTGCACAATTCAATATGGAATGAATGCACATGAAAACACAACAAAACCTAACTCCATTATGGATGATCCGAAGTGTCGGTGACTGGGGAATTGAGACACGTTCCGTCACTTGGAGTATGAAACGTCCCTCGTTTCCCGTGCTCGGGCTAACTCCTATCCCAAGCACAATGCAATATGCATGACATGCATGAATGCAAACTGAGATACAACCTAACATGCACAATGTTATGAAATGGCATACACGATGCACGAGGTAACATGGCATACACAATGCACTAACTATATATAACCTAGCATACACAATGCTATGAAATGGAATGGCATACGCAATGCATAATAGACTTACACCAACATGAGTGGACCTCAGCCACACTCACATAGGAGGCCATTAGATGAAAATGAGACACTCGAAATGCGTGCACGCATGCACGCAAACCGAGGATCGACCCTAAGGCACGAAATACCACTCTAACAAGACATGGCAAACATGGAATATGACATACTAGCATACAAATTTAAGAGGCAATAAGTGATGCAAAACAGCCCCGAAAGATGGCAAAACGACACCCGATGCATGGAACGAGTCCCGAAACATGAATTAGGCATACGGAATGACCTATAGCTATGCAATGCATGCATTATTTGAACATGAAGTGTAAAGACAGAAGCAAGGCAGCCCAAAACAAGCATGTTTACAGTTATGAGCGAGGCGCGAACAGCGAATACAAGTGGGGCTAAACTAGCATACAAAAACAGCCCCGAAAGCAAGGTATTGAAGCAACTACAGATGCTGGCCCCCGAACAGAGAAGGGGCCTTCTACAATATTGAAGAGGGGCCAAAAATATGATATTTACAGTTTATGACAAACCCAAAAACAGATACAAGTGTACTAAAAATGCTATGCAAAATAAGGGCCAAAAACGGAGATAAAGAAGCAACTGATATATTCCGGTCCCAAACAGATAAGGGCCCTTCAACAATGTTGAATAGGGGCCCAAAATATGACTTTTTACAGTTTATGACCAGAGCCAAAACAGTGTACAACTATGCTCAAAATGCTATGCAAAATAAGGACCAAAATGGAGGCTACAACACAAAGTATACAAATGGATGCTCCAAATAGCAATAGACCCTTAATGAAATATGGAGGAGGGGGTCAAAATAAGGCCCATTTTCAGTTTGGACCAAGGTCCAAAAACAAAAGCTCAATAGGCTAATAAACTATGCAAAATGGGGCTCAAACATGGATACAATAGGAAAGTGATATATGGAGACCTCAAACAGTGAAAGCCCTTCTACAAATTGAAGAAAGGCTCGAAATAAGCCTATTTACAGTTTTCATCATGCTTCAAAACAGATTACATATAGGCCAAAAACAACATGCAAGGAAATGGATATAAGAGGGATAATGAAGTTAAGTGCCAAAGGGGGCCAGTGAGGCCCTTAATGAACATGAAGAATGGCTCAAAATAAGCCTAGTTCCAGTTAGGGTCGGAGCCCAACTATGCAAGCATAAGGAGCTAAAATATAGACCAAGAAAAGAGCAAAAAGAGGGAAAATGAGACTCACCCTTGAAGACTAGTCTTTCATCAACTCTTGGCTTGAGAAAAGAGCTTGCCTCTGGAAATGGCCTCCGAACTAACTGGTATGGAGTATGGGTTGGTTGGCTTGGAGATGGAGTAGAAAATGGATCCAAGAATAAAAGGGTTTTGGTGCTTGGAATATAGAGAGAGAGAGATTGAATGTAGGAGGCTCCAAACAATTTTTCTAACCCTTTTTCCAGAGCTGGAGGGTCTGTTATATGACACAAGAGGGTGGGAAAAAGAGGGGGAAAAATGGGGGGGAAATGAAATTCAAATTTCCCTCCAAAATTGGCCTAAAGGGAGATAAAGGGGGAGAAGTGATAGTAGGAGATCTCAAACCGAATAGAGTCCTTCAATAAAGTTTGAAGAGGGGGCTCAAAATAACACTTTGTAGTTTATGACAAGCCACGAAAATAAATACAAGTAGGCCTAAACTATCATGCAAGAAAAGGGCTAAAAAGAGGGGTGAAGAAGCAAGTGGCAGTAGGAGATCTCAAACAGCAAAAGGTCCTTAATCAAACATGAAAAGGACCTCAAAATATGACTATCTCAAGTTTGGGTCGGAGCCCAAAAATGCAGAATGAAGGTTCGAGAGCCAAAACACGCAGTTCGGGCCCCGAAAGTGGGCTGTTAGGCACCGGAAGTGGTGTCCGACCACGAAGTTGGTCTCTCGGACCACAGTGTCCCTCAAAAGGAAGGAAATAAGGTGTGCGCCAAAAACCGGAGCAAACGGAGGTGGTTAAGCGGTCCCGAACCGAGGCACACGGCCGTCGGCTCCAAAAAAAAGGGGAAACCGGGCTCCAAACGGGAAAAAATGGCCTACGACCACGAAACGTAGCCTACGGCCACTGAGAGATGATCTACGAGACCTCTCCCTCCCTTCGGGAAGAGAAAACAGAGAAAACGGAGCCTGGTTCGCAAACCGAGGCAAAGCACAAAAGAGTTCGGAAGTCCGGAGGCAAGGCTCATAGCCGGGACTTCGCAACCTCAGAACGAGCACAATATGCAACATCACCAAGCGCTCAATCGGTGACGTCTGAGTCTTAAGGTCGGTCAAAAATGGGGTGTCTACAGCGTCGAGGTAGGAATGCCAATACCGCGCCCAGCCTACGAACCAACGGACAAAGCATTAGCGAGGCTGCAGACCTCGCCGTTTGTTCAGGCAATTGAGAACGCGCTCCTACCTTCAGGCTTCCTACAGCCCAAATTCACCACGTATGAGGAGAAGACAGACCCCTACTCATACTTAAGCCACTTTCGCCAGGTTATGGCTGTATACCGGTGAAACGAGGCCTTGATGTGCATCTTATTTCCATCCAGCCTTGGCGACCTAGGTTTAACCTGGTTCGAAAGGCTACCAGAAGGCAGCATAGCCTCCTGGGCGCAATTAGCAGAAGCATTTGTGACAAGGTTCAGAACGAACACCAAAACGCCAGTGGAGATCGACCAGCTTCTCTCCATTGACATGGGCAACAAGGAGTCGTTAAGATCCTACAATAGTCGCTACTGGGAGACCTTCAACCAGATTGGGGATTGCCCCACAAATCTCGCCATCGCGCAGTACAAAAGAGGCCTCCAGTTGGGAACAGACTGAGGGACTCAATCACTATGACGCCGCCTCTCACGATGGAGGCCTTAATGGAGAGAGTGCACCAGCACATTCGGGTGGAAGAGGATGGCACCCGCGCAAAAACAAAAACTGGCACAATCGCAATACCAGAGAAAAAGACTCCGGCAAAAGTCAACGCGGTAGAACGTCCAAGCAGAAACGGGTGAGGCAGGCGAGACAACGGAGATGACCAGGATAAAAGATGGTTAAGAGTCCGCACTGCCATTACCACGGTATTCAAAAAACCGATCTATCGGATTCTAAGCGAGATACGCGATGAACCTTTCGTCAGATGGCCAGCTAAGTTGGGAGAAACTCAGAAGGACTACGACGAAAGATCCCAGTGCACCTTCCACAAGGAAAAGGGGCACCGCACTGAAAATTACGCACCGTTGAGACAACATCTGGAGGAGTTAGTGGCAGCCGATCACTTGGACAAATACATAGAAGGAGGGACGCAGCCAACCCCCCAAGACCACAACAACCCGAACGGAATGCCAATCGACGCCCCACCTCAAGGCGTGATCAACGTAATCCATGGGGTATTCGAACCTGAGCGCGTATGTGAGCTCAGGGGCATGATCAAAAAGGCTGAGCACTTAAGGGAGGTACTAAGTGCCCAACCTACCATCAAAAAGGGAAAAACAGAGGCCACGAACGTCATGTCTTTTTCAGATAAAGACTTAACAAGGATTTATTGCCCTCACAATGATGCACTGGTCATCAGTCTCCGAGTCAAGGATTTTGACATCAAGCGGATTTTGATTGACCAAGGTAGCTTATGTGAGATAATGTATTACGAAACATTCAAACAATTGAAACTGGAGGACAAAGACTTGGCACCTGCCGTATCTCCCTTGATCGGATTCAACTCAATGCCAGAGTGGCCAGTTGGCAAGATAATCCTCCCAGTCAAAGCAGGAAGCATGACGAAACAAGTGGAATTCTGGGTGTTGAAAGTCCCTTCCACTTACAACATAATCTTGGGAAGAACATGGCTGCATGCCATGCGATCAGTAGCGTCATCCTACCATCAAGTAATGCGGTTCCCCAACGAAGCCGGGGTAATTGAAGAGGTCTTTGGAGACCAAATTATGTCCAAGCAATGCTTCATCACAGTGAATGGCAGCCGCGCTGCCAAGGGATATGTCCAGATGGTGGAGGAACCTGAGAGTAACGAATTCTTCGCGGATGTCGGCAAAGTTGCTGAACAGAAGGCAGTGGAAGACTTGGTACAGGTAAGACTAGATGAAAAGAACCCAGACAAGTTCTTTTTGCTTGGCTCATCTATATCCAACACCGAGAGAATAGAGGTCATAGAATTCTTGACCTCTAACATCGAAGTGTTTGCCTGGACGCCGTATGATATGCCAGGCATTGACCCAAGCTTCATCTGTCATCAATTGAACGTCTACCCAACCGCCAGACCAATTATTCAGCGCACCTGCAGATCGGCACTCCACTACGCCGAGATAGTGGCGGAAGAAGTGGGAAACTTGCTGGAGGCAGGAGCTATCAGAGAAGTGCACTACCCCAGATGGATCTCCAATACAGTGGTGGTGCCAAAGAAGAACAGAAAATGGCATGTCTGTGTAAACTACAAAACAGTCAACAAAGCATGCCCAAAGGATAGCTTCCCCCTACCACGGATAGACCAATTGGTAGACATAACAGCAGGACACAACCGACTTAGCTTTCTTGATGCGTACAGAGGCTACCATCAGATTGCTATGTATGAACCAGACCAGGAGGTCACGTCCTTTACAATGCCAAGAGGACTATACTGCTACAAGGTCATGCCCTTTGGCCTAAAAAACGCAGGGGCAACATTCCAACGGATGGTCACCAAGATGTTTGAACCATTATTAGGCAGAACAATGGAGGCTTACATCGACGACATGGTGGTCAAGAGCAAGGATGAGAATGACCATCTCAGGGACCTAGGTGAGATGTTTCAGATCCTGAAGAAGCACAAGTTGCGCCTCAATGCGTCCAAGTGTGCGTTCGGAGTAGGATCTGGCAAATTCCTAGGCTTCCTAGTGACCAACCGGGGTATAGAAACGGACCCCTCTCAGATCAAAGCAATTCAGGAGCTAGAGAGGCCCAACTCAGTAAAAGAAGTGCAGCATCTCACCGGCATGGCAGCTGCACTCAACCGGTTCATAAGTCGGTCGTCAGACAGATGTCGGCCATTTTTTCAAGCTTTAAAGGCCAAGTTTGAGTGGGATGAAGAATGCGACCGCGCTCTAGAAAATCTGAAAGAATACATGTCTTCTCCACCATTGCTGGTAACCCTAATACTTGGAGAAGAACTCTTTCTGTACCTGGCAGTTTCACAGCACGCAATTAGCGCAGTGTTGGTCCGAGCGGAAGGAATCCAACATCTGCCCATCTTCTATGTCAGCAAGACATTATTGGCGCCAAAACAAGGTACTTACCCTGGAAAAACTGGCCTTAGCCTTGATGATGGCCTCAAGAAGTTGTCGCATTACTTTCACGCCCACACCATAGTCGTCCTCATAGCTTTTCCATTAAAAGCTTGTTTGAGAGGGCGAACTTTTCTGGGCGAATCTTGAAGTGGGCAGTAGAGTTGGGACAGTTTGACATCAAGTTTCAACCCATGACCGCGATAAAAGTTCAAGCCTTGGCAGATTTTGTCGCAGAATTCACACCAGGAAGTCATCACATCTGCCCAGTGGACTTAACTGGTACAACCGAAGTAGGGATGGAGATTGTCGCCGGAATAGCGCAACCCCTGAGACAGGTTACCCAGTCAGGTCACAAGGCAGACCGAAGCGAAGAACGGGAGGAAGAAGCAAACCATGCTACACCAAGCCAAGACTCATCAACAAATAAAGACTTGGTACAATCAGATAACGAGGGGCAAACAGCAAGCATGGACCTTAAAGAAACACCAGCAACAATCATGACCCCAAGGCATCATCTAATCCCTCCACTTGCTGGAAGCTTTTCGTTGGGAGATGTGGAAGCTTTTCGTGGATGGAGCGTCCAACAGGCATGGCGCAGGGCTTGGCATAGTCCTCATCTCTCCAGACGGCCTGGTAGTGGAGCAAGCAGTCAACCTCGGCTTCCCAGCATCGAACAATGAAGCGGAGTATGAAGTGCTTCTGGCAGGCCTAAAATCAGCATCCCACATGAAGGCCACCGAGCTAATGGTTTACAGTGACTCACTGCTGGTGGTAAACCAAATTTCAGGCGACTACAAGGCAAAGGATGACAGGATGGCTAAGTACCAAGATTTAGTCAGAAAAGAGATCAAGAAATTTGAAGTACTACGGATAGAACAGATTGGCAGGGAGAAAACAGCAGAGCAGACGAACTAGCAGGTTTCGCTTCAATGGCAGATACATCTATCCCTCATCCGTTGCTGATTGACTACTTGCCGAGACCAAGCATTGAAGAACCTGAAGCAGAAGAGGTATGTTGCGCCGAACTAGGCCCTTCATGGATGGATCCCATCATACTATTCTTAAAAGACGGCGTCTTACCTGAAGAAAAGAAAGAAGCCAACAAGATTAGAGCAAAGTCGCAGCGATTTTGGCTCTCCCCATCAATGGCCTTGTACAAGAAATCCTTCACAGGACCCTACCTAAAGTGTGTTCATCCCAGCAAAGTTGAAGCATTCTTGTTCGAGATACACAAAGGTGTATGCGGAAGCCACCAAGGGGGGAAGATCATTGGCATACAGGGCAATCTCGCAAGGATATTGGTGGCCTTACATGCAAGCAGATTCAGAGAAGTATGTGAAGAAGTGCGAGAAATGTCAGAAGTTCGCACACCAAATACATCAGCCAGCCAGAGAACTCCTACCACTAACAAGCCCATGGCCCTTCGCAATGTAGGGCTTGGATATAGTAGGACCACTTCCAACAGCACCCGGCAACAGAAAGTTCTTCCTTGCAATAACAGACTACTTCACAAAGTGGGTGGAGGCAGAAGCACTAGCATCAATAAAGGAGAAAGATGTGAAGAAGTTTGTCTGGCAGAATATCATCACTCGGTTCGGCATACCAAAGGCTCTAATATCAGACAACGGCACTCAGTTCGATGGCAGAATCTTTAAAGACTTTTGCGAAAAGTACAAGATAGAGTTCTACAATTCTACACCGGCATATCCCCAAGCAAATGGCCAAGCAGAAGCATCAAACAAGGTTGTCTTGGATGGACTGAAGAAAAGGTTAGAGAAAGCAAAAGGCAAGTGGGCTGAGGAACTGCCCCATGTTTTGTGGGCTTACCGTACCACACCTCGGCGATCAACAAGAGAAACACCATTCTCATTAGCCTACGGCATGGAAGCAGTAATTCCACTAGAAGTTGGCCTTCCCACAATTAAAAGCGAAAATTTTGATCCAAACTTGAATGGAGAAGCCATAACATTGGAGCTCGACCTTGCGAAAGAAAGAAGAGAAAGAGCACTGGTTCACATTGCCTCCTACCAACAAGAGTTATCCAGAAAGTATAACAAAACAGTACATCCGAGGCAATTCAAAATCGGCGATTGGGTACTGCGCAAAGTGATGGGAAATACCTTGGTACCCGGAGATGGCAAGTTAGGGCCCAATTGGGAAGGACCTTACAAAGTGGTCGGATTAGCAGGAAAATAGGCATACCACTTGGAAGATGAGGACAGCAAAGCCATTCCAGGCCATGGAACACTGCCAATCTCAAACTATTTTATTTTTAGCTTTTCCTTCTAGTGTATGTGAGTTAGGGGCATTGAAAGCATGGTTGGCTGGAATAACCAACTATGCACCCTCCTAAGCCCAGGATAAGGATCCAAGCTGCAGGACGTTTGGTCGGAATACCCAAACACTTTACTCTAGGTTGGCTAGAAAAACTGACTTAGAGGTTGGCTGGAATAACCAACACCCCTCCTAAGGATCCAGGCTGCAGGACGTTTGGTCGGAATACCTAAACACTTTACTCTAGGTTGGCTGGAAAAACCAACTTAGAGGTTGGCTGGAATAACCAACACCCCTCCTAAGCCCAGGATAAGGATCCAGGCTGCAGGACGTTTGGTCGGAATACCCAAACACTTTACTCTAGGTTGGCTGGAAAAACCAACTTAGAGGTTGGCTGGAATAACCAACACTCCTCCTAAGCCCAAGATAAGGATCCAGGCTGCAGGACGTTTGGTCGGAATACCCAAACACTTTACTCTAGGTTAGCTGGAAAAAACCAACTTAGAGGTTGGCTGGAATAACCAACACCCCTCTTAAGGATCTAGGCTGCAGGACGTTTGGTCGGAATACCCAAACACTTTACTCTAGGTTGGCTAGAAAAACCAACTTAGAGGTTGGCTGGAATAACCAACACTCCTCCTAAGCCCAGGATAAGGATCCAGGCTGCAGGACGTTTGGTCGGAATACCCAAACACTTTACTCTAGGTTAGCTGGAAAAACCAACTTAGAGGTTGGCTGGAATAACCAACACCCCTCCTAAACGTTTGGTCGGAATACCCAAACACTTTACTCTAGGTTGGCTGGAAAAACCAACTTAGAGGTTGGCTGGAATAACCAACACCCCTCCTAAGCCCAGGATAAGGATCCAGGCTGCAGGACGTTTGGTCGGAATACCCAAACACTTTACTCTAGGTTGGCTGGAAAAACCAACTTAGAGGTTGGCTAGAATAACCAACACTCCTCCTAAGCCCAGGATAAGGATCCAGGCTGCAGGACGTTTGGTCAGAATACCCAAACACTTTACTCTAGGTTGGCTGAAAAAACCAACTTAAAGGTTGGCTAGAATAACCAACACCCCTCCTAAGGATCCAGGCTGAAGGACGTTTGGCAGGAATAACCAAACACTTTACTCTAGGTTGGCTGGAAAAACCAATCTAGAGGTTGGCTGGAAAAACCAACACTTAGTACTCCTCAGCCGAGATAAGGATTTAGGCTGAAGAGTGGTTGGCTGGAAAAACCAACTTTGAGTACTCTTCAACCGAGATAAGGATCCAGGCTGAAGGGTGGTTGGCTGGAAAAACCAACATTTATTGTTCTTTAGCCGAGATAAGGATCAGGGCTAAAGAGGTTAGCAGGTATGGCCAGTCAGATTACAAAGTTAAGACCGGGATAAAGTATCTCAGCCAAAGAATGTTTTACTTTACTCAGATTACAGTTAGAAAGTAAAGTACATGCAAGTAAACCGAAATAACAGTTGGAACAAAAGCACTTTTTCATTGATCATGCAGAGTCAAAGTACAAAAGGGGGGACTTCAGCCCGGTTACAGTCTCTCTTTCCAAAAGACAAAAAAAAAGAAGAAAAGTACATAGTCAAGCAAACAGGTCATCTAAATCAGCGTCAAGAACAACGCAGTCTTCACCCAGGGGTAGCTCGGTTGTGGCAAGCACCCCTTGGTTAAGCTCGGTTGAAAGATCTGCATCAGCTAGCAAAGGTGGGATGGAGACCTCTGGAGTTGGGGAGATAGACTGGCGACCGGATTGAGTGTTGTCTTCTAGAGCTCTATCTTCATCCTCCTCTTCCAGAAATTGTTGCTGAGTGGTAGCGGCATACTCCGCCAGAGAGCTCGGTATGAAATATGGAGATGGATTAAAGACCTCGGTCTCAAGTCCATGACCGAGCTGCGCCACAGCCCCCCTCCACCCGCATTTAAAGAACAGGTCCTTCGCAGCTTCACACTGCTTGATGTACAGGGCTTCGCTTTCTTTGAAACCGCGATCCTCCTCATCCTCCAGCTTCTTCTCAAGCTTTGTTATTTCGGCATTCTTATTCCCTTCAAGCTTTGCAAGCTCACGCAGATACTTGTCTTTTACTACGGCCGCGACCTTTTTCTTATCTGCCTTAGCCGAGCTGACAAGACCGGACAGACGAGCCATCTCGGTTTGTAGCTCAGCTATCTGCTTCCTTGACTCCTCTAGCTCGGTTGTTTTGGCATCAGCTTCTGCCATGGCCTGCCTTGTGGCTTTTCGCAGCTCCAGAACTCGCTTATGAGCGACGTGGTTTTTCTGTATGGCCTGCAAAAGGATGGTAAGAAACTTTTAAAGTGAAACCGAGCAGAAAGTTGTAAAGATTAGAAAGATGAACAAAGGGGCAACTTACCAGCACCATGGACTTTGTGGCCGAGCGAATTGCTTTCAGCTCGGTTAGGTGGTCGTGGTGTGACATGTCGGCTGGAAGACATATGCCTTTGGCAAGGTTGAATGCCATCAGGTGGTCTTTTTCAGCGACTATTGAATCAGAATCGTTGATAGCACGGTTCTGAAACATGGTCTTGGGTACCCACTTTGAGGAGCTAGCTCGGTCTGAGCGCTCAGGTGGGGGGCGTGGTTTCAGGAACCACGGTTTCGTCCTCGTCGACAAGGCGTTGCTTGGTTGTGGAAATCTGAGCACGCTTGTTTAGGCGGGATGAAGAAGGCTGGTGGGACGGTAAGGCTACCACGGTCTCCTGTGTTTGACCGGCTTATGGTACCTCGGGCTGGTTAGTCTCGGTGAGAAGGGCTCTTACGGCTCTCTTCTTGGCCATTTCTTGCTCGGCGGTCAGAGGGATTAGATTGATTTGAGGCAAGGTTGGGTCCGATTCAGGAGAGGCTTCCAACAAAAAGTCAGTTACCTTGGTCTTCCTGCGGCCACTATATCGGTAGGTCGGCTCGAAGTTCAATAGCTTGGTTCAACTCCTGTTTGGATATCGTAGCGCGGCTCGAAGTACATTCAGGTTGGGGTAGCTGTACTGCGACTTGAGAAAGTTCAAATCTGTATAAAGGAGGACAACTGTTAGTGCGGTTCAAGACAAGAAAACCGAAGTAAGAGAAAGCTATAAACTGAGCTGAGGTAAAACCTACCGGCTACACCCTTGTTCCAATTTATTCTGTGGCCAGGGATCTGGGCTTGTTTGTCCTCAAAATTCCCAGATACCCAGAAGAAATCATCGTCATTCACGTCTTTATCCGGGTATCCTTTATTATCTTTTCACGCCGGCGTCTTATTCTTAAATAATAAATCCAGCCATCTTCGGCCGATCCTATGGAGTATTGGTGGAAGAGCTCGGCTAGACCAAGGTTAATGCCAGCTCGGCGGTTTAGCTCGGCTATGCCGTTTATTATACGGTAAGAATTGATGGAAAGTTGGGTACGGCAGAGCTTGGTTTGCCTAAGGAATTCACAAAGAAGGGGCTGTACAGGGAATCGCAGACTGCACTCTACAATGGAAATAACGTTAAAAGGGACAAAGCCTTGTTTTCCCTAGGGGACGGTTTCTAGTTCGGCTAGTGAGAGGTGGACATCATCCGGAATTTGGTAATCCTTACGAAATTCGGCTATGGCCCCTGGTGAGTTTACTAAAAACCTATATTTACCCATTTGCTATTAAATTAAGAATAAAGTGTTAGCTCGGTCGAATAGTGAAGCTGAGTAGCTCGGTTAAACGATCAGAGGAGTGCCTGGCCAACCTAAGTCTGCAAAGTGAAAAAGAAAAGTGTTAAGCACTGATCATTGGACCGTACTACAAGAAACAAGGGCAAGATAAATGGAGTCCAAACGCGGCCACGCGAGATGCTATCAGTTTTAGCTCGGTTTTAAGCAAGGGGCTTTAGCCCAGTTGAGCCTTTGGGGCAGCATTCTTAGTCCGGTTTCAACTAAGGAAGCTGGTTTAGCCCCAAGTTGTAGCTCGGTCAGCGTTAAGGCTTTGCGCGAGCCTAGTACGGTTTGATAGCTCGGTTAAGTGAAAATAAAGGTACCTAACCAATGAAAACTACAAGTATAACGCATGTTTCAGTTCGGTTATCAGGTGTGGCTAGGCTTGCAACCAAGGCAAACAAGTTTTCAGTTCGGTTGAAGCATGATTTTGGATCGAATACAATGTTTCTCAGGTTATTCATAAAATGCAATGGTTCTATCATAAGCTTTTTCCCAGGAATATGGAAGTAAAAGTAGTATGTGTTTTGAAAAAATATACAAAATACATATGCTATGTATTAAACAAGTGCGAAATCAACGAAAAGGAAATTAGTTTGAGCAACATACCAGTCCAAGGAGAGGGCACTGAAGATGAAAGTCGTAGCAACAAAGAACACAGCAAGCACAGGGTTGAGGAGAAATGGAGGCTCGAAGAGAGAGAGAGAAGGAGATGAATAGTGATGTGAATGATTCAAAAAACTCAAGGGTTTGTTTTGTGTAAAGAGAAGGACAAAAAGGCGGGACTGTTCAAAAAACGCGAGGTACGAGGGCGACGTGACAGCTGTCTTGAGCCAATGAGAATCTGCCACGTGTCCTTGGAATAAGAAGCGGTTCAGTTACGGAGTCTAAAGAGACATTTTGACCGGACGGACAGAGCCTGGTGTGAATTTAGCTCGGTTGGAAGACTAAAATTTCTAGCTCGATTAGAAGGCTAAGGGTTTTAGCACGATTGAAAAGCTAAAACTTTTAGCTTTGGCTGGATACAGGTAATCCTATCAATGCTGTGCAGATGGAATTAAGGGGCAATTGAAAGGTATTTTATGTAATTGGGCCGAGCTGGGTAATGGGCATTTTGGGCCACAGTAGGAAGGCTGAGTAAACAAGCCTTCAAGTTAGCACGGTTCAAGAGAGCCTGGAAGATAGTCCGGTCCATGAGAGCCTTGAAGTTAGTCTGGTCTGAGAGGGCTTGGCAGTTAGCTCGGTCACCCTGTTCAAAGTTAGCTCGGTCATGGCGTATTGTGGTTAGCTCGGTCAAAACCTTGTTATTTGTTAGCTCGGTCTAAGCAAGCCATGGTTTGTACAGGAGAAGCCGAGGTAAGAGCAGTGAAAGGAAGAACCGAACTAGCTTTAGTTCGGTCTACTCTGCGGCTTAGCATAGCCATGCTTACCTCGGTCATATAGGAATCCGACCTTGGTAAAACCATCTCACTTGGTTTAAGCAGTGAGGGGGGTGTTGAAGGATAAGCATTATCTTTCAGGAATGTGATTCCTAGGAGGACTCTACCTGGAGGAGTAAGAGTCCTACTAGGATTGTGCCACACAGAACCTATAAAAGCTCACAACATCACCTATGGAAAGGTAACACACAACTTTGATTCCCGAATACACAGAGCTTTTGTCTATTTGTCTATTTTGCTGACTTAGGCATCGGAGAGGTATCCGGCACACACTCGCCGGCTAGCTCACGTTTGTGTTTTCAGGGAGTAAAGTGACGACGTACGGAGGAGCGCAATCTTGATCAACAGGATTATACAAGAACAATATTTCGTGCTCGTACAGTAAATTTATTTATAAAAACAAGAGAGACTGATAAATTTATCAATAAAATTTAATGGGTAATAAATCCCAAAAGTAGAACCTATTGATAATTTACCTTTATTTAAATGATAATCGTTGTCTGACTAAAATATTTGATCAAAATTCTTTACTTCTTGTTCCCACAGTTTTTCATATAATTTTTTACATACTAATTTGTTTCATGAATACATGTTAAAAGTTAAATAAAATGATGAAATAAACTCAACAATAAATATAATTTAAATTACTATTTTTTTCTTCTTCTTATAATTTGTTATAATTTAAATATATTTTTTTTCTTCTTCTTACTATTTTTTAAATTACATATTAATTTTTGGGGGATGCACCAATAAATTCCAAATTAATAACTTATACACTGTTTAGTCCTAAAAGTTTTCTTATAGACTGAAAGGTCCCATTACAATGTTTCAAACATCAGATTAGTGTTTCGAACATTAGATTTCGAACATCAGATTAATGTTTCGAACATTAGATTGATGTGCAAATGGGACTAAATGGAGCATAAGAAAATTTTTAGGACTAAATGGTTCAACTTTTCAAAAACTAGGACTTATAGGTAAATTTTCCTTAATTTTTTCTTATAATTTAATTTAAACTCAACAATAAATATTAATTTTTATTATTTTTATTTAAATGATTCTTATAATTTGTTTCTTGCTTTTTGGTTTTTAGGAGGTGGAGTGGAAGGTTGGTTAGATTTTGTGTTTAGGTTAGTTAATAAACCCAACATGTTCGACACGTATACCATAAAGTAAAGGTTTGGCATAAAGGAGGGTGGGAGGGAAAAGTTGAATATAAGCAAATAAAATTATTTGGATAAACAAGATTTTTGTAAAGTGTATGAATGAACAATTTTTAGTGTTTCAAGAAAATATCATACCCATTTGATTCAAATTGCTTACTACTAATCAAAGAATAATACCTACTCCCACGATCCAAACCCGTCTCTAAAGATTTAGGTCGCAATTGGCCTCTAATCAAGTTTCAAAAGACAAAATTTAGAAAATATTTTTAAATAATATCGGGACCTGAAACGGAAGCAAAATAATAATAAGAATATTTATTCAGCTGTGCATACATGATAAACTGAAATAATTAAACGATTCTTAACACACTTTATATATATATATATACATAAACATATCTTATTCATATCTCACACACCACATAAAAGACTTTTAACAAAATATACAATTTAATCAAAGTTCAATAAAAGTCAAAAACTAAAGTCTCGACACGGAGGCACACTTGGATGGCTTGATGCAAAAAAAGAAAACTCCAAAGCAAACTCTATGAATGATCCTCTTGGTGTTCACCTACATACATATAGGGGAAAGGGATGAGTTAAAAATCCAATAAATAATATCAGTATAAAGAAATCAAATAAATAATATCTATCATAATATAAAATCATATCATATTATGAAATAAAATATTATTAAATACTTATCATATTAAAATTCACAAATCATACTCATATATGATCCATTTGATATGCTTCCGGCCTTTGCATACTAACTGATCAGAGAACAATACCTACTGATCCAGGACTTCATCTTCCACCATCTCTCTTTCTCTCTCTCAATTCTTGGTACTAAATGGACACACCACCACCTCTCAATCATTTTGCCAAAAAGCAGAAAATCACAAATTGGTAAACATTATGAACACTCTAAGCTGCTAGGGTAGACACTTCAAAGTAAAGTAAGTTGGAATCTCACTCCCACGTGGCAACCTTCCTCCACCACACATGTACAACTATCTATAGGACCAATTAACAATCAAAGAAACCAAAAATGGGCCCAAAGATTTTCTCTCGTTATCACAAAGTACCCGTTATCTCAAAATACTCATAACTATTAGATCATTAAAATTTTAAAATGTGATAATTTTTAAATATAATTTGATGAAATTAATGTTGCGTTTGGTAGACTTTTAGAATTACGATTTGAAAATAGAATTTTATTTTGAGTTTGTGAGTTTTGAAATTATGATTTGAGTATAAAAAATTTGTTTGGTTATGAGTTTTGAATTGAGTTTAGAATAATTGATGTGACATATGATATTTGCTTAAAAAACTTACAACTCATAACCGAACACACAACCCAAAATTCTATTCGAAACTCATAAAAAAATTTTAAAATTTAGAAAATATTTTTTATTTAATATATAAAAAATAATAGGTGCCAATTGCCAAAAAAAAAAATTTGTATATATATTTGCGCTGCTCCGGTCAACCAGCCGGACTTCCGGGAGAACGACCAGAAAAGTCAAAATTTAAAATTCAAATACTGCCTGAATCGAATTTTCAAAAGTGGTGTGAAATTAATTTTTAAAAGTTATAACCAAACATCATACTCAAATATTAGTGTGGTGTCATGATTTGAACTTCACACCAAACACAGCCTAAATGTTTTCAAATAAAGAAATAAAATAAAATAAAAATTGAGAACAGAGAATTGCATACTAAAAAACGAGTTATGTGTCTCAACATTTAAACCTAACCAAGGGTATTATTGTCAAACTCCCCTACTTCCCATCTAAGTCTCTCATTCCAGACTCCAATATATATATATATATGAGAAGGCACCATCCTTCAAACTTCATAACTGCTACCCTATTCAATGTTCATAACTTCTACCCTATATACCTTCCTCTAAATAAGAGAGAGAGAGAGAGAGAGAGAGAGAGAGCATGGCTCAAACTGAGTACCAAAACCTGCAAAGTCTTACTCAATTCATTACCCCTCAATTTGTCAAAAAAGTTGCACAGTTGCTACTCTCAGTTTCTTTGTTTTCCTTCTTTTTCTCATATTCGTCATGCTACTCTTTCTTCCTCCATTCTTTCAAGTCCCACTTCTCCACATTCTCTTTCCATCTCCTAAGCTACATCATGGACAAGAATTGCATTTTTCTCATTTGCAATGGAATCCTAGTCTTCCTTGCTAAAACTTCTGGCTTCATCCGCTTTTCGCCTACTTCTAATGATCCTAACGGTCATTTATCCAAGAAGATTGGAAACGGAGATGGAGATGGTTTTCAATCAGCGCCGGAGTTTAGACAGTCATTGCTTGAGAAAGAAGTTTCCTTGGGAACTACTGGGCTGCCCTTAGAGAATGTTGTTGTTGAAGAAGAAGAATACTCCATGGAAGAAGAAAGTGAGGACTCAAACTTGATTGTAGAAGATAAAGAGCAAGAAGGGCCAATTAGGGTTTTAACTACAGAAGATGAAGAAAATGATGAGAAAGAGATAGACACTATTGACTTTCTAATCAATAAAGAAGATGAAGATGCAGATGGAGATGGAGATGAAGAAGAACATGGGTTGAGTATAGAAGAATTAAACAAGAAATTTGATGAGTTCATAAGAAGGAGGAAGGAAGAAATGAGGATAGGAGCTCAACAACTAGTCATGGTTCAGTAATCACCTAGAAACTTTCAGTTCTGCTATGAACACATAAATTGATCACAAAACCTAAGATGCAAAAAGTCTATTAATAAACAAAGTTTTTATAGTATTTGGTGATGGAATCCATTTAAAAAAAATCTTATTTGTTCATATATATTTTGTGTGTAATCTATTACTAGTTTTTATATTTCTAAATTTACCTTTGCAAGAAGAAATGTAATATCAGTCGTGTATGATGTTTGTAAAATAATCTCTTCTTTTGTTCTTATTACTAATATTATTTTCTATATCGGAATTTTCTTTGATGGGTACTTGTGTAAATGATTTATGCTTGTTTCTTTTTATTTTTTGTCTTTTTATACCCTACTTTTTTATTGTGGTATGAAGGATATTCTATACGGTCTTGTGTTTGGCCTGTTTAACTTTATTCTTCTTTATAAATTGTACTTCTACTTTGGGCGAGGATTACCTGTGCTGGTGGAGAACCAGTTTAGTTTACTTACATAAAACAACTTTTTAAGGACATTGATAAGTATACATAATCAGAGTATTTAACTTACAAGTAAATTAATTAATTTGTATAGTAATTATTCACATAATAATTCATAAACAAAAGATAAAACTAGAAGGATTTGGATGCCGCATTGAAAGGGATGAGTTGTGTATGGGTTGAGTTTGAAGTGATGCGACTTAAATAAGATAGTGACTTTTTGACTTTTTTAGATTATGACAAAGCCTTACTTTTTGACTTTTTAACTAAAATATGATGTAAAAAAAAACTAGTGGGTAGGTTTGGTTTGTGTTTCTGAAAAAAATTTCAGAAATTTTCTCTACAAACAAATTTCAGAAATTTTCTCTACCAAACAAATTTTCCCAAAAAAATTTCCCAAAACATACAAACCAAACAAGTTTTCCAAACAAATCTCTCTCACACACACATCAAATCAATCACTTTTTCCAAAACTCTCTTTCAAAACAATTTTCCAAAACAAATTTCCCAAAAAACCAAACCAAACATGTTTTCGTACTTTTTATCTCTAAAACACATCTCTCAAACACAAACCAAACATACCCAGTATGTTTATGATGACTTTTGATTTTTTACGAAAATATGTACAAAAAATAGAGAGAAAAGAGAATCTTTGACTTTTTTATAGAAGCTGTTGGCTTTTTAATTTTTGGGTAAATTACAAACACCCCCCTCGAGGTTTGATGAAAATACAAATTCCCCCCTGAGGTTTGAGAAATTACAAATTGCCCTCTGAGGGTCAAATTTTCATAACAAATTAGGAGAAATTAAGGGGGAATCTGTATGAAAATAAAAACCTCACGGGACAATTTGTTATGAAAATATAAACTTCAGGGGGCGGGATGTAATTTCTCAAACCTCAGGGGGAAATCTGTATTTTCACCAAACCTCGAGGGAGGTGTTTGTAATTTGCCCTTAATTTTTTTAGTGATTTTTTGACTTTTAACCTAAAAAGTGATGTTGTCAAACAAGTTTTCAAAAATTAATTTCAACACCATATTTGAAAACACATTCCAATGCATGTTTGGCAGTGTGAGTTTTTTATTTTTAAATTTGTGCTTTCGGTCGTCTCCCCGGACATCCCCCAAATGTCCGGCCAATTGACCGGAATAATACTTTTTTTTTTTTTTATAATTGCCAATCGCCACCTATTATTTGGAGGAAAAAAAATTTATATTTGCTTTTGATATTTTTTAAATATAGAAATTATTTTTTTAGACCAAAATGACAAATTATTTTTTTGAATTAAATTTTAAAAATAGTTTGGTTATGAATTTTCAATAAAGTTTTGAGTTGTGTGTTTGGTTATGAGTTATAGATTTTTTAATTAAGTTTTAAAAACTCTTTTTAAACTCATAACCAAACAACTTTTATCATTTCATATGTTACATCAAAAATTCAAAACTCATAACCAAATAAATTTTCTCTTTTTAAATCATAATTTCAAAACTCACAAACTCAAATATATAACTCTATTCTCAAATCATAATTCTAAAATTCTACCAAACGCTATCAAATAGTTTTTGGAACATTTTCTCACTAATTAAGACTTGGCAATGAATCATTTGTTCTTAATTTTTTTTGGTTCTCTATCCAATGTACTCCCAATCATACGATATAACAAAAACCTCAAGATATGAAATTTTCAATACATAGGGGCATTTTGACAAGTTGGTAAAAAGTCAATTTTTTGACTTTTTAACTTTTTGGGATTATATCACTAGAGTAATTACCAAAACAAGAATAACAACATTACATATTTAGAAAAATTATTCAAAAATATTATAATCATTTTAAATGTAACTCATATCTCTTCAACTTTAAATTTAAACCATATACCTCACTTTCAAAATAAAAAATTAAAATACATAGCATTTTTTTAAACAAGAATGATCATATAATCCTTATAATATCAAGAGCTGTTTAACTCTCTTGCAATTAATTAATTAACAAACCGTAAAGCATAATAATTATTAAGTTTCTTTTAGGGCACCCAATTGTTCATTGGTAAGCCTTAAATTATTAGCTTGGCAGCTAAGTTTTGTGACTAATAAGGTCAGGCTTGAAGATAAAAGAAGCATGCAAAACAATTGAAAAACTTCTTCATTTTACGTGTCGTCATATTATCCTCCACAAACTGCTCAGACAAGTACAAATATATTTTAATTATTATCTAGTTTGCAATGTGGGTTGAACAAAATATACTATCTATTCTCTTTAATACCATATCAATCTCTCACATATCAATAGGGTTCACAAATTTTTTTCATAAACCCTTTATTTTCAACACAATTCAAAATAGGAAAGAAAAGGCAAAGGATTCGTATTAGCACATTCACTTCATTGTATTATTTATTTTTCCTTATTGATTGTCGCCTCTTTTATTGTTTCTTTCAAGTTGTATTTGAATTTTCGATTAGTATAAAATTGTGAAAGAAAAAACATGAAAGAACTTTCTAGTAAAATAGAAACTAAATTTTTTCACAAATTCCTTCCTTTTTTTCATAATTTCTTTACAAATTCAACATTCAAATATGTAAAATTGTGAAAGGCCAACCAAAATTGGAGTTGTACTTCCTATTTTGTTCTTCTCTTATGAGATTTATTTTTTTAAAATAAACGAAACCCTTATTTATTAAGCGATACAATTTTAAGAATACAATTTAAGATTTTGATTTTGAATTATTTCAAGGATTAATAAAAGTTTGTTTAATTGTTATTTTCAACACTTTTCGAATTAGTTGAGATACATACAAACTGAGCAAGATATTCAATTAAAAAAAACCAAAAAAAAAAAAAAACTATCAATTTATGGGTGGATTGTCAATTGAGAGTGGTGGGGGACTTGAGAGACAAAGCTGAAAGATTAATTGATTCTAGTTTGTCTGCTACTGTAAAGAGTTACTTTTAAAAAAGTATAAAAACGCTTGGAAAGCTTACAGTGGAAAACATAACAAAAGGGTTGTAAGAAAAATGTTCCAGACCCCTACTGGGATGACTCCCAGGATCTTTAGTGGAGTGTGATTGGTTAGGATTTTTTTTTTTTTTTTCTTCTCCAATTACTAACCCCCACGTGTGTGGGTGGGGGGAGTGGGGGTCTCAATCACATTTGGGGTTGTAATATGTAACTATCATCATCAAAGACTTCTTTTTTTTATTGGGACGGTTTGAAATTCATGCAATAAAAAAAAAATTGTAACATTATGGGGACATTAAATTTTTTAAAAAATCATTGGAGTTATATAATTTGAAAACGATATTGTTAACTAACATTATTATGATAAGAAAATTTTTGACGAACAGTCACTCAAAAAATATGAAACTCATGAACGTGAATTTTAGAATAAATGAATCTTAATATACATATAAAAAGTATATAAAAAGTTGTGAATATTGTATAGAAGGATGAAAATTTGTATATGATTATATTAAAAAATGCTTGAAAAATTCCACCATTTTGACATTGTTCATTTTAACAACATTTCAATGAATTGTTTTAGCAAGACTTTTTTTTTTTTTTTTTTGTAATTAAATTTTAGCAAGACTCTAAAATATATATAACTTTATTTTTCTCTCACTTATGTGTGTTTTATATCATAAGCATAGATCTGTTAATTAGCGTCATCCTAGAGTAATGTGTTATATATGACTGAGATTGAATATTCTAAATTTTCTACATTAAATCTCAGTTATACGACATATCATTTTAAGATTATTTCTATAAATTAAAAAAAAATTAAAAATTTAGTACAATGTAAGTAAATAATTACAAATAAGTGAATTTTTTTCATAAATATTAATAATTATAATTATAATTTTTTTTATAAATCTGTAATAATATTTTGAAATTACCATTGAATAGTAATTTTCTCAAAAAAAAAAAATTCTAAAGTACCCATTGCTCATCACATCACAAAGCAATTCTCTCAATGGTTGTGTTCTCATCAATCTCATGTTAAATGATTACATGTTTGATCCAGAACTCCTCTCCAATTGCAGATATCAATGAATGCCGGTGCCGGCGGGTAAGATCTAGGAGGAAGATCCATCCAAATTGGTGGGACTAAAGAGAGAGACACAAATTGTTCAAAAAAGAGAGAGACACACACAAAGACAATATAATTGAAATGACAAACTTTAAAGGACTTGCAAATTGAGATTTTGAAAAGTACCCCTTAGAAGATGTCCTCATTGTTGTATGGGAACACTTCAACAACCACTTGAAGAAGACAAATATATGTAGAGAAAAATTGGAAGACCTTTGTTGAAAAAATGGGTATGGGTGTGTCCATTGAGTGGCATTATGTTAGGAATGAAAGCTTTGCATGAGTGTCCAGTTGTCTTAAACCTAATGTATTGGAATAATGGGTTGGATGTTATTGATCATTGGAGATACAAACAACTATATTGTACCTCCTTCAAAAAGCAATGGCTAGGATAGTTTATTGATTTAATTATTAGTTAGGGTCTATGAATTTATTAGTCTCTGAAAAGCATGGGTTTACGACAACGTTGATTTGACAAACCTTAAAAATAAAGATATGTGTGTAGTTTGAATAGGCTTGTAATGCCATGTTTGGTTTGATTTTTAAAAACTTGTTGCAAATTTTTTTTTTTTCAAAAAATCAAAACTGAATTTGGTAAGAAAAACAAAAAATACTTGTCATTTTTACATAATTTTATCTTTTGGGATGACAAAAATAATTTTAAAGTATTTAAAAATATTTTTTGATATTTATTTTTATCAAATTAGTTTTCATTTTTTTAAAAAAAATTTTGAATTTTTTTTCTCAAAAACAAACCAAACAGGGCCTCTATATGTTTATAATTTGTAGTAAACCAAACAAACTAAACATGGTAAGTAAAATAATTAGAAAATCAAATATAAAAAATAATTAAAGTGAAAAAAAAAAAAAAAAAAACAGAAATGAAGCTGGGTACTCAAAAAGAAGAGAGTTATCAAGAAAAAGGAAAAATAAAAAAATGGAAGTAAAGAGAGTGGAGAGAAGAATAAATCCAAAAAAAAAAAAAAAAAAAGCCCAAGTATTTTATAATTTTTTTGTAATGGCAAAAATACATTATTTTTAAAAAAAAGGGCAATATAGTTATTCCAATACTCCTTTATAAAAATAAAAAATAAAAAAAACAAAGTATTTACAATTTTTTTTATAATTGCTTCAGTTTTTTCTTTATCCTAAAACAAAAACAATTATGAAACCCAACCTAAATATAGATTAAATATTAATCTCTTTAATAAAGTTCTAAATAAAAATTCTGAATATATAGTATTACATATCATTAGTGAGTACCATAGGGTGACGGATAGCCATAGCTCGACCCATACCACGAATACTCTGGCACTAACTGTGGAAAGTCACTCGAGTTGTGATGCGGATACTCTGGCACTGCCCGAGGGCAGTAACTATGGTGTGTGTCGTACCATACACCCTCGGGTAATGCCCTAGATCTGCTCCCGTAAGGTTGCTCCAGTGCCTGATAACCGTGACCGTGACCATGATCGTCGTAATAGGCTCTGTTTGGTGCCGGACTTTTGAGCTTCACCCATTTGAGCTCTGCATGTCTTCCACTTCTCCCCAAGGCTGAGAGAAGTATGTTTGGATCTACCTCTCCTGAAATCTTTGCTAGACCTTCCTCTGCATCTATAGTCACCGAATACACTCCTAATAAAATAATTCAAACAAAATATTACTTCAATTATTTTCTTTTATCTTTTAATTTTTATTTGAATTTTATTTTGATCTTTCACTTTCTAAATTCTAATTGCAATAATTAAATCACTCCATAATTTAAATTTAAATGAGTAAACGGTCAAAGTTAAATTTGAAGGTTTGTTAGTCATTTTTTTGGAAATTTTAACTTTTCAAGGAAACAATCAAATTTTGAAATACTATTTTTAGCAATACCCTCCTACTCTCCTTTTAAATAGGGACATTTATTTACAAATCTCTCTTCACCTATTTATATCCCCTTTTAAATGACAGTTTTGGAAAATTATATATTTTTTTACTTTGACTTTCAAATATAACTAATAATTTGGATAGACTAACAACATGAGACAGAATGAATAACTTGTATTTTTTTAAGATCATTTTCAATAAGAGCATCAGCATCAGTATCTTCAAAATAACAAAAAGTTAAAATATAGCTAATAAATCATCAAATTCTCCCTCCATCACTCTCAACAAATTTTTGTTAAATTAACTTTTTGTTAAATTTGTTATAGTAACTGAGAGGGAGATTTATGATCTGGATTGGGCCGTGGTAACGGCCGGACAGATTTGGGCCGAACAAGATCGGGCCGAGGTAGCGCGGCCCTATCAGGAAAGATTTGCTTGGTTAAGGCGAGGCGTGGTTAGATCGAGCTACTTGGCTTCATGGTATGAAAGCCGGTCAAGTGAGATGTCCGGCGCCAGGAAAGGCGTGGATGTTCCACGATTCAAGAGTTAGCTCGGCAGGAAAGCCGACGGTTAAACCAGCACGAGATGTCCCGAGCTCGGCTATGACCGGGATGCAACCGAGCTCGGTCGTCATTGAGTACGGCGAGCGGAGCGCTCTGGCTAGCTGTACAGTATGGTCGTTGATAGCCGAGAAGCTTCAGCCCGGCTGCCGAGCTCCCAGTAGAGTGGGCTAGCAGTTTGGTTAGGTGGTGGTTAGCAAGATTTGTGCTGACAGATGGGATAGCAGCACCACGTGTTGAGAGACTAGTGGGAGTAGATTTGGGGCGCAGAAGGTATATAAGCGTGTCTGCGCCCCCCATGCTGGGAGGACGTTCATTTGGTGAGATACAAAAACTCTAAACACTCTCCCTTCTCTCTATCTATCCACTGGTGTGTGTACTAACTTGATCATCGGAGGGGTTTTCCGGCCACACACCGCGGGGTAGCTCACCGCCGTTGTGCTCGCAGGTCGATTGGACAGACAGTAGCTTGGAAGAAAGGAGTACAGGCTTGCCTGAATATTTGTTCCCGTACAGTAACTCCTCTGATGAAGCGATGAACTGTTCATCGCTACAACACGCGATTTGGGTATAACCGAACGTCTGCCGGAAGTCCGGCCGGTCAACCAGTCAACGGCAAAATTTTTTTTTTTTTTTTTATACATTTCCTCCAATTTTATCTTTTGTAAAACATAAGAATTGTTTGGTTGATAAGTCATCAATTTAATTATAAAAAAAAAAAGAATAATAAATATTTTAATAAAATTAAGTTAAAATAGAGAGTTTGATACAGTGGGCGACTAGCTAACATAGAAAAATTGCTTTTTAAGTTATAATTTAACTCAAAATTTACTGAGGCTTATGCGAATACTCTAAGCTTTCTATTTTTCCTCGTTAGCTATAATAGACAGTTAAATTTTAAAATTTCACTCCAATAAACTCCCTATCTCACTCTCTATTGTAGTGTACCTGATTTTGATTCTCTACATGAAAATCTCACTCTCCACCTTGGTAAACAAAAATGTGTTCGTGTATGTTTGAATTTTTTTTTAAAAAAAAGTAGGGTAATGTTACGCTTATCCTTTTTTTTATATCATTTTTTTTTATTATCTTATGCGAAATTCCTGACAATTGTTGAACATTAATGAGATTACATGGAATCCATTAGACAACTAGTTATAGATTTGTAGTATTAAATACTAAACAAAATATAATATAAAAATACGACAAGTATAACATTATTGAAAATGTTAAGGTCGACACAAGTTTAATGAAAATAAGAAAAACACTGAAAAAAATTAAAATATAATAATAAAAGCTTAGGATTGATTCAACATAAATGAAGATTACCGGAGATCGATCTGAGAACTTCATACGCCTTCATCTTGCATGCCTCACAATGGATATTCACCTTAAGAACACAACCCTACACCCAAAAAAAAATTTAAAAAATTTTTTTAAAAAAAAAATCATTATTTTAATAAAATATAAAGTTAACAAAGTAAAATATATGAAAGAATATGATCAAGTTCTTCCAACCACATCTGCGTAGGACTCCATTTATAATCTGCAACTTCTTGTGTGATGAATGCAACCCTAGGATTAAATGGGGATTCATATGTGTACTTATAGAGATTGAGAGGTTTCAATATTCATATCATTATGAAAAATGGAAACAGAATCGAATAGCATTTGAATTACCATAACAAAATATAAAAGCAAGCTTCTAATTGGTTCATGTGGAAATTAAATATGGTTCAATAAATCTTTCTTTGTACTTCAAATTTATGTCTCTAGATACCATAATAATTCATCTCACCTCTAATTAACGTCTTTTTTAATGTTTGAAAATATTTTCAAGATCTTGTGGGTAACTAAACTCATTGTGTCTTTTTACTATTGAATAATTATTCAGTATAACTAGAGAAAATTGATGGTCCCTCCAGGGACATCCGATAAAATTGTAACGATACAGAGAGAAAATTGATGAAAAATCCTTTTTTTGGGAGTGTGTATGACATTAGGTTGAAGAATTGTTTTATTTTGGTAATAATGCCATAATCAACGAAATTATTTGATAAAAAAGACAAATTATTGTTTTGAAATAATTTTTTTTTCTGTTTTACCCCCATACCGCCGAAAAGGTTATTGGAAAAGAATTTTACTTGTGATATATTAAATGAAGTTAAAAGAACATTTCTCTTCCGGGAATTCTATTTACACCCAAAAAATATTTAAGCGAGTCCAATTTTTTAGTACGCCCTATTAAATTATTTAGGATTACAATTTATTCTCAATACACCTTTTTTTTCTCCCCAAATTACCCTTTTGAAGTACACCCAAATAAAATAAATTAAAAAATTCAAATTAGTTTTGAAAAACTTTTCTTTTGAGCTTAGAATTAGTAACTTGTTTTGTTATTAATCTAATACACATTATTTTTTTCAAATAACCAAACGCAATGGATATTAGCCGAAATCAATCAAAATTAAAGCTTAGATATATATATATATATATACATATAAGTTCACTATATTTAACCTAGTTTGCATAATAATACACCAAAAAATTGCAATTTTACACTAATGGCATGATTGGACTGTTAATCCACATGATTAGAACAAACAAAATTCATGATTTAGTAAAATAAGAAATAGAAACACAAATTTAGGCCTCGTTTGGGAAGTAGTAATTTAGTTTAAAAGTCAAAAAGTTACTAAAAAACCAAAAAACCTATAATTTATACCAAAAAATAAAAAATTCTCTTTTCTCTCTACTTTTTACACATCTTTAAAAAAAAACCAAAAAGTTATTCCAAAAATACAAGTTTTTTTACCTCATATTTAGCCAAAGAGCCAAAAAGTTACTAAAATAATCTGTTCCCAAACGAGGCCTTAGAATTGATGTATATAAGTTGAAATAAGTGAAATGTGAAGCTTGAGTTTGATAAATGAAGACCATGTATATATACTGAGATATACATATATATAATCAAA
The DNA here is from genome assembly GCA_030407325.1 of Camellia japonica. NCBI lineage: Eukaryota > Viridiplantae > Streptophyta > Magnoliopsida > Ericales > Theaceae > Camellia > Camellia japonica. The sequence continues at coordinate 8,898,332 of JAPPVO010000031.1, read as the reverse complement.
TGTTCATTGAAAGTTGTAGGTTTTTTAAGCGCAACTAATAATATAGTAAATAATAATAATGTTGATAATAATGGTGTGTTTTGGTGGAGTGGATTGAAATTTTAGAGTGAAAAAAAAAGAAAAGAAAATAATTGAAATTTAGAAAAAAAAAATGAAGAGATTTAAATAAGAAGACATATAATTGATTAGAGTATATCATGAGAAAAAAATAATATGTTATTTTAATATTTAATATATAATGTCTTTATTAATAAATTCATATTTAAAATAGACGTATGGAAATAATTTTTGAGTTGGCCTTCTCTTCCTCATCTCCTTTCAAATGGATGTCATTGTGATGCTTGTTTTCCAATCTCTATTACAATCCAAATTTCATTAAAAGATGAACCCAATAAACTTGAGAACAAGAAAGAAAGAAGTGGCCCTTTACAATTCATGCTCAAGCCCATCCAACAGAGCCCAATCAAGTGAACAGCCCAATATGTTGTTCAGTAGTTGGTGAAATCAGCCAGGTATCAACTATATTAGGTTCTAATAAACACAACCCACTTTTAGTATGCCAGGAAAAAAAAATTATAAAAAAAAACTCGACCCAATGCACGAGATTCCCTCTAAAGCAGGGAATGGGAGAGCAAGATGCAAGTAGTCTTACCCCCTAATTCTGGAGAAGTTATTTCATGACTCAAACCTACAAACGCTAACAACAAGCCTTATCGTTGGCCAAGCGGCCCTCAAACCAACAATAGGGAGAAAAAAATCAATTTGGAAAGTTAATCAAAAACCTATTTCTCTCCAAGTAAATTAACAAATTTGATTGAAAGATCTCACAAGCTTAATATTCCTCAGTCCAAGCATTGTTTGTGGGATGAGGGTTTAGTGAGAAGGAAAGTGTGTAAAACTGTAAAACATCACATAATGAAGGCCCAGACAACCAACCAATTATCAAAATGTCAGCCTTAGATAGATCTAACAAAGCCCTGTAACCTGTTAGAAACAATAAAATCTTTTCCTTTTTTTTTATAATTATTTTCTTGTCTGTACCGAAAATATCTAACAAAGCCATGGTTTAAATTGCCTGTTTTGCAGATCACAAAAATCACATCATGTGCTCTATATGGTTGCATATAATACTGCAAATGTAAAGCTTCTAGATGTGCACTCCACCTTTAATCTTGGATGGTATGTACTCCTCTGATAGGAAGGAAAGTGAATGCACAGACAATGCTTCAATCTCAAATTTCACTCCTCTTTGCAGCAACAATTCTAGTTCCAATCTAACATCGAAAACAAACCATATTTTCATGACTAGTTTTTTTTTAAGTTAGTTGAGAAAAATAGAAAGTTAGTTAAAAAGAAATAGAAGTCACAGAAATCTACCTCCAATGAGGAACTTCTCGTTGCAGGTAACACCTTAGCAACATTGCTTCAATTTTTGACTTATCTAACAAGAAATTGATATGTATTCACTAAAATGAAAGAAGGCCTTCTAAAAATATATAAACAATTTGACACCCATCTCACCTTCTGCTGTCAAAGGAAGGAGACACTGTTGTGGAAGATCATATTTCTCAGAGTCCGAAGGAAAAACTCCAAGCCAACGTATCTCAGGGACACGTAGAAATTGTGCATCATAGGCCATTTGCTTCCAAAAAGAATGAAAACATTAGAGCCAAAAAAAAAAGGACAAAAAAAAAAGAACAAATTCAGATTGCTTATGACAATGAAATTCAAAAATCCTTTAACCAAGAAACATTACCATAGAACCAAAACGGTATGTGGTCAAGATGTCAAAACCATATGGATCACAATCTACCAAGCAATAGGCAGGCAGGCTCAGCTTTTCAATAAGAAGCCGTAAAAACCTAAATGAGTAATGATGCATATATTATAGAAGAACAAATGGATGTAAGACCAAAACGAAAAGAGGAATATTTTGAGAAGGTAAAATATGAAGCTTTACCTTCTTGTGGGGACATCAGGATATCCTCTTCCCTGTTAGAAAAACATAGTTAAAACTGATTTTAAGGATAAGTTGAACTAAAGGCATACCTACTGTGATTATGATGCAGCGATTTCTGTTGCAAAACTGATCATTTGCTAATCTCTGGAACACTGCGAGATGAAAACTCAACAACAGTGTTGTTACCATTAGAAGTCAACAAACAAATTGGGAAATCAAGCTAAACCATGAATCTTACCAAAGAGAAGGTTTACCTGATTCTTTCTCTATGACTAGTATGTAGTGGGCAACACTAACTATATCTATGTGCAAGAATTAAGGGGGAAATCAATTTATTTCTGAGCATATTTGTTTTAGCATAGAGTTGATAAAATAAATGAAATAATCCTCGGCCAATCAAGTTCATACTACAGTACTTATTTCAAGGGTAAAGGTTACACAGCCCAAACCATAGAAATGCATTTCATTAAAAAGCAGATCATCAAAATGTCTTATATCACTCTTTCAATCCTTTGGAATCTGGATACCTTTGACTTCTTCAACATGCACAGGAACAGGATGAGCCTGCCAAATCACCAGATATGGACATTTTAGTTGAGATTGTAATGCCATATAATTAAAAAGATAATCTGCTTTTCTTACAGTATTAAGATTGTTTATGCAATCAAATTTCCTTCCAGCTTCTAGGAATCTCAACCAACCCATCACCAATCTAGCATGGAATCAATGCCAATAAGTATTAGGACCAATGCCATACTAAGTAGTAAGGGCAATGAAACATTAGCAAAGGCTATCCATGATATCAACTCAACAAATTGAAGATGTCTTTATCTTGGTGGATATTAGGTAAGTGAGAAATTATGCATAGTATTAAATGCTACAATACAATTGCAGGGGCTAAAAGAGGTAGGTAGTATCTATACAGGCATAATTGAAATAAACACATGAAATGAAGCACATTGCATATTGGTTCTCCATGCAGATGCTTCAACCAGAGTGACTTTGGACAAGGATCTTAAGATGGAAAAAGAAATACTAACTTAGGATAGATATCAAGATCATAAAATTACAGGAAATCAATATAATATATCTAATCACTAGAAATCATCAGCAGATGCAGTTTCCCACTCTGCCTTTATTAGTACCATAAATTATAAAACTATTCGAATGAACAGAGACAGTTGTGCTATATGAAACTAATATGGCAATAGGGACAACTACAAAACTTATGTTACAGTCATCAGAAAGAGTACATACATTTCAAATGCAAAATATACTTGGAGTAAATTGTTTAAAGAGAATGTTCATTTCACAGAATAATTATCAAGTGATCGTGATTCGTAAGTAGGTACCCACCCTTTTCCAGCAGACACCTGCAGAAAGAAATCAACATGAAATAAATATTTAAGGGGGACTTACGTGTAGGTCATAATAAGTAGACTTATTATTCAATAGATTCTATGATAATTAATGGCGTTTTTCATCAAACATTATTAAAAAATGTCACTTATTGTTAATTTTCATCGATAATTTGAAAATTGTCACAAAAAATGTCACTAATTATAAGTTTTAGTGATAGTTTAAAAAATTCGTCACATAAAAACGTCACTAATTATAAGTTTTTAGCAACAATTTATAAAAATCGTGATAAAAAAAGTCACTACTTGTCAAATTTTAACGACATTTGCAAAATATCGTCACAAAAACTTATTTTTAGTGACAGTTTTACTAAGACTTATTTTCAATAGGACTTTATGCGAATTAAGTCCAACTATTAGGATCTATTGGTAGTTTATCCAATTTTTTAATAGATAGCAAGTTTACTTTGAAACTAAAACACAGAGCAAGAGTTTGAAAAACAGCTAGCGATCAACCCATTAGGCAAATTTTCTCAACTTTTGACCTCGTGAGTTAACGAAACATTTTTCACATCAATATCAATTGAGATTTCCAACAATAAGAATGTAGTGAAGCCAATGTTTTCGTTTACTGCATAGGGCACAGCAAAGCAGTATGTGACTTCATGTATAGAAATCAACCAAAATGTTTTCTATAAACTTGAAGTAAACTAGAGAAGAACGAATACAAAGATTTCATAATCATGTATTAGTAGCAAGGTGTCACTGTCATACCACATTTAGGTTGTGGCGACTGCAATGCAGAAGGATGCAAATGTCGTTGATTGCTCGGTCTACAACTGACTGCTCTGCTTTGCATAAATAGAAAGAGAATGTTACATTTTTAAAATATATATACATATATATATAAAGTAGTCTCCATTAAGTAGAGCATTACATTGAGAAAGCAAAAACGTTATGCACAGAAGAGCTTTGTGTTGGGTCGGTGGACCCTGATAAGTATTGTTCACTTAACCCTACTGTTCAATCAAACACTTGGTCCAATGGGGGTTTTGAATACTTTCGTAATTCCATGTGCTTCCGTATAACCCTAATTCTATACTTATAAATAGATGAGGGGCGCCTCTTTTAGGTTAAGAGAGAGTTGTATTTTTTGATCATAGTGAAAATCGTAGCAGCCGTAGACGTAACCCTATTTTGGGTGAACCACATAAATCCTTGTGTTCTTGTGTGTGTGATTCGTTTGATTCGTTAATTTCTTTTTTGTTTGTTATTTCGTGTCTCACCGATCTTGGTTAGGAAGGGTCAATTCCTAACAACTGGTATCAAAGCATTGGTTCGAGTGGGAGCGATGGCTACAGACAAAAAGGTTAGAATCGATAAATTCAATGGCACAGATTTTGGCTTTTGAAAGATGCAGATTGAAGACTATCTGTATCAGAAAAAACTGTATGAGCCCCTTTTAAGAACGAAACCAGAAAACAAAAAGGATGATGAGTGGACTCTTCTTGATCGCCAAGCGCTAGGTGTTATTCGGCTAACGTTGTCTCGTAACGTTGCGTTTAACATAGCGAAGGAGAAAACTACAGCGGGTCTCATGGAGCACTCTCAAACATGTATGAAAAACCCTCTGCCTCAAATAAAGTTTATTTGGTGCGTAGATTGTTTAATCTGAGGATGATAGAAGGTGCTTCGGTTACTGAGCATCTGAACGAATTCAATATTGTGGTAACACAATTGAGTTCTGTATCTATCGAATTTGATGATGAGGTTAGGGCTTTGATTCTTCTATCTAGTTTGCCAGAAAGTTGGAATGGTACTGTAACAGCAGTGAGTAATTCTTGGGAAAAAGAAAAATTGAATTACAATGACATTCGAGATTTGATTCTAAGTGAAGAAATTCGCAGGAGGGAATTAGGGGAAACATCAGGTTCTGCCCTGAATACAAAAGCCAGAGGAAAATCGGTAGGAAAAAACCCGGCCCGCAACAGATCAAAATCCAAACACAGAAGCAAGTCAAGAACTGGAAAGGGACGGAGTTGCTGGAACTGTGGAAAAAAGGGACATCTAAAAGAGATTGTCGACATTGAATAAGAACAAAAGTGATCAAAATCATAAGTCTGCTAATGCTGCAACGAAGGAGATTTATGATGCTTTGATCTTGAGTATTGACGGCCCTCTTGAATCTTGGATTTTAATTCTGGGGCATTATTCCATTCTACTTCACAGAGGAAAATCATGGACAATTACATTGGTGGTGATTTCGGGAAGGTTTATCTAGCTGATGACGAACCTTTGAAGATTGTAAGTAAAAGAGATATAACAATCAGGTTGCCAAACGAATCTATTTGGAAGATACAGAATGTCACACATATGCCTGGTTTGAAAAGAAACTTGATTTCTGTTGGACAACTTGATGATGAAGGTCATGTTGTAACCTTCATGGATGGTTTGTGGAAAATCCCCAAAGGAGCCATGGTTGTTGCTCGTGGTAAAAAAAAAGGCACCCTTTACATGACTACGAACAATAGAGATGCAGTAACAGTTGTTGGTACGAAGACTCAAATCTGTGGCACCAAAGGCTTAGGCATATGAGTCAAAAAGGGATGAAGTACTTGCATCTAAGGGAAAACTGTCAGATTTGAAATCGGTGGACATTGACTTTTGTGAGGATTGCATCTTCGGTAAATAAAAAGGGTCAGCTTTTCAAAGGATGGCAGAAACCGAAGTCAGAAAAATTAGAGTTGGTTCATACAAATGTGTGGGGACCTACACCAGTTTCATCTCTTGGAGGATCATCATACTATGTTACCCTTATCGACGACTCAACGAGAAAGGTATGGGTTTATTTTTTGAAACATAAATCTGAAGTTTATACTACTTTTAAGAAGTGGAAAGCCTTGGTGGAGACTGAAACAGGTTTGAAAATTAAGTGCTTGAGATCAGATAATGGAGGGAATATGAGGACAATGAGTTCAAGAAATATTGTGTATAAAGTGGAATTAGAATGGAGAAGACTGTTCGAAAGACACCTCAACAAATGGCATTGCAGAACGCATGAATAGAATTATGAATAAACGTGCTAGAAGTATAAGGATACAGGCTAGATTACCAAAGATGTTTTGGGCAGATGCAGTTAACACTACAACATATTTGATTAACCGTGGTCCATCTGCTCCATTGGATGAGAGTTACCAGAAGAAGCTTGGAGCGATAAATAGGTAAATCTTTCTTTTTTGAAGATATTTGGTTGTGTTTCATATGTGCATACAGATTTTGCTGATAAAAGTAAACTTGATCCGAAATCTGTTAAATGTACTTTTATTGGATATGGCATTGATCAATTTGGTTATCAGTTTTGGGATGATAAAAATCGGAAAATAATTAGAAGTAGATGTGTCATATTTAAGGAGAAAGTAATGTATAAAGATAGGGATAAGTCTGCATGTGAATCTGAATCTGAATGTTACTTGTCATGAGCATGTTAAGTTAGAGGAGATTAGTGAGAGTGATTTGAATAGTAGGATTCAGAATAATCCTGAAAAACTTATTCCACAAACTGAGACACATACTCTTACTCCTAAGTTGAGACGGTTAGAAAGAAAGTCTAAACCTACACAGCGTTGGTCTACATCTTTACATTATTTGTTGTTGCCTGATGGGGGTGAACCTAAAAGTTATGATGAGACTTTACAAGTTGATGATTCAATTAAGTGGGAGTCAACTATGCAAGATGAAATGGATTCACTCATGGCAAAACAGACATGGGAGTTGACTGAATTACCAGTGGGTAAAAAAGCTTGGCACAACAAGTGGGTTTACAGGGTCAAACAGGAACATGATGGAAGTAAACGCTACAGGGCCAGATTGGTTGCAAAGGGATTTTAGCAAAAAGAAGGGGTTGACTATACTGAAATTTTCTCTCCATTGTGAAGTTGACCACTATCAAATTGGTGCTGGGAATTGTGGCTGCTGAAGATTTGCATCTTGAGCAGATGGATGAAGACGGCTTTTCTCCATGGTGATTTGGAGGATGAAATTTACATGAAGCAACCACAAGGTTTCTTGGCAAGTGGCAAAGAGGAGTTTTTATGCAAACTTCGAAAAAGCTTGTATGGTTTGAAACAGGCCCCAAGGCAGTGGAACAAAAAGTTTGATGGGTTTATGTGTAGCAGCGATTTTACAAGATCATTGTTATTTCAAGAGGTTTGACAAAAGTTATATTATTTTGCTCTTATATGTTGATGATATACTTATTGCAGGATCTAGCATTGAAGAGATAAAAAGATTGAAGAAACTTTTGTCCAACCAATTTGAGATGAAGGATCTTGGAGTTGCAAACAAAATCCTTGGTACGAGGATTCACAGGGACAAGGCAAATGGTACTTTGAAGTTGTCACAGGCTGAGTATGTCAAGAAAGTTCTCAAGAGGTTTAGCATGGATGGTGCAAAACCAGTGAGCACTCCATTGGCTAGCCACTTTAGACTTACCAAAGAGCAGTCTCCGAAGACTGAAGAAGAGCAGGCTTACATGGAACGTGTTCCATATGCTTCAGCTATCGGTAGCATAATGTATGCTCTGGTTTGTATTAGACCAGACATTACACATGCAGTGGGAGTGGTTAGTAGGTACATGAGTAATCCAGGCAAGCAGCATTGGGAGGCAGTGAAGTGGATCCTTAGATACTTGAGTGGTACTACAAACATGGCACTTTGTTTCAGACGAACCGGCATCAGGTTACATAGTTATGTTGATGCAGACTTGGCTGGTGATACGGATAACAGAAAGAGTACTACTGGTTATGTTTACACATTAGGTGGTACAGCAGTTAGTTAGATTTACAGTTACAGAAGATTGTGGCCCTTTCTACAACAAAGGCTGAGTATGTTGCTATTACTGAAGTTGGGAAGGAGATGACTTGGTTGCAGAATTTCCTAGCAAAGTTGGGTAAGACGCAAGAGATGAGTATTTTGCATAGTGACAGTCAAAGTGCTATTCATCTTGCAAAGAATCCAGTTTTTCATTCTAGGATGAAACACATTCAGCTGCGATACCATTTCATTCGTTCACTTGTAGATGATGGAGTTTTGTCTCTTAAGAAGATCCAAGGCAATAAGAATCCAGCAGATATGTTGACCAAGACAGTCACCATTGACGAACTAAAGTTGTGTGCAACTTGGTTGGCCTTCGAGATTGATGAAGGAAGATCAAGTTGTTGCGGCGTTCCTCTATGTGATGAAGATGATAGAGAGCTTGTGTTATCAGGTTCCAAGTGAGAGATTGGTGGGTCGTAGACCCTAATAAGTACTGTTCATTCAACCCTACTGTTCACTCAAACACTGGTTCCAATGGAGGGTTTCGGGTACTTTTGTAATTCCCATGTGCTTCCATATAACCCTAATTCTATACTTATAAATAGATGAGGGGGTGCCTCTTTTAGCTTAAGAGAGAGTTGTATTTTTCTGATCATAGTGAAAACCGTAGCAGCCGTGGACGTAACCCTATTCTGGGGTGAACCACATAAATCCTTGTGTTCTTGTGTGTGTGATTTGTTTGATTCGTTAATTTCTTTCTTGTTTCTTATTTCGTGTCTCACCAATCTTGGTTAGGAAGGGTCAATTCCTAACACTTTGGAGTCTCAAAGACGATGCAGCTGACACAAAAAGAAAAATGATACTCCAAGTTCTCTTCAATCTCTAACAGAATCATAGTTACTACCTACCATGGTACATCTTCCTTTTCCTAAATATGATTTACTATAATAAATAATAATTAAATGAAAATGGACCTCGCAATGCAATTTTTTGTAGCATAACACATCGTGTTGGAAGTAATTACATCAAGCATATTATTTTCAGACTTTCAAGTAACCATGATATGAATGCCAAAAGAAAAAAACCAGATTCACCTTGAAAAACAGAAGGATGCATGTAATATATGTCTCTTTTTGAACCATGCCTGTTTTCTTGTAGAAGTTGCTGAACAATCAGTAGCACTCTTAGCAAGACATCTGAAAATGAAGACCGTGTGAGCACCTACGCCATACTTTTTTGCTGATCTTATCTTTTTGACAAATTCAAAACTTCGTGGGGAAGCAATAGAAATTATGACACTACACATCAAGCATGACTCACCCAGCCTACGTGCATGGCACTCCCTCTGTAGTGCAAGAACTTCCTTTCCAATGGACAAATCCAAGCTGCAAAAACTGCATACACACAATACATATAAATTCAGTATGATGATATAAATAGTTAACTTCCACTGGATATACTTTAATACTCCCTACATCTTTTTTTTTTTTTTTTTTTGGGTCTCCTATAAGAAATACGGGGGACAAGCATGGTATGCATTAAACCCAACCATTATAGTCTAAATTCTCAAAACCATCCGTCTATAAGATTAAAGGGTTGTTTGGGAAGTGTTAGATTAGTATACTTTTTGACTTTTTACGAAAAAACGTGAAATATGGGTTGGATTTGAACTGATGTTATAGAGAGGTAATGTGACCCAAATGAGATGATTGTGACTCAAATAGGATAATGTGCTAAAATAGCATGTGCTATTTTAACACATGCCAAACAAGCACTAAGTTTATTGAATTTTCAAAGGGACACCCATTTTGGAGTCCCAAAATGATATAGTGGACCAAAAATATGGGACAAAGAGAGTATATGAATTGTTTCTTACAAAATAGTCAATTCCCTAAAGAAGCAAATCACATTCTTTAAGGCCTTTAAAACACATTCATCAATGATATGCTTGTTAATTGTAATCATCGTAGATGTGGAAAATTACCTCTTAATTTGAAACCCAAAAGCAGTTAAATGATTCTGTAAAACAGAATTGTAAGTAGTGTAGCTACATAAATTAAAAAATATATATCAATAAAAAAATTGTCTCAAATTAGCTATCCACGTAGAAATCTAAAAATGCTGACAAATAAATGTGTAGGAGGGCAATGTTCATTTATCTCTACAATAAGTTTTCTCCAAAACTAAACGATGGTCCCTTTGGTAAAATTTTGTGTTTTTTTTTTTCTTCAAATTCCCTGCATTGAAAACTTGATTTCCATTTTTTCATACCTTAGGTTGTGTTTAGATCATGGATTTGGATAGAAATTTAAAAAATGGAACCCACCTTTTCCCTTTCCCTTTCCAAATTCCTACCTAAATCTATGATCCAAACACAGCCTTAGGCTCCTTCGATGTTATTGCATAGTAATTTCAAAAACTCAGACACAAAACACATGTTCTCTCTATTTTTTTTCTTTTTCCCCTTTACTTTGAAAGACAGACAACATATGCAATGGCCTTGCATCCAAACGATCCCTTATGCTGTGTTTGGTTCATGGAAAGGAAAAGAGAAAAACTGTATGAAATGTATTTATATTTCATTCACATTTCATATACCTTTTCTCTTTCTATTTCCAAATTCATGAACCGAACACAACCTATAAATACAAAAATCATCAAAATTCCACGTTCCCATCAACTGAATAAGTGCTTCTAAAGAGCTTAACTCACTCCATACAAATCAAACAAGTAAAGAAGCCAAAGAGATTGCCAGTTCTCATCATCCAAACAAAAAACCTCAATTAACAATTAGGTTATCATTTCGGAAGTATATTACTTGTGTTCGTTTCCATTCAATGCAAAACTCAGAGCAAATTCCACTTTCAAAACTAAATTACTTCAAAAAAACAGCAGAGAAATTCAGATTCGAAGCAATTAAAGGAATCAAACCAGTTTCCAGTAGCGTCTGTGCAATAATTTCTGAAGCGATCGATGTATAGCGATGGCGATCGTCCTCTACATATATCTTCGATAATGGATCGAGTTATTTCTACACAACAAAAAATCCAAAAAAAATTAATAAAAAATGAGACGAATAAGTGAAAATTCATCGTTAGAAGGATCAAATAGATGATTGATTTACTTGAAGTGGTTTGGGGTCGACTGAAATTACCTCGGATCTTCTTCAACAAATCGCTGGGTTTCGTATTCGACCGCTTTCCCTCCATCTCTTGCGTTTCGTTTTTCAAATGTTATTTGAATTGGTTAAGCCTATATATGTGTAAAAATATAGGACAAATTGCACTTTGGCTTATAGCATCCCCATCACTCCGTGGATGTGTTAAAAATGTATATTAGAATGTGTTATACATAAAAAGTGATAAAAATATTTAAAAATATATGTTTATTAATTTAACGAGTGAATGGTGAAATAATAAATGTGTTAAATGTGTGTTAAGAATAAATATATATATATATAGTGACAGAGTCAAGAAATTGAATCAGATGGGGGCACTTATTAATTACAATATTAATTTTTTTTATAAAAATATTTAACATTAATTTTTACCATTAATTTCAAGAAAAATAAAAAAAAATTAATCAGTGTGTTTGGTTTTAGTTTTCTAAATTTAGTTTTTTGAAAACTAAGTTTTTTATTTTTCATATTTTTTTGGTTTTAGTGAATATTTTTTAAATTTTAAACAATTTTTTTACTTTTTTAGATGCACATTACTTAGATATGTATCCAAATAGTAAAATATTTGTGAAAAAATATTTAAAAAAATTAATAAATACACAAAAATACGAAAAATGTACTGAATTTTCATATTATTTTTATATTTTTTGGTAGTGTATTTTGTAAAGATTTTTTTCACAAATATTATACTTTTTAGGTATATTTATGTTAGGTGTGTCTGAAAATTTAAAAAAAAAAATTGTTTAAAATATTAAAAAAAATTATTGAAAACATTAAAATATGGAAAATAAAAATATAGAATTTTTTGAAAATTGTTTCTGAAAACTATAACCAAATAAGCTAAATATTATTTGTAATTAGTGTATCATGGACAATATTAAAAAAAGTCATGGATATAAAGTTTTAAAATAAATTATATAATGATAAAGTAATTTTTTTATACAAAATATGCGTAAAAATTTAATATAATAGTTATACCACGTCATCATTAACATGTGATATCACCAACCAATAGTAAAGAAACACATAGATAATGAACGCTACATGTCAAATGTAACTAATAATTCAATAAATTCTATATTTTCATTGAGATTAATTATGTTTGCATGTCAATAGTAATAGACATCACCATTACATTGAAATTTTCATAGATAATAATATCGTAATCACTTTATTTTCAATCAAAATAACCATTATTATTCTTATTATTTTAAAAATGTCATTGACATTTAAACTAATATTTTTATAAATTTTTTTATTTAAAGTATTTTCTTTATGTTTGTTTTTAAAAAAAAAGAAAAAATTTGCAAAACCCAGGAGGCACGTGACCCTTGACCCCTTGATAGCTCCGCCCCTATATATATATATATATATAATAAATAAAATATAAAATAATTGAAACATGCGGTGTGACCCAACCCACTGCACTATCAGTGGTTCTATCTCTAGATGTGTCCGCCCCCTGTATATATATATATATATATATGTATATAATAAATAAAATATAAAATAATTGAAACATGCGGTGTGACCCAACCCACTGCACTATCAGTGGTTCTATCTCTAGATGTGTGTTAGTAAGCTGGCCGGCCATAAAATTATTTGGCCGGTCAAAAAACACTTTGTAATTTTATTTTTATTTTTTTTTTTGAGGTTCGAATGTCTGGAGAATGATTGGCCGGACATCCGGCCAAATGACCCCATGGCATTTTCCTCTCTCTCACTCAGTGGCTAAAACGCTGGTTGCAGTTAACACACTATTTAACATCTGACGCTAACTTTGACTACTAATATTGGCTTTAGCAACTCTATTGTGAAGTTTAAAGTGAAAATGACTGCCTGAAATTTAGCAACTAACACTAATAAATGGATTAACATGTCCACTGCTGATGCTCTTAGAGAGCATCTCTAACCATCATCGCTAAATTTTCTTTAAATTTTAATTAAAAAGCATCTTCCTATTTTAAGGAACTACTTTTTCAAGTACTATCTCTAACAATATTTTCAATAATTTTTTAGTATTGATATTAGTATCTCATCGATTATTTTAAACACTTTACTTTCTTTGGACCTTTGCTTATAAATTTTAAACTCTTAATATTTCTTTTTGCCCCCCAAATAATACAAAATTATTCTTATAAAAACATTTCACTCATTCAATTGAATGCACACCCCACACCCAAAAAAACCTCTCTCTCAAAAACTCTAACAAAATCCACAAAGGTAATTACTACTTCATCTCCTCATACTTGTTCATGACTTGAGAAAATAAATGCAAGGTTTTTTGTTGTTGTAACAACCCAAATTTTTAATTATTCTTAAAAATTTATACTAATATTATTTCCGCTCGCGTTTATTAATTTGTTTAAAAATTGATTAGAGATAACTTCAATTACTGGCCATCACGATGTTTAACCCTTGGGTACGGGGAGCGGGTCGTGACAAGTGGCATCAGAGCCATGTTATTCTTAAAAAAAATCATTTGAACATAGGACATACGCATATTTAAGAAGTAGGATAGCGGGTAATTAGTACCTAAATATTATATTTTGTTTGTCGATTTAATTATATTATAATTTTATATGATTTTATATATATATTAAAAAAAAATTATGTGCATAATTTGTGAAGGATAATAGATATAATTTAGGAAATTTTTTTTTAAGGTCCCTGGTATTAAGATTTTACAGCATAAAAGGACATTCAATATTTTCATAATATCTAAGGTCCCTCAAGTTGATTAAGAGAAAATTGATCCAGAGAAAATTAGTCCAGAGAAAATTCACGTCACAGAGAAATTTTCCACTGTAAATTTCTCTGCCCTCACCTTCTCCAAATTTCTCTGCCCTCCATATACTTCTCACTCTCCCAGAGAAATTTCTCTGCCTTTCCACAAAATTACATCTCCAGAGAAATTTTAAATCTCTGCTTTCCCTGCCTCTCCTAGACTTAACACTCCAGAGAAATTTGAAAATTTCTCTGACTTTACCGGCCTTCAATTGATCAAAATGAATCCAGAGAAATTTAAAAACCCAGAGAAAATTGGTCAAAATGAACCCAGAGAAATTTGAATTTTCTCTGGGTTTGATGTGTATATAAGAACCAGTTTGACGTGTATGTGTATATAAGAACCTGTTTGGTCAAACACTAGTTTGATGTGTACAAAAGAACCAGTTTGATGTGTATATAAGAACCTGTTTGGCCACTGAGATATGTGTATATTTTGAGCTAATTCTTGAGCTCTTTAATCAGAAGAAGGCTTGGTCTTGGACCTGTAGAGTAGCTTCTTCTTCTTTGAGGTTTGGTTGTTAAATGTGAGCACAACTTTCCCACTTTCCCCAATCTTGAAGCTTCCAGAGACCACGGTTTCATTGGCTGGTACAATCTTCCTCGACTTCTGTATAATCACTGTGTATCCGCCTTCAGAACCAAGCACAAATTCAACTCCATAGCACACATCCCATCCAATCACTCTTACTTCCCAAACCAAAGTACAAGCTTGCAAATCCAAGAAACAAATTACAATTGCAATTACAAAACATATTTATATATTTTCTAACGATACCCAAAAAAATTAAAGCTTATTTGCACTGATATTGATCGAAATCGGAAAGGCATGGCGCATCGGCGACCTCTGCTTCTTTTACCGCTCCGATCCCAAAGCCCGCCGCATCGTCGGCGTAGTCTCTGTCATCCGAGAATGGTACGAAGACGATGGTGGTGCGGTGGATGTGAGAACGGTGGGGGTGTAGAGGCGGAACCAGAGATTGAGAGAAAAGTCGATTGTGGTGTCGCAGGTGGTGACGCCGTTGATGGGTTTGGTGGCGGAGGGAGGAGATTTGAGGTCGAGGAAGGTGGTGAAGCAGCGGTTGACGGTGCCGTTGGGGCGGCGAGAGGTGTTAACGGCGAAGGTGTAGGCGGAGAGTAAGAGTTTGATCTTCCGTGGGGTGAGTAATGGAAGAGGTGAGGCGTGAGTCTGAGAGAGAGAAGGGTGAAGGTTTGAAGCTTATACCAAACTTCTCTATAATACATGGGTGTGGGGTTGAGGGACCTTAGACATTATAAAATAATATTGTGGATCTATTCAATTACTAAAATTGGGAGAGGGACCTTAGACTAATTTTTCCTATAATTTATATGTGTTATCGTAAAAGAAGGAAAAAAAACAGAGGATGTCGAGTTCAAGGATCCATCAAAATTATAATATAATTAAATACGTATAATTTTCAGTTCTGTATTCAAAAAAAAAAAAAATCATTTCAACTTTTACAAGTGAGTTCAAATTCTACAGATACTAATTTTGAAACTATTTATTATCAATGGAAGATTCATGGATAAAAAGAATGGAAGTTCATCTCAAATTCTTTCAAATCTTGCATATGATTCTGTCATTTCATTTCCAGTCACTTGTTTAATTGTGTTATTATTTTCTTTTCTTTTTTATTTTCGGAAATAAAACTAATGAAAAGTTTTTAAAGTTATTGATTGTTTCTTATTTTGACCCAAAATACTTTTTGACAAATAAACAGTAAGTTGTTTTGATAAAGTTTTTGAGGTTATATTTTCTATCAGATTAATTGTGTACTATGTATTTATCAGAGTGCGCAGCGGATAGTTTACACATATAACAAATTTCGAGGACGAAATTTTAAAAGGGGGGAAGATTGTAATAACCCAAATTTTTAATTATTCTTAAAAATTTAGACTAATATTATTTCCGTTCGCGTTTATTAATTTGTTTAAGAATTGGCCGGATGTAACTTCAATTACTGGCCATCATGATGCTTAACCCTTGGATACGGGAGTGGGTCGTGACAGTTGTTGATTCAAAATTCCTCTTTTGTGGGTTCTACAATATCCATGGGTTTCGGTTATTTGTTTCTGAATAAATAAGAAATATTCAGTTACCTATTCCATAACAAATGAACAATGTTCATGCATGTATTCCCGAATTTCGATCATATGTTCGGGAGTTTAATTATGAAAAAATGACGAACAATTTTTATTACTTTTGCCCTTTTTTTAAAAAAACTTACCCTTACAAGCGCAATTTTCTCTAAGCTAAAAACACCATCAAGTTATGAACTTTCTCTAAGTTTTTATTATTTTACTCCTCTCGTCTCATAGAGTTGTGGTTACCGAAAAAACTTTCACTCATTATCATTGCCGGATAAGTGTAGATAATCAAATAGTTGTCACTGTTATTGCTAGAATATTGCCATCAAAGAGTTTTGAGGATGGGTAGGTTTTTTGAAGGTATAATTTGGAAAATATGGATGGGTGATGATAGAGGTGAATACTCTCATAAACCCCAACTTATGATGTAGTGGGTGTATGGGCTTAATTGTGAGATAAGGTGTCCAAAAATTATTTATGTCATTTTTAATAATTTCATTTAAGGTTATTATTGTAATTAAAAAAAAATCTAAAAAATGGAGGGTCCAAAATAATTGATGAAGTGCAAATAGCATTACTCTAATTTTTCTATTCTATATAAAATTTATATTTATTTGTCGTTTTTAATTTAAATTATGAAAAAATATTATTCATACTATTATAATATTTTTTAATTTTTTAATTATATAATTTGAATAAAATAACAATTTTAGAAATTTATGAGAGCTACACTGACCCTCTATATAGAGAGAGCAACTGTAACGACCATTAATTTGGAGACTTGAGATAGAGAACTTGTTGGAGATGATTTTGGGTTGTTTTGGAAATATAGTTAAAAATTAATTTTTTATTTTTTTATTTTTTTTGGTTTTTGTTAAAAAAGTGTAAAAAATGTGAGAGGTGATGTGATTAAAAATGGATTAAAAACATAAATATAGCTTTTAGCTAAAACACAAATATAAGGCATCTGTTGTAGATGTTCTTAGAGCATCTCTGATGTTGCATCAAACTTTTTATCAAATTTAAGTAAAAATTTGATGAAAATTTTGATCTGAAACGGTGCATTCTAATGTTAAATTCAAAATGTTCATCAAATGCCCGGTTGTCTGAAAAGATGTCTGAGCGAACGTCCAGACATGGGCAAAAGTTGGGTTCAGATAAAGAAAACCTGGTTGTCCGGAATAATGCTTGGCCCAACGATCATCAATAAATTTTATGAACGATAAACGCTCCCTTCATTTGATGAAATATTTGGCTTTCCTTTCATCTAATATCAGTTTGACGATAATGTTGGAGCTGACATTTCTTCCATTCATAAAATTTGAATTTGATTAAACATCTGATGCAACGTTGGAGGTGGTATTATACCCCTTATATTTGATCATTTTGTTATTTTGATTTTTAAACTCTTTTTTTTCCCCTTTATTTTTTGACTCTTCATTTTTCAAGTTTTATTAAATTTACTTTAAAAACAAACTTATATATAAAATACATTGACAATCACGTGGTATAATTTTTTAAAATTATAGATAACTCATGTTATTGACACAAATTCAAACTTTAATATAATAGTATATATTTAATGTTATGTGACAGTTAACGTGAATTTTTTTGTTTAATTTTGAATAAAAATTACCTTAGGGTATATTAAGAAAAACTTTAAACATTAAAAATCAAAGTGAAAAAATAACCAAAATAAAGGGGACAAAATATAATTTATTAGTGCATTAATAAAAATGGTAAATTACACTTTGCCCTTTTTATGTTTGGCCATTTTCTTACTTTGACACTCAATTTTTTTTCCCATTTTATTTCAAATTTTTCTCAATTTATTCTTAAAATTAATTTATGTTTAAAATTAAACAGAAAAAGTTGCACTAACGATCACATAGCATAAAAAATATATTATTATATTGAGTTTAAATTGGTGTCAGAGGTATGTTATATAAAATAAAATATTTTATACAGTGTAACTATTAATATGTAATTTTCTATTTAATTTTAAACGTAATTTTTTTCCCATTTTAGCCCTTATTATTTCAGGTTTTTCTCAATTTACTTTTAAAATTAATTTATGTTTAAAATTAAACAGAAAAAGTCACGTTAACGATCACATAGCATAAAAATATTTATTATATTAAGTTTGAGTTTGTGTCAGATGCATTTTATATAATACAATATTTTTAACCGTGTAACTATTAATATGTCATTTTCTATTTAATTTTAAACATAATAAATGATCCAATATAAATGGGGTAAAATGTAATTTACATTAAAAAAAAATATAAAAGACTTATAAAATGTCTATCAAATATATAGACCTAGTCCATAATTTTCCCAGGTTTGATCCATGTTTTACTTTTGGGTGGGGTCTTTGAGAGACCACGTGAAGAGACAACAGTCTTATTCGTCCAATCCAAAGCCCATCAAGTTTATCCAAGACCGAAAGCCGCGATCATAGGTGATCAAAGTTTGGGTCAAAGTGGGGCCCAACCTTTTTTTTTTTATTTTTATAGAAAATTGATTTTCCTATTATTATTATTATTATTTTTTTTTTTTTGAAGAAAGACAACTGATTTAAAAGATGGTTTAAATTTGGTTCTAAAAATAACAAATCTAATTAAGTTATTTTAATAACTTGTTTTGAGAAATAGGTTAAAAACTAATTTTTTAAATTTTTTTTAATTTTTTTAAAAAAAAAATATGTTAAAAAATAGAGGAGTGATGTGACTAAAAAAAATAAAAAAGTCAAAAAAATTGCTGTTCACCAAATTGTCAAAACAAGCCAAAGCCTGAGTTAACTTAAGATTAATCTGAATTACCTGCGAAGAGACCATATATGTATTTTACAAAATTTTATACTATTATATTATATACATTTTCATTCAATAATTTTTATCTTTTTAATCAATCTTTTAGTTTTTGGGTACACTAAAATATCATTTTTTTTTTTTTTATCTTTTTTAGGCTACATCACCTTTCTACATTTTTACATATTTTTCGTATAAAATTAAAAAGTATACTTATTTAGATAATTTTAAACTATTCGAATTCAGACTATGATAATTTGAAGAAAGAAAAAAAAAAAAAAAACTTAATAAAATTTGAAATCACAATGAAATGAAGGGTAACTCGATTCCACTCATTTTCTTGACCCACAGTTCTGTAAAAAAAGAAAGAAGTTAAATTATGATCTTATTTGATGTATTTATTAGAAATTAAAAGTTTATAATTGTAAAGTAGAGTTAAAAGCACCTCTCTTTTAACTTTTAGATAATCAAAAGGCAACCAAAAGGTTTATCACCTAAGAAGTCGCAGGAAGTTTGTTTGGCCGTTAATTTTAGGACCCTTGAATTAGTCGAGTTGGGTATAAACTGGTTCGAACACTTAAAAAAAAAAAAAAAAAAAAAAAAAAAAACCTTTTACCAAATAACTTAACATAATTTTTTAAAATAAAATAAATTATAAAGTTGTAACAGCACCCCTATGATTGCCTCTTGAATTTGAATGTGACCCAACCCAAGTGGGACACTATCATCACATCATGGGTTGTTTGGGATGTTGGGTTGGTGACCACTTTTTTTTTTTAAGTTAAAATAGTTAATAAAAATGAAATATGTTAAGATAATTAATAAGATAAAATATTATAATTAAATTATAATTATTAATTTTTTTTACAATTATCAAATTATTTGTAAAAAAAAAAAAAAACAACTATCATCCAATACATAATTTTTTTAACCAAATTAAAATAGTAAAAAAATTAAAAAGCCAACTAACCAAATTCACAAAGCCCAGAAAACATGAACTTAGGGTGGGCCTAAGGTTAGTCTCAATAAGCAGTGTGCGGAGCTAAATTATACTTTTTTTCACTTTTATAATTGAACTTGAATTTCCCTTTGATATATGTAACTTTAAAGCCTTGTTATTTATTTATTTTTTGACTAAGAAAAGTTGTGTTTGAAAAATTGACTCTTTTTTTTTTTTGGGTAGTTGATTTGATAATTGTGAGAGAAAAAATGAACTGATTAAAGATTAGATGTGATATTTTGTCTTATTAATTATTTTAGTCTATTTTATCTTTTAATAAGTTATTTTAGCTCAACTTTCTTCCTAAAACCCTCTAAACTAAACAACGTAATTCATAAATTTCAGGAGGAATTACAACAACAACAACAAAAATGCATAGTTTGATCTTTATGACAAAATATATTTTAAAATTTTAATTTTATCAATTTAAACCATAATATTTTGATTTATTTTGAATCTAAATGATTAATTTATTTTCGTTAAATAAAATTAACGAAAAATATATATATTTTGATCATTAAACTTAATATGTAAATAAAATATCTAAAATACTATTTTCATTGAGTTTAATGATTAAAATATTATTTTTCATCAATTTTATTTAATAAAAATAAAAAATTATATAAATTAAAAACAAATCAAAACATTTAAATTTAAATTGATAAAATTTAAAATTTATTTTATTATAAGTGTTTGAGAGTTTTTTTTTCCCCCTTAATCTCTCCTCACCTTAATTTTAGTTTTTAGTATGACCTTTCTCTTTTCTGCCGTTTGGCCGCATGTGACTTTTTTTAGTTGTATTTTTTATTTTTTGGTTATTTTAGTTTGTTTAGGTTAATTCTTTTAACTTTTGTAAAAAATAATAATAATTATTATAATTTGAATGTGATATTTTATCTTATTAATCTTTTAATTTATTATTTTTTTTGTAACTAATTTAACCAAAAAGCTAATGCAAAATGAAAAAAAGTTAATATTACATTTGTTTGAGTACACGTGAAACAAATTAATCAAAATTTAACCAGAATTATTAATTTTTTAATTTAAAATTATAAAAACAAAAAAAATTAAATAAAAAAATTAATAAAATTGTGTTAAAATTATAAAATTTATTGTATTCTTTCTAAATATTAGTGTAATTCACCCAAAGTTAAAAGTATAATTAAGGTAACTACATGTTTTAGTAAAAAAGTTAAAAATTCATTATAAGTTGTCATATAATTTTCTCTACTTTTATGCACATATTTTAATAAAAAGTCAAAATGTACTAAAATAACTTGTTCCTAAACAAGGCCTAACTCAAAAAATAATGTAATAATAACAAAGGACCCAACTGTCATTACTGATAAAGAACACTTTTATTCCCGGAATATATACTTCACGGAAAATTCTATTTCTACACACTCTTTTGTCTCTGTGTATATAATTTCTCAATGCACATACTTATGTAATTAGTTTTATATTTTTGTTTTCAATCAACACATCACATGTTCCAATTATATCCTAAATTAACATCCTTACACACACACCACCTAAACTATTTGCTCCAAATGTAGACCCATTTTCTATTCCATCCACCTCGAAGACACAACATCAAACTCCATTAAAGAAGACTCATGGTGACTCCATTAAAGACCCATTGCATTGTTGAAAGTGAGCATCTCCCTCCCATTTCATTTTTCGTCTATCTGCACTCTTTTGACAACTCCATTGAAGACCTACAACTCCATCTGTCTCTTATTTTTCATAAACTCTCGTCTTTTCCTAGAATATTCAATTTTGCTCATTTGGTACTGGTTATCCGAATGAAAAAAGTTTATTTTACTTTGAACTTCCGAAACACGTAAAAAAAATTCAAAATTTTATTTCTGAAATAAATGTAAGAATATCCATACAGTGGTCCATATGCCACATGTTTGTTTTATTTATTTATTTATATTATATATGTATATATTTATTATATGTATTTAATTAGTTTAATGGTTAATGAGTAACTGATGTCTGTTCACTATCCCATATGGTAGGTTCATAGGACCTTACAACTTCACTGATGGTGGGAAGTTATAAGGAGTTACACTTGGATATGGGTCAAAGCCTATCTATATATATGCCTGTGATAGCCATCAAACACAGACGTTGTTTTGTGAATAGAATAGGCTTGAAACTCTGTTCCTTCCACTTTTCTCATATGGTTCTGTAAAAGTATTCAGTGAGTGGGTTTTGTTTATATATTTAAGATTTGACCATTCAAGAATAAGATTCAAAGACTTGAACATCATGGTAGGAGGTATTCTTCTTTCTAAATTAATATTATTTTAATTCTCACAATTGGTATCAGAGCCTCCTTCTGTTTGTTGTTCAGCATTATTGTAATTTATGGAGGCCAAATCTTGTTAGATCATATTTTATTTTGTTTTTCGTTTATGCTATCCATATAATATAATGGCCTGATCACTAGCACACTACTGTGGCATAAGGAATCAGAGAACCAAAATTATTTTCAATTATTATTCTCAGTTTTGAGAATTCATGAAACTTGTTTATTTTAATTCTACTGTTCGAAATTGATTCTGCAAGTGTGTAATGGTTTGGGACATTTAGATTGGTTAATATCTATATGGGTATAAAGCATATCTTGCTGTGTAATTAAAAAAAAAAAAAAAAAAAACCTGCATCCGCTTATTTTGTATAAATTCTAGAAATTATCATGTTTTATTTGGATTTATTTGGTTTATTTTAAAAGGCATGAAAGACTTGAATTTATTTTTAGAATTTTCATAAAGAAATTTTAATATGCTGTTAAGGATGTTTTGTTTATTATAGTTGTATGTTTAAATAGTAAGCAAATTCAATTGAATTTCATACAATGAATTATAACATGTTCTTTTAGTTTTTATAATTTTTGAGATTCATTGGCATGTTATCTAAAATAATGTAATATTATATTACATGCATTAAGGTAATTATTTATGCATTAAAAATTCATGTGAAATAAGAGCATGTATACACTATGTGTTGAGCTTATGGAATTTATTTTGGTCCAATTTTAAAGCAAAATCTAGTATAAGATTGAATTACATATGTTTGGTCTTGAGATCTTTCATGTGATATTACTCTGATTATATGTATTATACATTATGTGCATTAAAAGATTATATATTTGTTGTGACTATAAGGATTTGCTCACATTAATAAATTATGCCATATTTAAAAATTTTATTCTGTTTTAAGAGTAGTTACAGCATATTAAGATATAAAGATGTGATCCTCAGTATTTTGATCACATAAAGTTAAAAATTAATTTGGCATTTTTACATTGCAATTTTGTTTTATAAATAATTTCTTGGTCCCACAAGAAAGAAATTATTTATGAAATTTAATTGGAATAAGATAATGGATTGGGTATTAAAGGGATTGAACACTCTAAACCCACAGGTATGAGTTTTTTTTTCTTTAAATATTTTGGAACCCATTAGTCTTATTATAAAGTAATAGCAAATCTAATACACTTTAGTGAACTCTACCCACAGGAAGGTTTGGATTTGTTACTGAATTTGAAATTGGTTGATTCAGACTATAATTATTGTTTCAAAGCATTAATAATGTTCTTGGTAATTGCAGTGATTTCTACCTCTATACTGTCTAATGAGTCTTCTTGTATTCCATTATTGAACGGTGATAATTTTTCGGACTGGAAGGACAAAATTCTTCTAACATTAGGGTGCATGGACCTCGATCTGGCACTCCGTGTGGATGAACCTCTTGAATCCACGAACGAGAGTTTCGCTGCAGAAAAGAGTGCTTATGATAAGTGGGAGCGATCCAATCGCTTAAACCTAATGCTCATAAAGAGAGCAATTTGTTAGTTCTGACAGAGCATTGACAAGCACCCTAATGAACAAACTATCAGGAATGAAGCATAACAATTCTAGGAGTGTGCATGAGTACATTATGGAAATGAAGGACATTGCAGCTCATCTTAAGTCCTTAGAGATTGAGAAGAAAGGTAATCTCATATCCCTTGTGTGTTATGAATCTAATTTTGTTAATACTCATCAATATGATTGGTGGATTGATTCGGGTTCTACAATTCACATTGCTAATACCATGCAAGGTTTTCTCAGCCTAAGGAAATCGACTTCAGGCAATGGGATGCGTTCGCATGTCGAAGCTGTTGGAACTTTCAGACTTGTTTTAAACAATGGCTTTGTTTTGGATCTTGAAAACACATTTTACATTCCATCTTTTTCAAAAAATTTAATTTATGTTTTTAGACTAGTACCGTTTCGATTTGAATTTCAGTTTGTTGGTGCAAATTTTAGTTTGTTTAAAGACTCTGTTTTTGTAGGATTTGGTACTTTAATTAATGGTTTGTACAAATTAAATCTGAATCCTATTTTTGAACAAAATCTTTTAACCTTGCATAGTGATATTGGCATTAAGCGTAATATTGTTGATGAGTCATCCTCTATTCTTTGGCATAGGAGATTGAGACATATCTCCATTGAGAGAATAAAGAGGTTGGTTAACGATGAAGTCCTTCCGACTCTTGATTTTACCAAATTTGGTATTTGTGTAGACTGCATAAAGGGAAATCAAACCAACAAGACCAGTAAAGGTACCAAAAGGAGTGAGGAAATTCTTGGAATCATACACACTGGTATTTGTGGATCATTTACTCCACCTTGTCTGAATGGTCAAAGATATTTTATCTCATTTATTGATGACTTCACACGATACATGTATCTCTACCTCTTGTTTGATAAAGCCGAGGCATTAGATGCCTTTAAAGTTTATAAAGCAGAGGTAGAGAAACAAACAGAAAAGAAAATTAAAGTTGTGAGGTCAGACAGGAGTGGAGAATATTATGGGAGGTACACAGAATTGGGACAATTACTAGGTCCATTTGCTAAGTTCCTTAAGGAAGAAGACATTATTGCACAATATTCAATGCGTGGCACACCACAACAAAATGGTGTTGTTGAAAGAAGGAACCAAACAATTATGGACATGGTAATGAGCATGCTTAGTTATTCTAATGTGCCTATAAATTTATGGAGTGAAGCTTTGAAAACCGCTGTGTATATCTTAAATAGGGTTCCATCCAAGGTTGTTCCCAAAACACCGGTTGAGTTATGGAAAGGATGGAAGCCAAGTTTAAGACACTTACACGTTTGGGGTTTTCTAGTTGAAGTGAATGTGTATAACCCACAGTTAAAGAAATTAGACCCCAGAACAGTTAGTGGTTTTTTCATAGGCTATGCAAAAAACTCCAAGGGTGACAGATTTTATTGTCCTTCAAATTCATTTAGAATTGTTGAAGCCAAAAATGCTAAGTTTATTGAGGAAGTTGACCCTAGTGGGAGTTACCCTCGAAAGATAGAGTGGAAGGAGTCACGAGATCCAGATACAACACCTGTGAATATAGGTGAATTGGTTGTCTTTCAGGATAATCAACCTGATATCCTTGAAAATCAACAAATTCAAGAACTTCCACCACTAGAGGAACAAGTCAACATAGAGCCTGTAGCTCAAGTCCCAATTGAGACTACAGAATTAAGGAGATCCTCACAAGCTAGAAAGTCAGCAATTTCTGGTGATTATTTTGTATACTTAATGGAGTCTGGTTTTGACATCGGACCTAAAGATGATCCTATTTCGTTTTCTAATGCCATGATAGGGATGATTCTAAACTATGGTATGATGCCATGAAGGAAGAGTTGGAATCTATGGCTAAGAATCAAGTTTGGAAAATTATCGAGTTGCCTGAAGGAGTTAAAGCTGTTGGCTGTAAATGGGTCTATAAGACCAAGAAAGACTCAAATGGTAATGTCGAACAATATAAGGCCAGACTTGTAGCCAAGGGTTTTACTCAAAGAGAAGGCATCAATTATCATAATACATTTTCTCCAATTTCTAAGAAGGATTCATTTCTAATTATCATGGCATTAATAGCTCATTTTGATTTAGAGCTACATCAAATGGATGTGAAAACGGAATTTCTGAATGGGGATCTTGAGGAAGAAGTATACATGAAGCAACCTGAAGGTTTTGGTTCTGATAAAGATAGTCACTTTGTTTGCAAGCTCAAGAAATCCATATATGGACTAAAACAAGCTTCTCGACAGTGGTATTTAAAGTTCCACAATGTTATTAATTCATATGGTTTTACGGAGAATGTTGTGGACAACTGTATATACCTTAAGGTTAGTAGAAGCAAATACATTTTTCTAGTTCTATATATGGATGACATTTTACTTGCATCTAATGATTTGGGATTGTTGCATGATACTAAACAATTTCTTTCCCAAAATTTTGAAATGAAGGATATGAGTGAAGCTTCTTATGTCATTAGCATAGAGATTCACAGAGATAGGTCCAAAAGGACATTAGGAATGTCTCATAAAGCCTATATTGAAAGAGTTTTGGAGAAATTCAAGATGAATGATTGCACTCCTAATGCAGCGCCCATTTTAAAGAGTGACAAATTCAGTTTAAATCAATGTTCGAAAAATGATTTGGAAAAGGAACAAATGGTTAGCATTCCCTATGCGTCTTCCATAGGCAGTTTAATGCATGCTCTGGTTTGTACACAACCTGACATTGCATTTGCAGTTGGGATGCTTGGAAGATACCAAAGTAATCCAGGAATGGAACATTGGAAGGCTGCAAAGAAAATCATGAGGTATTTAAAGGTAACCAAGGACTACATGCTTACTTACAAGCATGTTGATTGTCTTGAGGTGGTTGGATATTCAGACTTGGATTTTGCGGGTTGTCAAGATTCCAGAAAATCCACTTTAAGATATGTCTATCAGCTAGCAGGCGGTGCTGTTTCATGGAAGAGCACCAAAGAGACGATAATTGCATCGTCAACAATGGAAGCAGAGTTTATAGCATGCTTTGAAACAACCTCACAGGCTATTTGGTTAAGGAATTTTATCATAGGGCTTCGAATTGTGGATTCAATTTCTAGGCCATTAAAGGTTTACTGTGATAATTCGGCTGCGGTTTTCTTCTCTAACAACAACAAAAGTGGTAGCCGAAGCAAGCATATTGACATAAAGTATCTTGCTGTTCGAGACCGTGTTAAGAAGCAAGAAGTCAGTATTGAGCATATTAGTACCAATATGATGGTTGCAGATCCCATGACCAAAGGCCATTCTGTAAAGGTGTTTTCAAAACACATTGATGGCATGGGACTGATTGGTTAGCTTAATAATTTTTCTAATTGTTGTTTTATTTTGTTTTGTCATGACATTTTGATTATTATTAGTGAACAACATCATTTTGTGCACCTAAAGTATTTTTGATGCTATGCAGTCCATTGAGACTATTGATCCATAGGGATCATTGGACCTAGAATAACTTATTAGAAGTTATTCATAAAGAATGACACCCATAAAGTTGAGAGTGTGATACAATGTAATACATGGAAGGAAATACTTAATTGATAGAGTATAACCGCCATGATTCGTGTATTATAAAGGTTTGGGTATTTTTATTTAATGGTCATAATCAGTTTGTTAGTTACCCGACAGTTGACAACGTGTGTTATATGTGCCAAGTGAGAGAATGTAAGAATATCCATAAAGTGTGTTATATGTGCCAAGTGGGAGAATGTAAGAATATCCATAAAGTGGCCCATATGCCACATGTTTGTTTTATATTTATTTATTATATGTATTTAATTAGTTTAATGGTTAATGGGTAACTGACGTCTGTTCACTATCCCATATGGTAGTTTCATGGGACCTTACAATTTCACTGATGGTGGGAAGTTATAAGGAGTTACACTTGGATATGGGTCAAAGCCTATCTATATATATGACTGTGATAGCCATCAAACACAGACGTTGTTTTGTGAATAAAATAGGCTTGAAACTCTATTCCTTCCACTTTTCTCATATTGTTCTGTAAAAGTGTTCAGTGAGTGGGTTTTGTTTATACATTTAAGATTTGACCATTCAAGAACAAGATTCAAAGACTTGAACATCATGACATGAGGTATTCTCCTTTCTGAATTAATATTATTTTAATTCTCACAATAAATTCTTAAATTCGAAAGTTGAGTTCCTAATTTGGTTTCGGAACTTGATTTTCGAATAAAATCAATAATTTCGGCAGTTGATATCCAAAAAAAAAAGTAGATTATGGTGGCTAAATTTTGGTATGAAAATGGTCATACTGGGTCTTAGATTCGAGTTTGTAGACTACGTTCTTCCCCAATTGAACACTGATCTTTCATTGAAGTTGTTTCTCGACTTCCATCTATGTTGAAAATATGGAGTTCTCATTGTGTAGAGTAACTTTTTTTAGTTGATCCAAACACAAGAAAAAGAAGATGAAACAGTCTGTCTCAAATTTGCAAACAATTGAGGAAACTGTTGGATACTACAGTCTACAGGGTCATGTGCTGATATGAAAGCTTGTGACTTTTTCATAGATTAATTGTTATGTTGGCTTTGAAACTTGTAAGCACGCGCACTAAAAATTTAATAATTGTTTCACTTGATTTAAATTAAGAAACAATGGAGGAAGTAAGGTCTCGTTTGGGAATGACCGGTTTAGCCAAAAAGCTAAAAAGCTACTAAAAAAGTCAAAAAGCCAACAACCCATACCAAAAAGTCAAAAATTCTCTTTTCTCTCTACTTTTTGCACATCTTTTCGTAAAAAGCCAAAAAGTCATCCCAAACATACTAGTTTTTTTTAGCTCATATTTTAGTCAAATAGCCAAAAAGTTACTAAATTAGCATGTTTCCAAACGAGGCCTAAGAAATAATGAAAAAATTATGGTTTAATTTTTTTTACTCAAAAGATGTGTATTAAAAAAAAAAATTTAAATGTTGTGTACAAAGAAAATTTTGACTTAATATTATTGAGATGATTTGGTCACATTTAACGAAGACCAACAGATGCAATAGTGAAGAGATGTAATGCTGTAACGGTAGATGAAAGTGTTAGGGGATGGGATAGGCCTACACTAACGTTGGCTAGCGTTATAAGTAGAGATATGGATCTACTTAATTTGACTAACGAAATGACCTTTGATAAGGTCGCGTGAAGAAGAATGATTCATGTAGCCGACCCCATTTGATGGGACTTAAGGCTTGATTTGATTTGGTTTGGTTTGGTTTATTATAAGTGTGTTTTGATATCCATTAAGGTCGTTTTACTTTAGGATATAATTGATATTAAAATAATATTTCAGGAAAATTCTATTTTCACACACATATTTATCACAGTGCGCATAATTTCCCAATGTACACACTTATAAATTTGATTAGATATTATTTGTTTAATTTCACATACCACATATTCCAATTATAACCATTAATTCAAATACTATGTCTACACTTTTCATCCACACACACACCAAATTCAACTTCATCTACGAATCTGTATTTTTTTAATATCCATGGCCCTAATTTTTCCCATCTTTGAAGTTTCAAGAATCGAAACCCCAAAATTTATGGATTCTAAGATCATAAGCTAAGAGCTTTCCATTTTTTTTACCATCATCATCATGAAACTGGGCCAAATTAATTACAGTGATTTTGCTAGTATAAGATTGTTGATGTCCATAACCTACTATTCTATGGATACCAACATACCACAGTTTTAGATGAACAATGTCAATGTATTCACACTTTTTTAGCAGTAAAAGCAACCCAAAAAGTTCCAGAGAAGAGATGAAGAAAGTGAAAGGAAAATCTAAGTGAGAAAAAATGTACAACGATATTAACAAAACTTGTTTTCATGTTACGAAAAGATCACAATTCGATTTGGATTCGTTCGTTGCACCATTCCTTGAAAATGATGGATATTTCTGCAACATCCATAACCTACTGTTCTTTGGGGTTTGCTTGAGTAATATGGTTTCGGCAAGTTAAAAATGAGTTGGTTAGGCATTATGGTCATTTACTTCAGGGTATTATTGTGATTAAAATGAAATTTCATTAAGTGTGTGCACTAAGATAAGTAGGCACGTGAAAATAAATTTTTTAATATTTTATTAAGTGTTTGTACTAAGGCAAGTAAGTGTATAAAAATAGAGGCTGTCTTTGGTGCAACGCTCTAATCATAATTCCACATCTTCACGTGAATCCTCTATTTCAATGGCGTGCTCAAAAATTGATTCCATCACATATTTCAAAGCACGCTTCTCTTTCATGTTTGACAAAACTGCTTCCAAGCCAAAGCTCTCACTTTTTTGTACATACCCTTTCACCTTTAGGTCCTCCCCTGGATGTCCCGAATGTTCGGCCTGTTGATCAAAATAATATTTTTTTTTTTTGCAATTGTCAATTGGCATCTGGTATTTGGAAAAAAAAAAAATTATATTTATTTTTGATATTTTTAAATATAAAAAATATTTTTTTAAACCAAAATACAAATTATTTTTTAATTGAATTTTAAAAGAATTTAGCTATAAATTTTGAATAGAAATTTTAATAAAATTTTGAGTTGTGTGTTTGTTTATAATGTATGAGTTTGTAAATTAAATTTTAATAACTCTTTTCAAAATTTATAATAAAACAACATTCTCATTTTATATGTCACATCAAAAATTCAAAACTCAGTTCAATTTTTTTTTCAAAACACATAACTTTTTTTTTTTTTTTTCTTTTTTCAAATCATAATTGCAAAACTCTCACATTCAAAATATAACCCTATTCTCAAATCATAATTCTAAAATTTTACCAAACCTACCAGAATTTCCCACGCTGCACGTTGCATCAATTCCTCTAAACCAGTCATACAATCCAAAACGAAGAACAAGAAGAAGAGATCTAGAGAGAGAAATAAGGTTTTAGAGAGAGAACACATATATATAGAGAGAGAGGGTTACATCAAGTTCTGCTCAGATTTGGAACTTTCTCCGGCGAATCGCACTTCTTCCGGTTTTCCGGCGACGAAATCCAAGAGTCCTTCGGCGGCTTTTTCACCGGGAGCTTCGGCGGCGGGCGGCGAAGTCCGGCCGAAGAGTACGACGGCGAAGAGGAACATCGCTGTGGAGGCCAAAAGGGGCCAAAAGTAGGCGAGGACGCCGATGAAGCTGGGAGCCACATAGATGTTTATGAGAATGATGAGAGAGAAAGCTAGGGCAAGCAAGATGTAGAATTTGAACTTCAAAAGCTTCTCAGTGATCTCCATGGCAGAGCTTGGAGAGAGATTTTGATGAGCGTTTTGTCACTCTTTTGTTCAGAGATTCTCTGAGGGAAAATGATTTTGCTTTAGGGTCTGAGAGGACTGTATGTAAATTTCCTTTGATTGGACTCTTTTTATCTTTTTATCCAAGTGCCCAAATGTTCGTTCCCCAAAGTACCCATTCTGATTCGTTTCGATTCCTTTTCAAAAAAATTTATTTATTTATTTTTCATTTATTTATTGTTTTTATTTAATATTTTAAATAATTTTTTTTAATTTTTAAACATATTTAACATAAAATATATTTAAAAAATATAATATTTTATAATTTTTTTTAAAAAAAATTCACTAAATACAAAAAATTTCATATATTTTTGTGTATTTATTAATTTTTTAAATTTTTTTTTATAAATATTTACTTTTTAAATACATCTAAGTAAAGTACATTTAAAAAGTAAAAAAATTATTTAAAATTTTAAAAATATTCACTAAAAATAAAAAAATATGAAAAATAAAAAACTCAATTTCTAGAAAATTAAATTCAAAAAATTGAAACCAAACACACTGCATCCCTTTACTTCTTTTTTAATTTGCTCCAAAAAAAATGAACAATAAATATATATATTTTTAAAAATTATTTAATAGTTTAAAAAATATAATAAAATAAAAAATTTATAATTATTAAATCTTATAAAATGAATTATTTAGATCATTGAAATATAATATTTGATTGACTGAGTCTTTCAAATTTTTTTTATGTTAAGATATGAATATAAAAAAAATCCAACTCATTTTGATAAACTTATGTTCTCAAAATATATGAGTTTATTATGCCCTAATAGTTTACAGGATTTTAGTATAATTTATCCTAAAAGTAAAAAATTACAGAATAAGAAGCTATAAATAATTTTTGTATTAATTTTATATTCACTAGATATAAAAATAATAAATTTTATGTGTATATAAATATTAATGTACCTACTTAATAATTGAAGGGATTTGAGCATCTTCAACAATAATTTATATTTTTTTAAAAAAGAAATGTGGATTTTTGACACCAAACTTTCAACCAACTTTTATCCCAACACTGCATATTCTTTCTCATTTTCTCATTTCTATCATTATCCCTATGTTTGGAAAGTTGGTTTTGGAGTTTTTTTAAGTTAAAATAATCATAAAAAACAAAATAAACTTTTTTGTTCAATAAGATAAAATATCACATCTAACCCATAATCATTACATTCTTTCTCTCACAAAAAAACTAAAAAAGCCAAAAGTCCTTCCCAAACTAAACTTTTTAACCCCAAGATAAAATAGCCAAAAAAACTAAAAAGTTAAAAAGCCAACCCACCTCCCAAACGAAGCCTATATTGTTTTTATGATTTTTTAAAACTTTTCTAATCCTCAAAATGAACCATAAAAAAATTTGAGCATCTTCAACAATAACTTATATTTTTTAAAAAGAAATGTGGATTGACACCAAATTTTCAACTAACGTTTATCCCAACACTGCATATTCTCTCTCATTTTCTCATTTCCATCATTATATTGTTTTTATGATTTTTTTAAAACTTTTCTAATCCTCAAAATGAACCATAAAAAGATGATAAAGATGAAATCTTATAAACAATGATAAAAGAATCCATATTTACCGGATTGATTTAATTTTTTTTTATGAATAATATATAAATTTTTTTTTTTTACAAAATCAACAATTTGAATCATTAAAGTCAAACCCGTAGTAGTAGACTCCATGGAACCAGGAATAAAGCTTCAGACCCCCAGTGGGGGTGCTGGGGGTCTGTTGTGATTGATGAAAAAATTGTTTTTTTTTTAATTTTTTTTAATTTTTTTATTTTGAGCCAATGACAGGCTGACACATCACTGGGGGTCTAATTGGGAGTTGCCCCCACTGGGGGTCAGAAGCATTGCTCATGGAACCACATAACACCCTTCAATCTAAATTCTAGACAGGAGATTAGCCTAGTTCTTTTGGACCTCAAATTGGGGCAAAACCGTCCTCCACCTATAGGAAGACGACCGCAATTTGCAACTCAGCCTAACAAATGAGATATAAAACACACCCAATGAAGGAACAACAGTGTTATAAATATATTTGGGGCTCAATATGGGGACTACAACACATTCTCTCTTTTCTTTTTTATAGTCGCAATACAAATTACAAATCCTCTTTGCTGCAAATTCATAAATTTCATCAGTTTTTCTGCATCCAGAACAACATCATGAAGGGCTTATCCATATCCAAGCCTGCTCTTTATCAAAAGATACTTTGAGCCACCAAACTTGCAGCAAAACCTACTCATCTAAGGCCATAATAATGCATGTATAAGCACAAGTTGCTCAGAATTGGTTATGAAAGTGATTTAGAGTTTTTCAAATTAAAAGCATCCAATGTGATTGAAAATATAGTCATCACAATATTTTTCACAATTAAGTCAAATTGGGACAGACTTATCCGATGCCTAAAACACTGGTCTATGTCAATGCCAAACGCCAAACGCCAACAGAAAAGCAAACAATTTTTAAATTCATAAATATAACATCTGCAATACTAGCTTCTTCAATAGGTCCAAGTCTTAACACAACATTATTCTCAAAATGCATAACTACATATAATTATATTATATATATTAATATGGTCACAGTCAAGTACCCGGAATCAAAGCTCTCACGGAAAATTAACTCAAGCTATCGGACTGAACCCACCACAATTACTGAGGATACCGCCTCTCAAAATGAGACTCATGGCAGTGTGGATCTAACCAATCCCTGGGGGAACCCTTTGACATATTGTTGGGTACTTTTCCACCACCACCACCAACAAGCTCATGCAGATTCTCCAACCTATTCTCCCGCCCAGTCCCGCTGACTCTCCGATCTGCTTCCTTTAGTTTCTGCTTGAACCGCTGCTTACGGCCAGAGGAAGAGTTCGTCTCTTGTTGTTTTGATTGTGGAGGAGCTCCGTGGGGTCCCAGGTATATTTTCTCTTCCTTTTTAGCCTGCCCAAGTAAAGTAAAGAAGTACATTCCGTTCACAAGTAAGCAAGCATATGCAGCCTTCTTTTGTTGGGAACAATTAAAAAGCCAAATTTTTTTTCCAAACTTGATGTCTTTCGTGATTTTTTTTAGATTTGTGTCAAAAAAATTTACTTTTTAGGTCAATCAAATCTAGAATGATCTTAAAAAAAAAAAGGAGTAAACTTTCTCGGCTTTTTTTTTTTCTTCTTTAGTTGACTTTTAAAAATATATATTTTTTTAGTTTACTTTTCAAATCCATCTAGGCTAGTAATAATAAAACATAAAAGTATGAAGCTTTTTGAAATTTTTTTTAAAAAAGTTTACTAAAGATGAAAAACAAAAAACAACAAAGAAAAAAAAAAACATTGCCAAGCCCCATAAAAATAAACTATTGCAACTCACCTTAGGGGAAGAAGGTTTGGAGTCTAGTTCTGGAGCATCGCTTTTACTAGAATCAGGATCTCCAATACCCAAGCTTGGAATCACAAATCCATCAGTGTCTAAATGCAAAACATCAGAGGCCATAAAAATTAGGTTGCATTTGGTAGAGTTTTGTAACTATGATTTGAGAGTGTGAATTGTATTTTGAGTTTGTGAGGTTTGGAATAATGATTTGAGTGTTGAAAATTTGTTTGGAGTTTTAAAAGTAGTTTTGAAAAGAGTTTTGAATTAAGTGAGAAATTTTTGATGTGACATTTGATATTTGATACAAAAACTTACAATTCATAACTAAACATACAACTCAATTATTTTAAAGCACATAAAAAATTTAAAAAAAATTCAAAAAATATTTTTTCGAATATAAAAATTAACATATCAATTGCAAAAAAAAAATAAAAAAATAAAAATTCACTGTTCTGGTCAACCGGCTGAAGGACCGGTTAGACCAAATTTCGAAAAAAAAATTTGAAAATCGCGCTCTGTTTGACAGAGTTTTCTGCAGAGTTGTGGAAAATTAATTCCACAACTCTATCCAAACACCATATGCGAACTCCATCGTAGAAAATGATTTTTAGAATCGTTCCAAAAAGAGCCTTAGTATGTCCACATACACTTCTTACAATTTTTTTAAATACTATGCCAATGACAGGAAATTTGATCTTATGAATGATTGTGATAGGTCAAATGCAAAAGGGGGCCAGGTTGGATGAAAAGAAAAAAATGAAAACAGATAACTGCCTCCTAAGTACTACAAAATTAATTAGCCTCGTTAAATTGCACCAAAACATTCCAAACATCAACTCTCACATGACTCATATATTATGGTGTTTACAACTAATCAATTATTTGTGATCTCCAAACTACAAAAAATTTGTTAGAGACTGTTTGCATGGTAGCCAATCAATATGGTCAAGCCATCTTAGGCAGGAAAGCTTCAAAGAAGTTAAGTGATGGTTGAAACACACTTGCACTAAACCAGCTTTTTGTGTGTGTCATTGATTCCAATCTCCCATTCCACACACACACAGCCGCTTGATCCTCGGGGTTTACACTCCTAGAGTGGGCCCAAAGGGCTCTTCCTAGGGCGCACTTCCCGATTATCAAAAAAGAAAAAAGAGAGAACTTAATAATTTCCAATTATAATTATTAGCTCTGGGAATTGTCTTGTTATTCTTTGATGTGTTTTATCTTGGTCTAAATTGTTAGGAAGGGAGTCCATGCAAATCCCTCAAAGAAAATGATAAATTGTAAGAGTAGGGGTGTATGTGTTTTAGGGTTCGTCTGGGAAGTGGGTTGGCTTTTTGGCTTTTTTAGCTATTTTTGCCTGGGGCTAAAAAGTCTCGTTTGAGAAGGATTTTTGGCTTTTTTGGCTTTTTTTGTGAGAGGAAGATTGTAATGATTATAGGTTGGATGTGATATTTTGTCTTATTTGGTTAAAAAGCCTATTTTGTTTTTTGTGACTAAAATAGTTAAAAAAGCCCCAAACTTGGCTTCCCAAACAAAGCCTTGCTATGACTCATCACTAAAGGGCCCTTCCTTCTCTCCCTTCTTCCCATCTACAAAATCTGCCAAATCTCAATAAGTTAAGAATTCTTTTCAGCCATTAAAATTCCCAATGCCGATCATTCATTCCTTGAGTCTTATTAAAGTGTAGGTGTTTATTTGCATTCCTGTGTGTGAGCAAGTTGGAATGATTCAATCATCAAAAGAATTTAGCATAATATCAGTTCTAGGTACATTAGAATATAGAGATTGCTAAATGATTATTTTATTAATCAAGGAGAGAAGAAACAAGGTTGCACCCAATACACATTTAGACATACATATACGCACAAGCATGCCCGCACACACATACACAAACTTGCAGGTGTCTTGTTTATTGGTTGCCAATCTTTTCCCCATCAAGTGCACCAAAAAATTTTAGATACACAAGGGAGATGATAAAAGCAAGCAAAAGGCCTCATAACCAGTCAATAGAAACAAATTAACGTTTATCTGCCCGTAAACAATATACTTTAATCACACACGGAGCATTCTAGAGACGATATGAACAAAGCAGTCATAATCCATTTTCAAACCAGAGCACTATAGCAGAGTAGAGATTGATAATGAATATGTACTATTCTGAACAACACAAAATCAAATTTTGAATCTAAGATTTGTTGAGGGAAAAGAAAGAAGGAAAATAAAGTAGAATTACTTTTTTTGTTTTCCCCTTAAAAGAAATTTTTAATTCAGTTTCTTCACAATTTCTTAACCCAAACAAACAAAAGCAAATAATTTTAGCTTCTCTCCTTTGTTTTCCTTTCTCTCTCAACAAATCCTAGAACCAGATATGAAAACAATTGGTACATTATGATGGGTTTGAGATTCAATCCTACGGAACCCTAAACAGAAAAACATATGAAATTGGGCATAAATTCAAAAGATTCAAAATTGAAAGGTAAAGTGAAACTTTCTAGGAAAGCAAACAGAGGGAGATGAAGGAGAAGAGAGAAAATGGCTTACCCCACTCATCATCTTCTTCTTGGAGGGAAGGAGTGGCGTGCACTGAAGAAGGATCCATGGAATACAGATGATGATCATGGATTTGGATTAGCCACAGGGCGCTAAAAGCCCACTACTCGGACGAGTCTCTCTCTCTCTCTCCACCCAATGCGATATGCCAAAATGGATTGATGAATCGAACAATCGAAACAACAAAAATATCACAACTTTAATTCCCAATCTGGAAACGACTGATCTGGAAAGGTACGCAGTGCAAAAACCCTAACCCTAGAAACAACTGATGTGCAATAACACTGTTGTGTAGCTTAAATGACCAAATTACCCCTGCTAATACGTAGGAAATTGTAAAACGAGCCGATCAATTAAGGTTAGGTTTGGCATCTCTTAAAAAAAGTCGAAAAGTCAAAAAGTCATTATCCTATTTAAGTACATCATCTTATTTAAGTCATATCATCTCTTTACCACATCACTTCAAACCAATCCATATTTTATAAAAAGTAAAAAGTGCACTTATTTAGAACATCCCAAACAACCCATTAAATGTTTAAACTTAGGTTTAAAAGTTTTAACCAACTTAAAATTTTGTTTAAAATTAATTTGTTAAATTTTTAAGTCGATCTCAAATAAATTTCTCCTGAATCAAACTTGAGTAGCTTGATATTTTTGTATAATTTAAAAATTAACTAACCGAGTTGGTCAATAAATTGATTGTTTAGTTTTGTTCGAAAACTTTAACAATTTCTAAATAATATTCAGAATTGACTTATTAACTTAACGAATTAAATTTGAATCAATTTTTAATGGGACAAATATAAATTGAGATTGTGGGGTTTAACGACACCCTAGATGTGGAGGGTAATTTAGTCAATTAATAGGTGATGGATTTGAATGGGAAAGTTTGGGGAGCCTCTATTTACACACCACATTTCATCTTAAGGCACACCACTACTCAAGGCATACCTTTAGTAATTTGATAAATTGAAAATTTGCTCAATATACACCACAATCTTCCATTTTTACCCTTACTCACACACTTCACTCATATCTTCCATCTTCACCCTTACATTGGTCTGTCAAACATTAACGTTTTGTCTGGAGTGTTTTTGTCGAACAAATTCAATATGCTCGACATTTTAGTGTCGAACTTAAGTTATATATTTGGACTTGGTCTATCGAACAATTTCAATAAGTTCGAAATGTGAGTGTCGAACAAAATTGAATCGCGGCTATTGGATCTCATAGTTCAAAATTTAAAGTAGTTTAAGAGAAGATGGCCTTAGTGACTTCAGAACCTACAATATGCTAACAGGCTTATAAAGGCCATTCACACTATCAGCTCCTGATGGTACAAGAGTTGTAAGCCAAGCAAAGTTCAACACTATAAAATCAAACATATATAATTTGTTCGGTTGTAGATAGTCGAACATGGATATATTGTTTGACTCTGGATAACCAAATAAATACAAATGGTCTACTGCTCAGCAAGTAAACAAAAACAAAATAAAAAATAAAAAACTAACCTTTTATTTGCTCCATTGTTCCAAACCAATATTGCTAGATGCATCCATCGTTCGGTCCAATCAAAATCTTCAATAGTACATATATTTTTGGTTATTTCTTGAAGGGTTTTTGATTTTCTTGGTTGTTTCTTTAAGGTTTTTGATTTTTGTCTCAGGGTTTTTAGATTCTTCAGAGAGAAGATACGTAAATAATGTTTGAGATACTTGGTGTGTATTGTATTCATTATAGTCCTTTATGATAATTTTACAAAAGGTGTGTATCATAGTCTTTTGTCCTTTGTGGTCATTTTACATAAGGTTAATATGTTATAAAAATTAAACAAATTAATGGTGTACCTTGAGATGAAATGTCGTGTGTAAATAGAGGCTCCCGAAAATTTGTGCATTGGTTGATGAGTGGTGTGCATGAGATAAAAATCATAAGTGGGGGCCACTAATGGGCACCTGTCATTTTAAGGGATCTTATATTAGCGGTGAAACAATAATGATAGAGATCCCTCAAAAAATACAATCCCACAACCCCCAAAATGATCTAAACCATTCATATCACTGTCAGATATAACTCTTCAAAACAATTCAAACACATCAATGGTCAATATTTCATTAGGGGTCATGGGGGTCCTCTTTGCGGAGGTCCAAACTTTTTCCGCGATGGAAAATGGGTCTGTGGCAAAAAGTTTATTCCTCTTGATTGGAGAGGTATTTATAAATTTGTCCCCTTTTTAAAATTACAAAAAAAATAAAATAATAAAAATTTGAATATTTGATCTTGATAATAAATTAAATTATAATTTTTTAATTATTTTAATTTAAACTCTTAATTTAATATATATATATATATATTTATTCATTAATTACAATTAACAAAACATGAGCAATTTGAATAATTTAATAATTTTTTATTGGTGGCGTCAGTGTTATGAAGTAGGGATAGAATGAAAAGTGTGGTAATAAGTTGAGGAAGAAAGGAGTAGTATTTTTTTTATCAAAAAAAAGAATAATCTGTGGGAGTATCATAACTTCCTCAAACCCTAACCTTAGTGTAGCGGGTTGATAATCAATTTAACTTAACCCAAATTAAGAGATTCTCCATTGGGGTAATAATAGGCTCCACATCCACTTCACAATAAAAGTCTTAGGGCTTTGTGATATGAGTACAATACAATCTTTTGCGCCTTCCAAGTATCGATCCTAGACATCTTGTTTGGAAGGATAAGAAAGCTCTACTGGACCACTACCCCCCAGTTGTAAGAAGGAGTAGTATTGGACTAGGAAATTGATGAGGGATGATGGTGGATTGGAAAACATGAGGAATGGTGATAGATGAGGTAAGAGTAAAAGTTAACTATCAATAGTAATGAAGGAATTGTTAAAAGTGGTGCCAATTCTCTCTCTAGATGGGCGATATGACCGTTAGAGAAACCCAGTGCTTCCGTGGAAGCTCCACTGAAGAGATTGATCTTCTTATTTGTAGCAACAAGAAAATTAAGGGTACGACAAGAGTTGAAGATGAGAGTATGGAAAAAAGCCCCGTGTCTGAGACGAGAGGGGAACTTCCTCTCCAAGATTGAGTACTAGATCAGAGGATGGTGTAGACACCCCATTTTTGACCACCCGTAAGACTTAGGTGCTTGGTCCAACGCACTCGATGATGAAAACTACATTGTGTGATTCAAGTTCTCAGCGAGGGAATCCAAGGCTGAGTCCTATAATCGTCCCAAAACCTTCTTACTTGCCTTATTCTTACCTTAGAGGTTCTTTTTTGAACATTGTGCTACCTTACACTGACCCTGAAACAGGGAAATGAGGCAACATTTTAGGGCCCGGTCGTACCTTGCTGGCGATACACACTGTTCTGGGCGAGAGCCTGCCAACTGTCTTTTTTTGAAGATATTTTCAACCTTTTTTGCTCAAATTCTATAAAAATGAGGTTATACCTCTATTTAGAGGGCTGAAAATTTTCAAAATAGCATATACACACAAGAGAGAGCTCATTCTTCCTATACAAGTCACCCTTGAGCTAATATATCTCTCTGGATCAATATCCATACACTATACATCACCTTAGATCATAACCTTAGAGCTTTGGTTTAGGCTTGGGCATCATAATTCAAGCTTGAGAGTATGCTTGAACCAAGTTTGTGTTACAAACAAGAGCTTACTTCTTTGAGAGGTATAAGCTTACCACCTTCTCTTTTACTTCTTGTTCTATCTCTTGCTATCTACTTCTTGTGTTTTTATGCTGTCTTGAATCCATTTCAAGTGTTTAAACTTGGGTTTGGATAGCTACTAAAAGGTAGAGAAGGTTAACACCTTCTCTTGTACCTTGTTTCATAGCTCAAGCCCTTATTTTTATATTCTTTTCTTGGCCTTTTAAACTGATTTTTAGAGCTTGGAAAAGGCTAAAAAAACATGGTTTGAGGTCTCAAAATATGGAGAGGTTAGCCACCTCTCCTTACTTTTGTTTACTAGCTTTGCTTTACCTTATTCTTTCTTACTTTTTATGCTCTCTAACATGATTTTTGGTCATTGTTTTTAGTGTATTAGGGGCTGTTTTAGGGCTGTTGCAATTTCTTTAATTATTATATGCTTGAATATCAAAACTTGTTGCATTGTAAGTCTTCACATCTAGCTTGTTATGTTGTGTTATACATGCTTTGATAGCATTTCCATGGTTAATCAAGAATCAATCTCGCAATCATGTTTGCAATCTCCCAATTTCTTCTTTTCTTCTTGTTTGAGAGTTATTTCAACCAGTTGATGATTATTCGAAATATGAGC
Source organism: Camellia japonica (assembly GCA_030407325.1). NCBI lineage: Eukaryota > Viridiplantae > Streptophyta > Magnoliopsida > Ericales > Theaceae > Camellia > Camellia japonica. Next base: position 8,856,876 of record JAPPVO010000031.1, on the reverse strand, counting down.
TAGAGATCTATGCTCAATGGCTTAATCTTTACGGAGGTTCATCGTCAAAGGCATGGTCTCTCCCTCATATTTAGGAGTACCTCTCACTTGACATTCTTCTCATTTAGCGGACTTAATCATCGCCTTGGACAAATGGATTAAAGAATGGACAAGACTAATGAAATTGGCTTAAAATTGGATCAACCTACGTAAAGAAAATGAATAAGGTCGCTTGGGCTCGGTCGGACGTTATGCTAAGTCTATGGTGTCAAGAGTCATCGCACGTCAATTCACGGTGTTTTGACGACCCTTGAAGCGTCTTTACTTCCCCTTTTAAGCTCACTCTATGATAAAGGGGAGGCGTTGGTGTTGTTCATTGCATTTATTGATTTTTGTCCAAATCATGGCCGAAATCATCAAGCAAGCAACTTGCTCATTGATGGTTTTGGAAATGACTTTGTCCTTCTCTTGAGGCTTTCCATGACAGAGAAGTGTGAGAGGGACAAATAGGGCTCAGAAAATTCTGTCTACACTGTTTTCACCTCATAGCACAAAAATATAGTTTTGTACGAAATTAGGGCACGGCCGGCCCTATTTGGGCCCGGCTGGGCTTTATTGGGGTCCGACTGGCCCCCAATGTTTGGCAAACAGAGTGTTTTACAGAAACAGAGGGCAGTGGCTGAAAGTGAAACAGGGCAAATTCCAAGGAAGGCAGACAAAGTTGCTTTTGAAAACTGTCACATGCATGCCATCCTTGTGCTTCTTGGTTCAATCAGATGTTGTAAAGTAATGCTCTCATTATCGTTGTAATTAAATATAATTATCATTACTGTAATGATTATGAATGTTCATTGTTAATTAACTTAGATAGTTAGTTTTATTGTTCATCATTGTTGTAATAAATTAGGTAGCTAGCTTATTACTTATTATCAGTCTTTGTTGTAGTAGCTTAGCTAAATTTGTTATTTATTCATTAATGCGGTTTTGTAATAGCTAGTTTAATTCGAACACTTGGACATTCTTTCAACCCTCTTACATGAGGGCAAAATATGTAATAATGTTGTATGTCTTCCAACCCCCATTTCTTTCTCCGTTTTATTTACCTGCTTATGATGGTAGAATAGAGCATCATGTTTAATTAGCACTCTCATGCTCATATACATTTGTTTCATGAAACATTCAGGTTCTGCTCATCATACTAACCAGTGTCAAAATGTCAATTTCATTGCTTGAATACATGATTTATCACATGTTTTGAATTGGATCACATATCATGCTCATAGCTGAGCCTATAAAATTGCGTAAATGTGTGCGTTGCATTAGTTATATTGCATCGTTTAGAAACATGCATTATTTTGCTTTATTTGGCTTGCCATTGGAGTACTAAGTGAGCACTTATTGTTTTAGCATACAACATAAGTGTGTTTATGTTACCATGTCGAGCATGTTTTCTATGAGGCTAATTGCTTAAGTGATATAACTCTTTGAATGCCTGTGGATGAAGGCTAATTGTTTAAATTGGAATAAGTTAATTAACATACATACAACTCACCTTTTCAAGTGACAAGTATTGGAAAACAATTTTTCAAACAAACACAAAAATCAAATGTTTTAATTTTTGCAAATTAGTATATACTTGTGTACGTCACATAGTAAAATAGCCTAACAAATCGGAACAAGAGTATATAATGTAAATAAAAATCATATCATGATTAGTAAAGACCGATCTTTGATCGGGCGAATAGGGTGTTCAATTCATGACCTTCCTTTCTCGTATCTAAGTTCCCGAGCCGAGACACTTTGGTGATGACAGATAAGTGGCCTTTGGCATGAGTCTCGGGTTTCCTAATCTTTCCAAAAATATTTAGGTGGCGACTCTGTAATCTGACAAAGCAGTCCATTTTTTGGCTTTGATTCAAACATCGATTTTCTAAAAAGAATTGCCGGATTTAGACTCTTTTTATGTTTTCACTGTTTCATATTGCACTTTTGAAATCAGATTCAGAACCATAGGAGTTCGAACTGTGGGGCTAATCATATTCGAAAGGAGCACGAAAAACAAGCCATAAATGGCTAAATCTTCCGAAACCCTAGCTTTTGTAAATGTGCAATTAGGGCCATCCGAGGGAATCGCACAGGAACAAACTACTAGTAATCCATCTGCGACAGCGGTAGAGGTAAACGCAAGATCCTTCAAACAAGCTTTGCTTCACTCGCGATTCAATGAAAATATGAACGAAAAGAACTTCGAATGTGAAATGGACAATCCCATATCTGAAGATGAGGAGGAAGAAATGGATGAGTTGGAAGTGGAAGAATCGAACTCTAACAAAGAGTTCAAGGGTGTCCTAAGAGTTAGGTTACCCTTGGGGTTACTTTGAAAAGTAAGGAAACCATGGGAAAAATGCCTCATCGTGAGGCTACTGGGGAAAAATATAGGATACAAACTGTTCACTCTTAAGGTGAAAAAATTGTGGGGTTTGCAGAGTGATTTTGGAGCCTTGGATATAGACCATGGATTTTTTATTTTTAAATTTGACATGCTAGAAGACTACTCTAAAGTTTTTGCAGGTGGACCTTGGATTGTTATGGACCATTACATAACAGTAAGGAAATGGCAGCCATATTTTAAACTAGATAAAGCTAAGGAAGATACAACTACAATTTGGGTGAGATTTCCTAATCTTCCTATAGAGTATTATAATCAGAGGGTACTATTCCACATAGCAAAAGTTCTTGATGTTCCACTGAAGGTAAATATCAACACAACAATGGCAGTGAGGGGAAAGTACGCGAGAGTTTGTGTGGAAATGGACCTACGAAAATCACTGATCTCCTACATCTCCATTGGTAAGTATAAATATAGAATAGAATATGAACATATTCACTCATTCTATTTTTTGTGTGGCAGGATTGGTACCGGAAGGAAAATTGCGTCGATAAACCAGCACCGGTGCCGGAGAAGACAACACTAAATGAGATCGTTGTGACAGAAGAAAACTAGATAGGACCAGGCCCATCAAACATAACAGGCCTAGGGAAGAAACTAACGAAACAGAGGAAGAAAGCCCAGGATTCGGCCCATGGACAAAAGTTCCCAGCAGAAGGCGAAGTGTTAATAATGGTAAGGCCCAAAAGGCTATCATTGGCCAACAATCCAATAAATTTGAAGTTCTTTAAGAAGAACAAAGTCAGTCTGAAAGCCAAGCAGCTCAGTTAAGGTAGGAGATACAAGGCCTAAGCCCAAGTCGAAATGAAAATAACTTTAGATATAAGGCAAGGGCTTAAGATCCAAAAAAAAGAAGGCTCCAAAATGGAGCAGGTAACGCTTCAACAAAGGATGAAACCAAAGAGAAAATCTGGAGAGGAAAGAAACTAGTGAATGAAAGTTTTTCAAAGACTGAGAGTGTCATCAGAAAGTTTGAAAAGAAAGTTGTGAGTTCTTAGATGCCAGAGCCAGAAACATCCCATCTCCTTACATCCCCCAATTACCCTATTCATACCCCTACATTTAAACCTAACTCCACCTCCATCACCCACACCAGTATTAACCCTGGCCCTGAAGTTATTCCTACTCTAGCATCTCAAAACAAGACTGTCACTCGTGAACCACCTGATAAGGATGGAGAAGATAGAGGCCAACAACCCAGTAGAGATAGAGCACCACCAAGTGGCTCACCACAGAGCTATGATCCTACTAGCACCAAAGAGAGAAGCCTGTCACCACATCGATTTAATATGGTGGATAGAAGAGGCGGAGCTAGTCCTCAAGCCATGGTGGAAGACAGAAACCGGCCAAGGGAGCCACTTCATAATGGTAACTTCACTTAAATCTATGGAGGAAAGCCATAGTAGGATCAAAGCTATTGTTGGAAGTAACTCCCCTTACCCAATCCCAATCAAGCATCATCTATAGATTTGTTGTTCTAGAACTGTAGAGGTGCCGGTAATAGAGTGTTTAAGAGAAATTTTAAAGACCTTATGAAGAATCAGAAACCTGATATTGTAGTTCTCATGGAAACCAAAGTCGAACTGGGTACAATGGGTATGTTTTTCAATCGGCTAGGGCTTACTTTATCTACACATGTTGATCCCATTGTAGGAGTGGTGGTATCTGGTTGCTCTGGAATCCTAACCAAGCCAATGTTAGAGTTTCACAAGCTAACTCACAAGTGATTACGACAACTATTTCTCACCAAGGTTACCCAAATTGGATCTTATAAGCCGTCTATGCGAGTCTTATTGCTAGTAAAAGAGATGGACTCTGGACAAATATGGAAGAGATGTCTCACACAATTAGGGACCCTTGGTTAATAGCGGGTGACTTTAATGATTTTAGTAATCAAGAGGAGAAAAGAAACTTCTCCATCAATCAGGCCAGAAACCAGAATCTTAGCCAAAAGAGATGTATGAAGTTTTCTTAACAAATCGACAATTGTAGCTTAATGGATATTAGGTGTGTCAGACCAAGGCTGACCTAGATGAATAATCAACAAGGATGGGCTAACACAAGGTTGGACAGGGCTCTTTGCAACACAAAATGGCGTACTTTATTTCCGAATGGAACTGTACGTAACCTCCCTTGTACCTACTTTGACCACTCTCCACTTATGGTTCTCACGCAAGGTATGCATGTTCCTAATCTATCCCTTAAATCTTTTAAGTTTGAGGCTGCTTGGATATCCCATGAGGGATTTTGTTCTGTTATGGAAAATAATTGGAATGTTCCTTATTTATCCTTTTCTGATGGGCTTAAATCGATGGCTGATAAAGCTATTGATTGGAATAAACATGGTTTTGGAAATATTTTTAGACGTAAAAGATGGTTTTTGGTAGAATTGAAGGGATTCAGAAATCCCAGGCCCTTAATTACTCTCATAATTTACATATGCTGGACTTAGACCTCATTTCTCAGTATAACCGTATTCTCCCTCAAGAGGAGATTCTTTGGTTCCAGAAATCTAGAACCGACTGGATCTTCCAAGGTAATAGAAACACTAAGTTTTTCCATGTCACCACTCTGATTAAAAAGAAAAGAATTAGAATTGAGATCTTAGAAGATGAGCAAGGAAATTGAATTGACCAACCTCGTGAGCTTAAATTGTCACGACCCAAACCCGCCCCTATGGGTTTAGCATCGTAACCGCCCAATAATTTGTGATTACCGAAGGCCTGCTTATCAATAAAACAATAATTACGACAAATAAGGGCTAATGGAAGCCAATCAATAATAAAATACATCGTTCAATAAGCTGTAAGAACCTAAATGGAAACAAACATTCATATACATAATCACATATTCACAACACTTAAGCCCACAATACATCTATATACAATAGCAAAACACAATTTAGGAAATTAAAACCCTTAGTAAAAGTAGGAGTAACAAAAGTCATAAAAAAACACTGCATCCAAAATAACAATTACAAAAGGGTGAATTCAAGACACGCATGCCATGACACGTTTTACGTCGGAACCTCGCGGTAAAGCACAATGGTTGGCTTGACAAAATCTAGGTTCAGGTCGACGCCACTAGCTTTGATTCGTGCTCGATCACCTACATATATATAGTAAACATTGAGCTAGAACCCAGTGAATAATAGCTGTGTAAAGAGGTTAAGAATGTCCTTACAGTATTTGAAACAATCGATTATCGAAATAACATTTTCAATCAATATCTTTTTGTCAATTAATCGTTCAATTCAATCAATCATGTTCATATAGGTCATACGTGGTACATCCAATAACAACAATATAATAGGTCTTAAAGACCGAACAATCAATTGATGACTATCAAACAATAGACAATAGTTCCACAAATTAGAATTGACAGAGATCTCTGTAACAATAGCGATAACAATATCAATATGCTATGGATGCCACGAATACAGTTCAAAATAGGATCATCATTCAATTGATAAAAAAGTATCATTTCAAAAAACAATATGATTTATCATTCAGAAAATAAATATGATTAAACATATCTTTACAATAGTGTTACTCACAATGGGCTCTTGAAAAAAAAAACACATGCTAATTTTTCGGTGTCCGACCTAAACAAATAAGTCAAGCACAACACGATTACAATCACACTCTTACAATCTATTTAATTCGGTTACTTGTTTGTCATTCGGTTTCTCTCATTTGATTCTAATTTTTCATTCGGTTATTCCTATTTATTTTTTCTTCCATTCCTCTCAAATATGGATGACTCATATTAGGAATAAATTAAATTATTAACCTCCAATTAAAATATGTTTAGCTATGTATTAACCAAACTAATTAAATATAAATAATCTAATCATATACCAACCCTTATTAAGTGTACTAATTATACAATCAAACTTAAATTAGGCTCATACACATTAAATTACAATTATTTAGTCATGTTTAAATTACTGTATCAGATACTCATAAATATGTATATTTTGCAATTTCAACTCCAAATCAAGGCCCAAAACTCTTAAAAACATTTTGAATTTAACGGTTAAGATTTAAATTTAAATAGTCACGAAGCATGCAACTACATTAAGGCCAAGTTGCACATAATAAATGATGAGGACCATTATTTGCTACGTTGCTTTGATTTTTCCTGTATGTACTGGTTAAGGCTTTGATTAAGACCTTGTTGAAGTTTAATATTTAACTTGAAATAAAGATCAAACCTTCAATGTAAACTCAATTTCCATGCAAAATAAATCAAACTCTTGAATTCAAATATAATCCCATAACTTTACATTCTTGATTTCAAATCCTTTATTTAAAACTTAGTTACATGAAATCTCCATTTTGATGAACCCAAGCTTAATTCATGTTTAATCTCTTCTCAAACTCCATGAATCATGTTTGAAAATAAGTTTAGAATCACTGTTCTCTTGAAAATATGTCATGCATGTAACGATTATGAGTTAAATTGATCAATTCTTCAATTTTTTAACATGCATGCCCTAAGTTCTCAATTACATGAGCAAATCTCCTATTTCAGGACAAATTCAATTCATTTAAGCTTATATCTTGGAAGATGATGTGTAATAGAGCTTCAATGTCAAGAATTTGGAATGATTTCTTACCTTAATTGATGCTTCAAGATCAAAATTTCAGTTTTTCTTAAGGTTCCTCTTCTTCTTTTTCAATTTCTCTTCTATGAGCTTAAACTCACTCTTCCCCTCATTCTCTCTCTCTACGTGGGTTTGTTTGGTATGTGAAAAAGATGACTAAACTTAGGCAACCAAGCACTCTCTCTCTTAGTCTATATTTATGGATTCCAGATGAGTAGAAATATACTTTATTATTTATTTTTTCAATTAGTTTGTTAAATTGAGGTTCCAATTAAATTAAATAAATAAAAAAACACTCATTTCTACCCAAATAAATTAATCCTCTACATTAAATAATCTCAATTATACTAATGCGAATTAGGCCCTAATTCTTATCCGCTTGTTGATTTCTAACTTGTTAAAGTTAACGAATCAAACAGGTTTAATTCTTATTCTAACCTATCTGTTCATCTAGCAATCAAGAAAGTCAATAATTATTAAGACAATCAATCACAGTTAAGCACATAAGCACTCAATTAACAATAAATATATAATCAATTAATTAAATTAATTTTAACTAAGGAGGTGGTTGTCACATAAATGCTTGATCCATAATTATTTTGTCAACCTCTTTAGCCATTCTGTCAACCTCTTTAGCCCTTCTAACACTACCTAACTTCAACACTGGAAGGGTTTGGCTAATTGTACTATTTCCCCTGAGGACAACATTGAGCTCCTCCAGAATGTCACTAAGGAGGAAGTGTGGAAAGCTATGAAAAACATCAAAGCTTTTAAAGCCCCTAACATAGATGGGTTCCAAGCCATCTTTCACCATACCTATTAGGACATTGTTGGTCCTACTGTTTGTAACTTTGTGAGACATTGCTTCCTCAATTGTGATATTCCAGAGGAGATTAATAAAACCCTCATTGCCTTAATCCCCAAAGTTACTAAACCTGAAACCATCAAACAATTTCGGCCCATTAGCCTTTGCAATGTTTCGTATAAACTCATTACCAAAATCCTTGTGAACAGAATCCGATCTCTCTTGAGTAATATCATTCGGCCCAATCAGAGTAGTTTTGTGCCAAGAAGAACCACTAGTGACAATATTATTTTCACTCAAGAAGTTATTCACTCTCTTAGATACATGAAAGGAAAAAAGGGGAGTATGATTCTTAAGATTGATCTTGAAAAGGCCTATGACAATATTTCTTGGGGTTTTCTGAAACAAACTTTGCAAGAGTTCAAATTTAATAAAAAATTGATTAATCTTATTATGGCTTGTGTTACTTCGGTCCAAACTGCCATTCTTTGGAATGTGGAGAAATTGGATGATTTTAAGCCTCATAAGGGTCTAAGACAGGGGGATCATTTATCTCCCTATTTGTTTGTTTTGTCTATAGAAAGGCTTTCAAATATGATTAGTTCTAAAGCTGATAGGAATGAGTGATGTAACAAACCCGATCCATGATTACTTGCTAAGCCATGATTAATTATGCCTAATGAGTGATTAAAATCAAATTCTGAATTAATTGCATACATATAGCATCATTTGTGTTTATATCTGTTTATCATAGAAATATCTGTTTGCATTTCTGTTTCGTTCTGCGAATTGAAGGCCTTATCGGCATCTGATTATAAAATTGACTTGGTTTATGTATTATTTGGAGTTTTATGGTAGGTTTGATCGAAATTCGATTCAGAACCCAATAATTAGAATATAATAATTGTCATTACTTAGCTTAATCAAAACTTAATTAGAATTTCCTAATCAAGCCTATATAAGGCCAAACTGACTTTAGAATATTGCATACACCTTCATTATCCTCATATTTTTCAACAAAATGTGAGAGAGAAAGAGAGTAAAGAGGAGACTTGAGCTCAATCAAAGGGAATTGCTAGAAAAGTGAAAGATTTGGAGAGAACTTGGAAAACTAAGCTCCCACACTTGAGAATTCAAAGCTTGAGGTAGAAATTCACTCTTTTAATTGTATAATTGTAGTCCTTAATGCATGGATTTAAGAGAGTTAGCTAATTAAGCCAAGAATAGAGCTCAGGAAGAAGAATTAAGAAGATGATCATACATGCATGCAAATTCTCTTGCATTTAGAGCTTGATTTTGAGGAAGTCACACATGCATGCATTGATCATGGCTTGTTTTTGGAAGTTCATCACATTTCACATGTTTTTACCTCATTTGATTATGTTTTGGAAGGTTAAAACTTATATCATTACATGCAAGTCATATTTTCAAATTTCAAGTTTTATTTTGGGTTATTGGCAAGCTTTTGGGCCTTGATTTTATGAAATGATCTTTAATTCTCTATGTTTTCCAAGTTTAGACATGTTTTCTCAAGTTTTGGGGCCCAAAGGTTGAGTTTGAAGGCATCGAATTCGAGTTTTACAGCTTGGATGTGAATATGGAAATTTCAAAATTTGACTTCTCCGCTCGAGCGACAAAATTTGCACTCGAGCGACCACTTTATGATCTTGTATTTTCGCTCGAGCGACCAGAAGTTCGCTTAAGCGTGAAATGCAAGCTCCTAGAAGATCACATGTTTTGCAAACCACTTGAGCGACAAAAGTTGCGCTCGAGCGAAGACCTGAGTCTCACACTCAAGCGAGCGTCGAGCGGAAAAATCTAGCAACCAGTACTTTTGCAGAGTTTACAGACTGCAGAGCAACAAAAGTTGTTCTTGAGCGACCTTTACATTTTTGCATGTCCGCTCGAGCGGGACCCCTATTTTCAGCAAGTTTTGTTAAGTGTTTCTAAGTGCATTTTAGCATCCTCATTGCATCATAGGCATTCCTAGGCCAAGATCAAGACACAATAATAAGGTTAAGGGCTAGAAACACACTAGGAATGAATAAAATGGATTCAGTTTTATCTAGGTGTGTGTTTTAAGTATGTACCTTTTATGCTTGTGTAGGTCACGCGTCATAAGCTCTTTAGTCTGTCTGCTCTGTCTGTCTATCTCTGGAGCCATCTGTGAGTAATAACTCTGTAAAGCTATGTTCAACTTTAAGTATTTTCTAAAAGATTTAACATGATCTGTTTCCTGAAATGCGATGTTTTGTATGAATGAATGATTGTCCAGATTTCTGAAATGTATTCGTGGTATCCTTAGCACAAGGTCCTTACCCGGAGGTAATAATATTGTGGTCTATAAGTACAAGGCCCTTGCCCGGGGTAACAATACCATGGTCTCATAACCCTCGCCCGAGGGTAACAATACCGTGACTCAAGTATATTACAAGTTCCTAGTACCGAAGGTTCCTTATGGAACTGACAAGCATGATAATGCTAATGGATGTACCATGTATGATTACACGTGAACTCTGATTTCTATATATGATTTGAACAAGAATATGAATATGAATATGTTTCCGTTTTCCTGAACCTGACAAGAGATGTCGTTCATTCAAACCCTTTACTCTGTTATTATTCATTGGGCTTTCGCTCACTATTTATGTTATATATGTAGGTGAGCAGGCGCGTGACCAGGCCTAAGTTGTTGCGTGGAGTGTTTTTGGGTCAGCTAGCCACCATGTCTCCCAGGGAGGTTGAGAAGTCAAGTTTTGCGAACCTATTGAAGATGTTTTGTTGGTTGTTTTGCTTATCTGTACGCTGGGCTAGTGGTGACACCCTCACCACTGATTAGTGCTAATCTATGATTAAGCATGTTTAAATGACTGATTGACTGAAATCCTAAACTTGATTGATTGAGTGTATAGCTTAAGTGCATTTCTATCTATCGACTGTTGAATGATCTGTTTATGTTTTATGTTTCAAACTGCGATTGAAGGCCTTATCGACGGCCGAATCCGAAATTGATTAATGTTTTATGCTAATTGGAATTTATGTGATTTTATGATAAATTTAATTGAATTTGATTTGGTATGATTAAATTAGATTAAATAATGTCGTATTGCATTAGGTGGACTTATTTACAAAAAATGCCATGTTTGGGCCATCTCATAAAACATTTGAGACTTAATTCAATCTCTTTCTCATCCATTCCTTGAGCAAAGCTGACTAGAGAAAGAGAGTTAGGAGAAATTGATTTCATCTAGGCAAATTGCTTGGAGACTTAAGAGAATTGAAGGAGTCTTGCATAATTGACTTCTACACTTGAAATTCAAGGTCTAAGGTAGGAGAACCATCTTCTTGAGCTTGCATTTGAGTTATATCTTGCATGATCATGGAAGTTTAGTGAGTTGAGTCTAGCATTGGCTTATGAGTTGAATTGAGGCTTAAATTATGCAATGCATGTACATATCTTGAAGTTTAGAGTTGTTTTCATGGAAATTATTGCATGCATGTCCATATTATTGTTATAGTTCATGAATTCATCATGTTTTTGAAAGAATTGACTCTTTTGGTCATATATTTGAAGCTTTGAAATTGGTTGAACACATGCATGTTTCATACACTTTGTGTTCTTGAAGTTATTTGAAATGGTGTTTAATTGAACTACCTTTGGGCTTTGATTTCTCAAATTGATCTTTGAAACATGTAATATTATGGGTTTTGAAGTGTTTTCCAGAAAATTAGCCCAAGGGATCGAATTTGATGCCTTAAAAGTTGGTTTTGAGCTTGAGGTTCAAATCTGGAAATTCCAGATTTTGGACTCACGCTCGAGCGGAGAACTCCGCGCTTGAGCGTACACATTGAATTGATGCAGTCCGCTCGAGCAGGGAAAGTGACGCTCGAGCGGTAAATGCATGTATCCAATACTTTCATGTGTTTTACAGTCCGCTCGAGCGAGAGAATGCACGCTTGAGCGAGGACATGTGTCTCACGCTCGAGCGGTGGTCGAGCGCCTATCGAGCGTGAATTTCATGCATCCCGTACTTTTGCCATGTTTTACAGTCCGCTCGAGCGAAGAAAGTGACACTCGAGCGGAGACCCTTTGTCTGCATGTCCGCTTGAGCGTAGAAAGCCACGCTCGAGCGTGACCCTTGTTTTCTGAAAATTTTGTAAAGTATTTAAAAGTGCATCCTTGCATCCTCTTTCCATCCTAGGCATTCCTAGGGCATGTTCAAGGCATCTTAAGGAGGATATTGATGTAGAACCACACCGAGGCAAATATAGGGATTAAGTTATTTTTTCCCACTGTATAGCTTAGTGTTGTTCGTTCTGTAACTGTGTAGGGTTGCATTCGAGGACGCTCTAGCTGCTTATAGCCCAGTGCTCTATGAGTAACAATGTTGTAAAGATATGTTCAATCATGAATATCTTCTGAATGAACAACTGTACTGCTTTCTGAAATGATATTTCTTACTGAATGAATGTTTGTCCTATTTGTGAACTGTATTCATGGCATCCATAGCAATTTACTGTTACTGTTACTGTACTGTACTGCTATTGTCACAGAGATCTCTATCGGTTTCCATGTTTGGAACCAATACTGTTTACTGATATGATGGCCATCAACTGACTGTTCGGTCTGTTAAGACCTATTGTACTGTTTGCTATTAGATGTACCACTTATGACTGCTATGATCGAATAACTGTTATACTGATAAATGACTGTTTTCAATACTGAAAGGACATTCATTCTTAATCTTTTTACGCATTTGTTATTCACTGGGCTTTAGCTCACTGCTCATATATATATGTAGATGTTCAGGCACCGGACCATTGCTAGAAGCGTCAGGCTAAGCTCCCGTTTTGTCAAAGCCAACCACTGTGCCTCACTGAGAGGTTCCAAGTCCTTTAAGCTAGGGCTTTTGGGGGTGTTTTAGATTTTTCCCTTTTTGTATCTGTTTTTGTGTTACTGTATAGACTGTACCTGCACTGTACTGTCATGGTAGGGATTCGGTCCTTAACCGAATATCTGTATATGATGTATGTACATGCTGTTTTGTTTCGAATGTGTATATGTTATAAAAAGTCTTTTTGCATACAGACTGTTACAGCTCATTGGACATCTTTTAATTACTGTTTTGGCTTTCGCCAGCCCCTGTACTCTGTATTACTGTTAAGTAGGCCTTCGGTAATCTCGGATTACTGGCCGGTTACGGTGCTAAACCCATAGGGGCGGGTTTGGGTCATGACAGCTAGGCCCCTCATGACATTATGTGTATGGTGATACAAGTCTTATGGAAGTTTGACATTATATAAGTTTAAAATTTTTTTGCCACATGTATCTCTACACAGCTCTATGGACCTTATATTTTGTATATTTGCTTCTGCAGCCCCTATTTGTATGTTTTTCTGTTCAGAGGCCTTCGGTAATCCAAGGATTACTGGTCGGTTACGACGCTAAACCTATAGGGGCGGGTTTGGGTCGTGACAAGTAGAAAGGCATTAAAATTTCTAAGGGTGGCCCTTGCCTCACCCATTTATTTTTTGCTGATGATTTATTATTGTTCGCTGACTCGGGATTTAGGAAAATATCTGGGGGTTTCTCTCCTCCACAATAGAGTGAACATAAGCCACTTTAGAAACATTCTTGAGAAAATGCATGATAGACTTGCTAGTTGGAAAGTTAATACACTTTCTCTTGCTGGAAGGGCTACACTTATCTAGTCGGTCACCTCAGCTATATCGGCATACTCTATGCAAACATTAGCTCTTCCTAAGAAAGTGTGCACTGAGATTGATAGAATGAACAAAAATTTCCTTTGAGGTTCTACCCCTGAGGGGAAAAAGTTCATCTTATTAAATGAGATGATGTGTGTAGAAGGAAAAGGTTTGAAGGGTTGGGAATCAAAAAAGCAAAAGATCAAAACCTAGCCCTCCTTACCAAGTTGGGTTGGAAAATTTTGTGTGAGAATGATGGCCTCTAGACTAAGGTTTTGAGGGCCAAATATCTTAAGAAAGAGAGGTTCTATACTTGGAAGAATAAGTGGAAAGCTTCTCATGTATGGAGGAGTATAATGAGTGCAAAAAAGGTTATGGCTAAAGGGGTTAAGTGGAAAATTGGTGATGGTGCTAAAATGAGAATTTAGGAAGATTGGTGGTGCGGGGATAAACCACTCCAGGTAGAAAATCCCATCCACCAGCCTACCAAGAATGACAAGGTGAACTCCTTCTTCACGAATGAAGGAGATTGAGACTTGACTTTGTTGAATAATTTGCCTCTGTTTAGTCTTTCAGGTATTCTAACCATTTCCCCTTCAAGAGCAAACCCTGTTCCTAATGTCCCTATTTGGAAAGGAAGCTTGGATGGGGAGTTCTCTTCAGCTAATGCTTATGACCTTATCAATGATCAACCTGGTCATGACGTGGATTGGCATTGGATGTGGAAATTGAAAATCCCTCAAAAAGTTAAGAGTTTCTTATGGATTGTGCTCCATGGGAAACTCCTCACTAATAGCTTGCGTTTGAAAAGAGGTTTAACTAATATTTCTTTTTGTTTTAGTTATTTGGAAATAGAAGATATGAATCATATTTTCAGGGTTTGTCCGAAAGTGGTTGTTATGTGGTCCTCTCTTTTCGGAAGGGAGTGATATAGAGATACCTGGAACAAACCTCTGATGGAATGGATCAAATTTAACTTAAAAAAAGGGCCACTGCTTATGAACATATCTCTTGGAGTACCTTGTTTGCTATTTCTATTTGGAAGATTTGGAAAAACCGCAACACCAAATGGTTTGAACACAGAAATATCACTACACTGGAGAGCTTGAAATTTATATTTGATTTTTCTAGAGATATTCACTTGGCATTTACTATTTCTAGTATTTATCCCAAGTTGTCACCCCCACTAATTAGATTGTTTCCCCTTTTTACAGGTACTATTAAGTTGAATACAGATGGATGCACAAGAGAAAGGTCAGGATATGCTGGGTTTGGTGGGCTGTTTCGAGATGAAGCAGGAAGCTGGATAAGCGGGTATTATGGCAGATTAGAAAATTGCTCAAGTTTGGAAGCAAAGCTTTGGGCGATGTACAAAGGGTTGACCATTCTTCTCCAGAGGGGTATGACTAAGGTGATTGTGGAGACGGATGTTACACAAGTCATTAAGCTGCTGAAAGATGGCTCGAGTGGAGACTGCTCTTTTCGAGGCTTGAAAGAAGACACAAGGATCATCTTGAGAGGATGTGAATGCACAATCCAACATGTCCTACACGAGGGGAATTCCTGTGCTGATGCTATGGCCAAGCTTGGTGCGGAGCAACCTGTGGAGCTCCTAGTCGTGAACGATCCCCCAGCAGAAGTGCGGAGCCTCTTGGTGGCTGATATGTTAGGTTTATCTAGGGAGAGGGTGCAGCCCATTTTGTTTGTTTTTTGTTTATGATGTACCGAAAAAAAAAATAGTAATGAAGGAAAAATAAAAATATTAAATTGTGTAAATTACCCATTATCTATTAGTGCGGGTGTTGATTTTCGACCACACAACCAAACGAGAAACTCGGCGAGAGAGCACCGGCAGAATAAATTAAGCCTGAACAACCTGTCACAGAAAGATAAGAGTCTGGCGGCGGTTCATCCACCCGGGGGCACTCCGACGATCAAGTCAATGATTTATATCTCTTACAAATAGCAAATAGTGCTTAAACTCACAAGAAAGAACTTATTACTCACAGTATATCACACATCAAAAGGCGTACCTTAGACCCACGAGGGTGCCCTGTTTATATAGCCAGCACTGACCTGATCCCTGTAGAAGCCTAACTTCAATGGACTCAAGCTCAATGCTCATCTTAGACTCTCAACTAAATAGGGATAAACTCCTTAAGAGCTCTATCTTTATCCAGACTGAGATCCTCCCATGTTTTAGGACTTTTGTCCCTTATCCACTCATATTGGATTTCGGTATCTCCGCAAATAACCTTGGCCTAGCCGAGATAACCTCGGCATTAAAACCAGGCCATGTGGCACCTCGGTTGACACTCCGACGTCACATTGGCCACGTGTTGTCCCTCACAAAATACGTCCCTATAACTGCCCCCTAGGTTCTATTACCTCAGCATCTTGAGGTGATGGAACGTACACCATTTGTTCAAATACTATATTGGCTAAAAATTCATTTCTTCTCATCAACCGAGATTATTACTCGTCGGTTTCAAGTACCCAGCATTTAACTGTCCATTTTTATCAGGGATTAAGAACCAAGAACCAAGTTCTTTAACTGAGATCGTTCCTCTAGCCGAGGTTTTTGCTTCATTAAATCAAGAACTCCAAGAGTTTTATCTACTCACGAGCTGTCATGCATGGTTTTCTCAACCGTTTCTGTTATGCGTCCTTCTCTCATTAGTTTGTACCTGACACACGCCATTAGGTCGCGTCAAGGCGTATTCATTTCCTTTTGTTGCCTTTTCGAGTTTCAACAACTCTCTCTCTCTCTCTCTTCGTCTTCTCACTTTTACAAAAAATAATTTCCCTCGTTTCACAAATTTTCTTTCTCTAAACTTTCACTCTCGAACCACTATTACTGTTTCTTCAAAGCTCTGTAACCGTTTCATTCGTCTTCTCTGGCGAGCTTTCAACTGTCCCGTTCCGTTCAAGTTCTTTGACTCTGGCGTTCTCGTTCTCGGCCCCATCTAGTAAATTTTTAATTTCCTCTTTCTTTTGGTTCAATCTTTCACTATTTGTATGCGTAATCCTTTCATGAATCCGTTTGTACGCATCTTGCTGCTTAAATTCCTCATTTTGACTACCATATTTAGTCATTCATAAATCAGTTGTTGTGTTTTAAGCTACTTCACTTTTATTCCCTGTGCTGCCTTCATATTGCCTATGTTGCCACTGAATAGTTGTACTATTTTTTTCTGCGTTTTTCTCACACTTCTGGATACCATGAAATGAAGCTTTGTCACTGTGTTACTAGAATGTTTTAGCACTGTTCTTGCCATACTTCTGTTTGGTCTGAGTCTTGATTGTTGTTTTGACTCCAAATCCTTCTTGGTTCTGAATCATGTTCATCTTTTTTGTTTTTCTTGCTTATTTCCAGATCTTGCCCTTGCAACTTGTTTCTGTAATTTCTATGATTGGGATTTGGCTTAGAAACCAAATGCCTAGGTAAAACTGAAACAAACTCTCCTTAGATTTTCAAAAACTCTAGCTTCAGTCCTTGTTTAGGTTTTAGCCGAGGTTTCTTCACTCCCATACCATTCACTTTTTCCCGAAATCTTGCTCTAACTTTACTAAGCCGACATCATGGGGATGTTCAGCTAGAGGGTAGATACCCCAGAAAAACTTGAATATTTTAGGAGAGAGTTCTCTATCCCCGCCAACATCCAACTCAGATTGGTTGGGGAGGAGGACTCTATTATGCTTAGTGAGGACTCCATGCCCTTCTCAATAATTGCTTTCATAGAGTGTGGACTTAGGTTCCCTCTAGACACTCTCTTTCGAGAAATCCTTCACTATTACAAGCTCAACCCCATGCAATTGGCCATAAATTCATATAGGGTTATCAATGGCATAATCAAACTAGCACACCGAGAAAATGCTAGGATCACACTAGCCGACATTCAATTCTGCTATACCATATGTAGCTTGAATTCTGGAAAAGGCTACATATACTACCTTAAACCTAGATCCACCGCCTTCAAACTAATAGCCGACCTTCCAGACTCCAACAAGGGTGTTGGAGATGATTACTTCACCGTCTCAAGCAACTAGGAATTCGGGCCTAATGACAACCTTCACCTCTATCATTTGCGCCGATCAATTTTTAAAGAGGGTGATGGTAAGAACTAAGTCATCCCACAACCTAATCCAAGACTTGCCAATTTACATATCTGTTTTTTGAGTGTTTCTCTTTTTATTCCCTTTCTTCTAGCTCTTTTCTAGCTAGCAAAAGATTTCCGACAAACTTTCATTCCCAGCAAAGACCTAAAAAAGCTGCTCGGCCTACCTGTCGACCAGCGCAAAGCCCCTCTGCTACTCAATTACATCCCTACATACAAGTCGGCCATTCCCGACGTTTCGCGCCAAAGCAAGACTCCCCCTTCTGCCACAACTCCTCTAACAGCTTCATCTCCAAGGCCAGATCAGGCCTCCACTTTTGACCTAGTTGAGCAACCATCCACTTCTGTCCCTCAACTAATTTCTCCATCCCAACGCCGACGCCGAACTCTAATCTCTGATCCTGCCGGCAAAACTCGCAACCGCAAACACTGAGATTTCATGACATCGGCTTACTATCTAGCCAATCCCCCAATCATTCTTCTAGCAATACATTTCGGCACTAGAGTAACAATCGCTTCCACCGCTGACGAAATGAGCCGCGCAAAAATAATCCTGGACGACTTGCTTACCGACATTCCCAGCGTGGTGTCGGTCCATTCCTTTTCTCCTTCCCAATCGCACCCAAAACCCAAGGCAAAAAGGGTAAAAAAGGCCAAGGTGAAACCCAGCGCCACCGAGGTGAAGTCAGAAGACACAGTGCCAATTTCAAAATTGACTGAAGTAGAGAAGTCTGCCGAGAAGAGGCCTGCCGAGGCTGAGGCGTCTGACCCACCGCAATCCAAAAAGTCGAGGTCCGGCGGGTCTTCTGAGCCTTCTGGTTTCCACGCCGACGCTCCATGGACTCTATCCGTCACGGTCGAAGACCGACCTCTTCTAGCCGGGGATAGCGCGCTCGACAGTCTAGAAGTTAGTGCAGCCATTTCCATCGCCATTTTACTCCTAGCTGACATCAATCGGATGGCCAAGCTTTCCGAGTACGAAAACTATGCGATGATTGTGCAGTATTGTGTCTTGGTAAGTCTCAACACTTGTAATTTTTTGGTTTAATTTCAACTTTGGTTTTCATACTTAACGAATTTTCTTCGCATTTTTGCAGGCTATCTAGCAGGGTCACTCCCTTGCAGTCAAGACCGATGTTTTCAAGAAATAACTGACCCAAAAAACAAAGGAGGCAGCCAAGCTCCTGTCTTCACTGAATAAAGTCGAGGCTCGTATCCGAGGTTTTCTCGATCAGGCCAAGGCTGCTGAGTTGGCCCTGAAGAAAGCCAAAAATCGCACCGAGGCTGCAGAAAATGTTGCCGAGATTGCTCAGCCCGAGGCAAAAGAGGCCAAGGAAAAAGAGGCCCAGGCCCAAACCGAGCTCCAAACAACACTGGCTACAAAAGCGGCCGAGATCAAAGCGGCCGATGAGAAAGCGTACGCCGAGGGGGCAACCGATGTCTTTGATGAATACAAGAAACAAGTCAAACAGACATGCAACAGGGGTTACACCCTTGGTTGGATAGCTGCTTTGAAGGAGCTTGCTATTCCCGATGACTTGCCCTTCAAGGATGAAAGCCGACTTGTTATGCCGTTTCTTCCCACTCCAAGCCAGTCTGAGGATGAAGATGAGGTAGGGGGGGACGAAGAAGCCAAGGTTGAGATCGGTGACGAAGGTTCTGCTAGGCCCAAATCCCCAACTCTGAATGAGCAAGTCCTTGACTTGACTCAAAATGAAGATGATGAGGTTCAAAAGACCACTTCTGAGGCCGAGGTCGAGACTACCAACAAGAGCCTAGATGACACACTGCGTGAGATTGACACTGAGGTCCAAGCTAAAAGGTTTGTCTAGCTGTTTGCCAAGGCTGACACAGCGCCAATTGCCAAGGTAGGGCAGACTGTGGAAAATGCATGAACTTAGGTTTTTCCTCATTTTTGTACTTTTTCTTCTTACTTTTGAACAGCTGTAATAGTTTGTTTGAACAATGTTAGCTTTATATTTGGCCGATGTGCCCCTTTTGTCTTTGTAAATGAACAAGTAATCTCTTATGCTAGGCCGAAGTGCCTTTTTGTATCTAAACAAGTTTCTTTTCTGAATGCAAGTCTTATATTTTCTTCCAAGTGTTGAATGTATGCCTTCTTTTCTTCTCTGCATGTTTACTGCTTTCTTTCATGCTTTCATACTTATAATATTTTTGCATTTCTTCAAAGTATACCTTAACTGTATAATAATTCCGGGATATGATACTTCGGATATAAACCTTGGCTGTTTGCCTCGGCCAACCATTTTCATACCTCGGCAAAAAATATCAAAATATTTTTACAAGTGTTATTCAGTATTGCTTTTTACCTCCATATACTATCTTCTATTAAGACTTTACCCTTTTCAAGTTTTGACAACCTGGTTGGTCACCTCGGATAATATGTATCTCGGACATAATTACCTCGGCTAACTCCAACTTGTAAATTTCTCAATTTCAACAAGTGTTAAGCCCATTGTAACTTGTAAATTTTTCTGAAAATTTCAGCAAGTCCCAAACTCTTAAGTTTATTTATCATTCCTGCTTCCTGCCCCCTAATATGAACCTAAGTTCCACTTAAGTTCACATTAAGCATGTGTCTATGGTCTTTCGCCGAAGTCAAATTCAAACAAAGACTTCCCGAGGTGTTTCAACATTGGTTTCTCTGTCAATGAACTTAGTTCCATTCTAAGTTTGACTCCGCCGATATGGCAAGTCCAGGTTAATTCAATTTAGTTCAACTCCATTATATACAAGTATAAGTCATTTCTGCCATATAATGACTCTAAGTTATTCGTCATGTTTCACTCAGAAATATCGCTAACTTAGTTCAACTTTATTATATGCAAATATAATTCAACTTTGTCATATAATAAGTTTAAATTATTCGCCATGTTTCATTCAGAAACATTGCCAACTTAGTTCAACTCTGTTATATGCAAGTATAATTCAACTCTACCATATAATAAGTTTAATGTTGCATTTGGTAGAGTTTTGTAAATATGATTTGAGAATATGAGTTGTATTTTGAGTTTGTGAGTTGTGGAATTATGATTTGAGTGTAGAAAATTTGTTTGGTTATGGTTTTTGAATAGAGTGTTGAATTGAGTGTGGAATTGAGTTTTGAAAGTTTTTGACATGTGAAGTAAGAAAATTTGTTTGGTTATGAGTTTTGGAAAGAGTTTTCAAAACTTAATTCAAATTATTATAACTCATAACAAAACACACTATTTTCACACTATTGAAAATTCTGTTAAAACACTCATAACTAAACTCTTTTTAAAATTCAATTAAAAAAATTATTATTAACAGAAAATAACATTAATCAATTTTTTAATTGAAAATACTACAAAGGAAATAATTTTTTTCAAAATAAATATTCAAAAAATTTAAATCATAAATATTTAAATAATCTAAAAAATTTAATAAGTAAAAATTAAAATAAATATTCAAAAAATTTAAATCGTAAAAATTTAAATATTCAAAAAATTTTAAATAATTTAAAATGTTAATATTTTAAATTAAAAAAACAACTCTACACTCAAATCGTAACCAAACACATAAAACAAAACTCAATTAAGAAATTATTTTTTAAAACTCATAACCAAACACATAACTCCAAACTCCATACTACTTTCACAACTCTACACTCAAATCTTAACCAAATACATAAAAAAAATTAAAATATTTAAAAATATTTTTATAAAATAGAGTTTGAATTTATTTTTATAAAATATTTTAAAATTTAAAATATTAAAATCGTAAATTTTGAAATTAAAAATTTATTAAAATATTCAAAAAAGTTAAAAAATTAAAAAAATTCTAACATATTTAAATATTAAAAATATTTAAAATCTTAACAAAATTAAAAATTTTAAAATATTTTTAAAATATTTAAAAATATTTAAAAAATTAAAATATTGATTTGAATTGAGTTTTGAAAAGAGTTTTGAATTATATGTTTGGATATGAGTTTTGAAAAGTAATGATTATGTTTTGAATTGAATTTTGAGAAATGAGTGTAGAATTATGATTTGAAAACTCCAAACAAACAACACACTCAAATCAATGGGTAGAATTATATTTTGAGAGGCTTACCAAACGGAGCCTAAATTATTCGTCATGTTTCATTCAGAAACATCACCATGGGACTGGTCAGTCCTATCACACAAATTTAAATTTATCAAACTAAAATTTTATTATTACTTCGGCTAATAAAATTATGACATAAACTTCGGAAAGCAAAAATCTAATGATAGAAAAATTTCAAGTTGCAAGTGTTCTACGGTCTTGGTAACTCTTTACCATCACTGTCCTCAAGCCGATATGCCCCATTGCCGACGACCAAGATGATTCTATAAGGCCCCTCCCAAATTGGGCCTAGCTGTCTTCCCTAGGATTCTTCTTGTTGCCAACCATTTTCCTCAGCACAAGGTCCCCCCACTTTGAACTCTCTTGGGTTGACTTTCTTCTTGTAAGCCCTAGCAAGTTGTTGCTGGTATATTCACAGCCGAATTGCTGCTCTATCTTTTTTCTCCTCCAATAGGTCTAGATCTCAGGCTAGAAATGTCTCATTAGTACCATTTTCCACTCTTTGGGTTCTGATCCCTAGAATGCCGACCTCTAGTAGGATAACTACTTCAGTGCCATAAGTCATGGCAAATGGAGACTCCCCAATTGACCTTTTTGGCGTAGTCCGATATGTCCAGAGTACATTGGGCAACTCCTCCACCCATTTTTCCTTTGCTGCTTCCAGCCTCTTTTTGATCCCATCCAAGATAGTCTTGTTAGATGTTTCTGACTGACCATTACTCTGAGGGAAATTTGGAATAGAGTAGTAGTTCTTGATTTTGTACTTTGCACATAAGTTTTTTATTAGTTTACTGTCAAATAGTGTACCATTGTCTGCTATTGTTGCCCTTGGGATCCCAAACCTAGTGATGATGTTCTTCCATATGAAGTTCATCACATAACTATCTCGAATCTTCGCAAGGGGTTCAGCTTCTACCCACTTTGTGAAGTAATCAGTTGCTTCCAGTAGAAACTTCTTTTACCCAGTTGCTTGGGGCAGTTGTCCAACTATGTCCATGCCCCACTAGGCAAATGGCCAAGGGCTGGTTACCGGGTTCAAATCTGTTGTTGGTTGATGTATCAAAGGCGCAAATCTCTGACACTTCTCGCACTTTCTGACGTAGGCTTCTGCATCCTTCTGCTTATAGGGCCACCAGTACCCTTGAGTAATGGCCCTATGAGCAAGTGATCTACTCCTAGCATGGCCTCCACACACCCTTTATGTATTTTATACAAGAAGTCTTTAACTTGGAAGGGATGCACACACCTCAAAAGAGGACCAGTAAAAGACCTTCTGTAGAGATGTCCTTCTGCTGTTAGGCTAAACCTTGCCGACTTCAGTTTAGTTTTATGTGCCTTTTTGCGATCATCTGGTAGCTTGCCATCCCTAAGAAACAACACTATTGCATCCATCCAACTTGGACCCATCTCCACACACATTGTTTCATACTCTGTGATTGGTGGTTCCACACTTGGGCTTGACAAATAATCAACCATTATTGTCCTTGCCTCCCCTGATTTCATTGCACTAGCCAGGTTAGCCAAGGCATCAGCATGGCTATTGTCATCTCGGCTAACCTGTTGTAGTCGGCAATCTTGAAACAAGGCTAGCAGTCTAACAACTTCTTTGATATAGGCTATCATTCTTTCATCTCGGGCTGCATACTCACCTGTTGCCTAGTTCACAATAAGTTGGAAGTCATAGAAGACTACCACCTCGTCAGCTTCCATTGCTACTGCTAACTTTAACCTTGTAATTAGTGCCTTATATTCTGCTGCATTGTTTGAGGCTTTGAACCCCAAACGGATAGACTGTTCTAACATTCTCCCATCTGGTGATACCAACACCACTCCTGCCCTCGCTCCTTGACGGTTTGAACTCCTATCAACAAACAAACGGAAGGAGTCGCCGATGTAGATATCGCAGGGCTTGGGTTTTTTTTCTTTCTTCTACTCTGCTGTGGGGTTTTTCATTTCCAGCTGGGTCTCTTCTTGTTCCCCTGGACACCTTAAACCGCGGCTCACCGGAGCTTGACGTGGAATGGCACCAGGTGTGAACTAGGCCACAAAATCGGCCAGAACCTGGCCTTTGATTGCCGTTCTGGGCCTAAACTCTAAGTCATATTGGCCCAATACCACTGCCCATTTGGCTACTCTGCCTATCAGATCTCCTTGCTGCAATAGGGACTTCAAGGGATACTCAGTCAACACCACAATCTTGTTGGCCTAGAAATAATGATTCAACTTTTTGGAAGTCATCACTAAGCCAGTGTCAATTTCTCCAAGGGTAAGTACCTGGTCTCTGTGCCTACTAGGGTTTCACTCACATAGTATACTGCCCTTTGTCATTCCTGCTCTTCTCTGATTACCACTGCACTCGCTGCATGTTCTAAAACCGTCTAGTATAGGAGCAACTCTTCTCCAGGTACTGGATTTGACAGAACTGGGGCTGTAGTCAGGTACTTTTTGAAGTCGGCCAAGGCAACTTCGCCCTCTTTCGTCCACAAAAAATCTGTGGCCTTCTTTAACAAACTAAAAAATGGTTTACACTTATCCAAACTTCTGCTTATAAACCTGTTCAGGGCTGCAGCCCTTCCAGTTAACATCTATACTTGTTTTGCCGACGTCGGCTCTTTAAGTCAAGGATGGCCTTGATTTGATCCGGGCTTGCTTTGATATCCTTTCTAGTAACCAAGTATCCCAGGAACTTACCAGAATCAACTCCAAATGCGCATTTCGAAGCATTGAGTCGGAGTCGATATGTCCTCAGGATGTCAAAAACTGCCTTTAAGTCGGCCAGGTGATTATCAGGTTCTTTGGTCTTCACGACCATGTCATCAATGTATACTTCCACTGTTTTGCTAATCAGATGTCTGAACATCTTGGTCACCAACCTACCACCTCTGGTAGGTTGCTTATGTATTTTTCAACCTGAAAGATATCACCTTGTAGCAATACAGTCCTTTTGGGGTGATAAATGCAGTCTTCTCCTTATCAGGGGGATACATTGCTATCTGGTGGTACCCTCTGTAAGCATCTAGGAAGCTTATCTTTCTATGCCCTGAAGTGGCATCTACTAATTGATCAATGTTGGGCAGTGGGAAACTGTCTTTGGGATAAGCCTTATTCAGGCTGGTGAAGTCCACGCAGACCCTTCACTTCCCATTCTTCTTTTTCACGACAACTGTGTTTGATAACCAAGTTAGGTAGCTTACCTCCCGAATGGCTCTGGCCTCCAATAATTTGTCCATTTCCTCCTTTACTGCCTCCATATGAACCAACGTCGGCCTCCTTGCTTACTGAATGACAGGTTTAGCCGACCTGTCTATATTTAGTCTATGACAAGTGACCTCAGGATCAATGCCAGGCATCTCGTATGGTGTCCAGGCAAACACCTCTATGTTTGCTCGCAAGAATGACTATAACTCCTTCTTCTCCTCCTCGGCCAAGCTTGAACTGAAAAGGAAAAAGCGCTCCTAATCCCCTTGTTGGACCAGAATTTTCTTCAAGGCTTCCTCGTTTTTGTCGGCCGGCTTTTTACCGATGTCATCCAAAACCTCCATCTCCTCGTCATCAATTTCTACTGTTTCTGTCTCTCGTACGTTGCAGGTGGATTTCATTGCTGCCATTAAGCAATTCTTTGCCTGCACCTGATCCTCTCTGACCTCCTCAATTCCAAATTACAAGCTCCGTTGGGAATTGCAATAGCTGGTGTAGTATTGAGGGAACAACCTCATTGCATGCAACCATGGCCTCCCCAAGATAACATTGTAAGGGGAAGGTGTGTCAATTACTGTGAACTTTGTATTTACCTTCTTGGTGCCTGTCTGCACCTCCAAATTCATTGCTCTTAGGGGCCATGTCGGCGTTCCATTGGATCCGACCATTGGGCTGTTGGACTGTTCCAAATCATCTCGGTGTAGACTGAGCTCATTATAACATCTGACATACATGATGTCACAAGAGCTGCCTTGGTCGATCAAAATGTGCCTTACCTAGCATTCCCCAACCTTGAGGGTTACTACCAGAGCATCGTTGTGTGGATGTTGTACCATGTCAAGGTCTTCTTCAGTAAAGGACACCATTGGTCCTTAGTACTCATTTGTCCTAGGCCTCTTTTGCTGGACCTGACACACATGCTGTAAGTGTTTCACCTTCTGGGTCTCTCATCGCATATTATTCTCATTAACCCTTGAGTGGATGCCGTGGTTGTGGTAGAGGTGGTGCCGCCGGTGCCTGGGGCAGTCTTGCCTGCTCTTCCCTCGTTCTGACCTCATCTTCCAGGTCCCTTAAGTGACATTGTCTGACCAGATCTTCCAAATGTGCTTTTAGGGCTCTATTACCTTGCGTTAGGTGTCCATCTTCATTGTGGTAGGCACAATGCTTCCCTAGACTTCTCTCCATAAATTTGCTAG
The DNA here is from genome assembly GCA_030407325.1 of Camellia japonica. NCBI lineage: Eukaryota > Viridiplantae > Streptophyta > Magnoliopsida > Ericales > Theaceae > Camellia > Camellia japonica. The sequence continues at coordinate 8,830,724 of JAPPVO010000031.1, read as the reverse complement.
GGATCCTCTCCGGCGCTCTGTAATATGGCTGGTTCCTAATCCTTTCTAGAACTTTATAAACCGGGATCCGGAACACAGTGGTGACTGCCTGTGCAGCCCTCGGTCCTGTTTCTTGTCTATTAAATCTAGTATTACCTCGACCTCGCTTCGGCGAGCCGTTTCTTTTTTCCTGTTTCGGTGCCTTTGCTATCGGTGGATCCTCTTCTGCTCTGGCATATTTCTCGATCCTTGCCATGAGCTCCTCCATACTCTTTGGCAAAGTCTTTGCTAGTGACTTTCGAAACATGCAGTCATCTTCCAGGCCGTTCTTAAAAGACACGACCGCCAACTCCTAGTCATATCCTGGTATTCGGTTGAACACCTCTTAGTATCTTTTGGCATAAGCCCTGAGGCTTTCACCCTCACCAATTTTCAGAGCCATCAGGGAGTCTACCCTCAACGGCTACAATTTGTTTGTAACAAACCTGGCCATAAACATCTCGGCCAGGCCTTCCCAACTTTTCACAGTTTCTTTCGGCAACTTGTGAAACCAATCTGATGCGATTCTCCCAAAGGATGAGGGGAACACCTTGCAGAGTAATGGTTCGTTCCCGGTATACAATGCCATTGAATTCAAATATAAGCCGACGTGAAAGTTTGGATCGGACTTACCGTCATATATTTGGAACCTCGGAATATGGAACCTTTTTGGGGCCTTAAACTTATCTAGCTCTACTGAGAACGACGTTCTCGGCTTGACCGGGGATGTTGACCTCGACATTCTGCTGCTTCCTCTGGAGGTAGTCCCTCAAATCCTCTTTAGTCTAGCTAGGAGCTTGGCTGTCAACGGATTTCAGCTTTTTGGTGCGCTGCTCTCGGTGTCGTTATGAGTTCTCTTGGACTTCTCTTCATTCACCGTATCAAAACAAAGTTTCTTCCTCCGAACGTGCCGATGTTTTTTGACATAAGTTCCCTTGGTACGAGGTGTTCTCTGAGACTCTCCTCTTATTGATTCTGCTCGCTCGGCATCCCGTGAAAGCCAATGTGAGTGTTCCTTCACTTTTTCATGCTAAGGGACTGCTGGGATTGCTTTCTGCCTTCTCTCTAGGCGTCGTTCTTGGCCACTGGAATCGGCGTGTCATTCAATGGAAACGGTGGCTGCATGACGTTGTTCTACATCATGAAGTTGACAACCGACTGCAGGTCTGCCAACTTGTTTGCCATTCCCTTCATCTCGCCGTCCCTCTTCAGGCATCTATCTTTCCATACCTGGAGGTCGTTTTCGTTGTAATACTCGTCTCGGCCTGCTTTTTTTGGTGCGTCTCCTTCTTGGCCGATGTCTTTCTCCTTAGGATTCTGATCCCGTGGTCCTTCATTATGGTTTTATTCCTCCATGTTTGGGTCGACATGCTTACCACTCCCACTAGGGATGTCGTCCCCGATCTTTTCTTTCTGTCTGTCATCAGCCATCTATTCTCCTTACGTTTCCACAGACGGCACCAAATTGTGGGTGTTGATTTCCGACTACACAACTAAATGGGGAACTCAGCTAGAGAGCACCAACAGAATAGATTAAGTCCGAACAACCTGTCACAGAAAGATAAGAGTCTGGCTGTGGTTCATCTACCCGGGGGCACTTCGACGATCAAGTCAGTGATCTATATCTCTTACAGATAGCAAATAGTGTTTAAACTCACAAGAAAGAAATTATTGCGCACAGTATATCACACATCAAAAGACGTACCTTAGACCCACGAGGGTGCCCTGTTTATATAGCCAGCACTGACCTGATCCTTGTAGAAGCCTAACTTCAATGGACTCAAACTCAATGCTTATCTTGGACTCTCAGCTAAATAGGGATAAACTCCCTAAGAGCTCTATCTTTATCCAAACTGAGATCATTCCCTGTTCTAGGACTCTTGTCCCTTATTCGCTCATCTCGAATTTCGGTATTTCCGCAGATAATCTCGGCCTAGCTGAGATAACCTTGCATCAAGACCAAGTCACGTTGCACCTCGGTTGACACTCCGACGTCACCTTGGTCACGTGCTGTCCCTCACAAAATACGTCCCCACAATTAGTTATAAAAAAAGAACACAAACGAATAGTTAAAACTTATACCATTTAATAAAAAATATATGATTCGATTTGTTAACAAGGTCAAGCTTTAAATATTTTTTATAATTTCTTTAATTTTTTATTTTTAGCATTTTGTTTTATTTTGTTTTGTTTTATCACACAATGGAACTTTAATGAGATAGGCGATAAGTCATGAATCTTGCATAATCATTTTTTTAACTAGTTATATTTGGAGAAATTTAAAAAAAAAAAAATCAATTTCAAGAATAATGAGTGCTGCTGGAGAACAAACTAAAGTAAAATAGTTAGAATGCTTATTGGCGTTAGAATTGTTCTTATATTTTTATTGCCTTCAATTATACTGAATATTAATTAATTAATTTATTTATTTTTTTCACTTTTATATTCTATATTTAAACTTCTCAACTATGAAAATTATTTCAATTTGAACAAAATAATATCCATACAACCAAACAAATTTTATAAGGGGTTGGATTTATATGGCTAAGTGTTGGCATATTGCTGGTTATTCTTTATACAAAATGGTGAAATTAATAAATTAACAATACAATAGCATTGTTAATCAGATTTCTATGGCATTAGTTACAATGTAGAAAATAAAAGCCTATTCTTTTCCATATTTTATTTCGCTCATATCTTTTTTTTATATGCACAATCAAAAATAGTTTGTATGAAATTATTTATCCTATGCTAATTTTGCTATAATATCCTCTGTTCGCTGATCAAACACAATAATACGGCTTGTTTGGACGAATGGGTGAGGAGTTGCATTAAAACATGCATGGCTCATGGTTTAAAATCGTTCCATTTGAGATGTGTTATATAAGTGTATTTTTTGAGGTTTTAACTAAAAAAGTAGAGAAAAAAATTTGTATGTTTGTGATTACTTTTTAATTATTTTTGAAAATATGTGTAATAAAATATTATAATAAAATCAAAATGATCATTCTGCCCTTATTGACATTTTGACTTTTAACTTTTTGATTTTTGAGTAGTTGAATTCAAAGGGCAAAATAATAATTCTGCCCTCTACGCTTCCCCCACAAACTTTTCCAAATAGTATGAAATTTTTGACTTTTCTTTAATAATTTTTTAACTTTTATAAATTATGCCAAACCAAGCAGTCTAGAGCCAAACTTCTTATCCTTAGACTATCTCCAACGGTGAACCAAAGCCAGCATCAGATTCAAATTTTGATGAAAAAGCCACTTTTTCATGCTCCAACCATTGCACCAAAGTGATATCAAAATGAAAATTCAGCAAAAAAAACATCAAACTGAGACCAAGACACAGATTTTACCAAATCACTGTTACTGACCGTTGAAAGTGGTACACCGGTCAACCACCCGGTTGCCCGGCCGGTTGACCAACCGGTCAACCGGTTCCCTTTCAAATAACTAGGTTCAAATAGGTCAAAAGGTTCAAACAAATTTAAAAAAAAAAAAAATTAAATCTTACCGGTCGACCGGCCGGTTGACCAACCGGGCGACCCTTCAAATTGAGGCTGAATCAAAGAAGCAGATTGAGCTAATACTAGTCTTGCACTATATTCATTCAATTTCCTTGAAAGCAGGGCCCACAGAGAACATCATTCAATTTCCTAATACTAGTCTTGCACCTGAGTATCAATGCCGACAAGGGTGTGTGGAGGGACGTCGAGCAGGAGCAGAAATGGTGATTCAGGTTCAAAAAAAAAAATAATGGCCTTATCGGTTGACCAACCGGTCGACCCTCACATTTTGATGCTCACCGTTGGAGCAAGCGATATCAAATTGGGAAAATAGTGATTTTTTTACTCAAATTTAGTGAAAAGTTTGGTGAACCGTTGGAGATGCTCTTATATGATTATTACTATCCATTTCCACTTAATAATAAATAGTAATCATCCAAATTATCTCATATTTTATTTCAGTACAAACAAATAAACCTTTGCATATATAATCCTATTCAAGAAATCATATAACTAGTTTGTTTCGAAACAAATAAAAAAAACCCGTGTACTATCCTAAAACTCAAATTTTCTTTCTATTTTTTATTAAAAAAATTAAAAAATTGAGATTTACTAAAATATTTAAAAATAAATTTCCAAACACAACCTTCTCGTTCTCCCAATCCTATTAATTTTTTAAAAAATATATAAAAAAACTAAATAAATAATGTGACTTAAAAAAATAAAAAAAATTAATTTTTATTCGTGTTACCAAATCGAGAGAAGTTGTCTATAGCGTAACACTCAAATCCGAACGAATATCACATCTCCACCGTCAATTTCCAGATTCCGTGAATGAACAGATCTGAGCCGTTTGCTTCAGTTCTTTGTTACCTGATTTCTGACACTCTCGTCCTACCTGGCACTTAACTGGTTTTAAAATCCGGATTTGAAGTCCGGACTATAAATACTCCGCTCAGAAAGTGTCCCCACTCAGAGGTTCGAATTGTGAAATCGTTGAAACGAGAGAGGGAGAGAGAGAGATAGAGAACTAGTGAGAGTTCAATTGCGAGAGCTTCGAATCAAGCGAACAGCGTGGCTGGAAATCTCTGTAAGTCTCAAATATCCAACTCGTATATCTCATTCACCTCGCAATTTCTGTTTTTTATTTTTATCTGTGATTTTGTTTCTTTGTTCATTTGATTTTGAGGTAAAGATTACATTTTTTTGCAGCCTAGGGTTTTTATATTTTCCTCAAATATTCCATGTTCTTCGACTATCTTGTTACTTTCTGCTTGTTTTATTTATGAATTTCTGTAAATTTTGTAGTTTCTGATTATGTCAGGATAGTTCCAATCTTGTTAGGGCTTGCCGATTTTTCTGTTTATGTTCTGTCCTGTAAACAAAAGTTTTGAATTTTTAAAATTTTATTTGATGTAAAAAAAATTCCATTTCAAAAGATTTAAGATTGTTATTTTTTTTAATGTACAATGCACATAGGGAGTAACTCCTCTCAAGACTCCATCATCTCCATACCACAAAGTGGGGGTCTTATGGGCCCAGGATGCTGATCCGAACAGGTCATCTAGTAGACCTTGAAAATAAAAACATATACGCAAAAAAATAGTTTTGATTAGACATTGATAGACATACTAATTTATTGTTTTATAAAATAGGGTTTTAGTTTAAAATCATATTTATCATTGATTTCATAAAACAAAACCTAATTAAACAAAACATGATTAGTTAATGTATCTATTGTTATCCGATCAAACTATTTTTTGCATATATATATATATATATTATTCTCTTCGAGGCCTATGAAATGAGTGGTTTTGGATTACTGTCATGGGTCCCGTGGGGCTCACGAAGTGGAGTCTCAAGGGATATGAGCGCACACATGTTTGTTCCTGCTATTGGAAATCCATTTTTTATTTGATTTTTGTTTTGATATTCTTTTGTCTGGGATTTTAATTTTTATTTTAAAACCTAAAAGATGAGAACTTTTTTACAGAGTTTGTTGATGGCCTAAGCTTGACAGGCTTTTTGGGTCAGCAAAGAGAGTAATTTGGGTTGGGTGTTATTTTGAATTTGATCAACTATGGGTGAAGAAGAGGCAGTGGTTGCAGTTGAGGCAGTGGAAAATGGGACTACCACACCTGAGAATAAGGGTGAAGATGTTCCTCAGAAGAAAGAGCTGGAAAAGGATGGAGTAAAAGAAATGGAAGAAGATGGTAAAGATGATGAGAAAGTTGAGACAGAGGAAATGGATGTCGACCAAGAGGCCAAGAAAACCAAAGAAGAAGAGAAAATTGCCAAAAAGGGAAGTAAAGAAGAGGAAGAGGAAAAAAAGGTAGAAACCAGAAGTGAGGCAATGGATGATGAAATGGAGGCAAAAGAAACTGAGGAGGGTGAGGAAAAGGTTGTGGAGAAGGTGGATGAATTAAAGGAGGAAGAAGAAAAGGATGAAATGAGTAAACTAGAGAAGAAGGACGAATTAATAGAGGAAGAAGAAAGTACACCACAGAAAGCGTCAAAGAGGCGTGGAAAAGGGAAGACCTCTGCAGTAAAAATCAACAGCAATAACAAGGAAGTGGAAGGGAAAAAGGAGCAGAAAACCCCCATTAGTTCTGCACTTGATCGCCCCGTACGGGAACGGAAATCTGTAGAAAGGCTGGTTGCATCTTTCGAAATAGAAACTGTCAAGGAATTCCATATTGAAAAGGTTTCCTTCTATCTTTCGGTTTGCAGTTGATGTTTTTAGAATAAAGTTCAGTTGTGACAGTTTTGGTCAATATTTGGTTCACAGTTTACCTTGGTATCGCAGGGCAGCGGTATCGCACTGAAAGACATACCTAATGGTATGTTACCTAACTTTTTTATTCTCTCTACTTTCCTTCATTTATGTTTTTGATAGGCGAATAAGATGTATTATCTAACGAAAAAATTTGCTTGAAAAGGCAAGACTAGGACATTACATTACCATGACTTGTTCATAGTTACTGTTTTCATGATTGTTGTTGTGATTGTCATATAGCAAAACTCGTTATAATGATGTATACTTGTTGCTTGAAGTTTCTTGACAACAGTCGTTTTGTCTTGAGATGAGGTATGTTCAAGTTTTTTTTTTATTATATATTATTTTCATATATTTTAAGTTCAGTGTATTATCTTTGTGTCTCACAAACTGTGTCTGGAAATTTGTTTCTTGTCATATTTTTATATGCTATGTTTATACTGGACAAGTTGTTAGAATCATATTGTTATTGCTTATTTTACATTTTCATATTGTATGTGATATCTGTTTATTGCAACTCAAAAATGAACTGTGTCATTTTCTGAACCATGGTTTCTGTTTCAGTGTCATACAAATTATCAAAAAGGAAGACTGATGACACTTTAAAATTGCTTCATACGATTCTCTTTGGAAGGAGAGGAAAGGTAATTTGTATGTTAATCTTTCATTCTAAAATTGTAATTTACTCTCTCTCCCCCTTTTGCCAACCCTCTGGTTGGTTGTAGCCACACATGTAAACATTGCCTTAAAGCCATTCAGATTCTCTCTCATTCTGGAGGCAAGCTTCTCTCGTGCAACTGGACTCCATTGCCTTATAGAATATTCACCTTCTGCTTGGAGTAGTTCTAGGAGCTTAAATTGCGTGACTGGCTTTCAATAAATCTTGCACCTTTAATAACTCTCATGGAAGAGGGCTGCTATATATCACCAAAATAGTTTATCATAACTTTTCACTTCCTATGTGGTTCCCAATGTAGCATGATATATACACATGGCTTTTAATGAATCAATATTCAATACACCTAAAAAGAGAAACACAGTAGTGAAACAAAACCAGTGATAAATAGCATTTCTCAATAATACAAGGTCCCTTGATGAAGTTCTGGACCTTGCCTTCCTCTGTAAGTATTGTAACCAATATTTATTTATTGAAGCATTGTTTGACATGACCAAAATAGGTGTATTCATAGTGTCATATCTTTTCTCATGGAGTGGCCTTCTTGCTTTGTCCATTCTATGGATTTACCTGTAGTTGGTAGAGCATCATATTGTCGCTAGTTTAAGTCATGGGCTCATGGTATTCCTGCCATATAAACATAAATCAGCATTAATTCTTATGAATCCCAACTCTTTGCTCAATCACCCTTCATTACTGGATGTATAAATTTTGGAATTTATCAGTTGGAATATCAACCCTGATAGCTTCATTTTTTTTTAATTAATTAAGGGATTCGTTTAAAGTGAAGTTAGCTGGAACTTGACATTAATGTAGAACCCAGCCACAACAAACAAAAAAAAGAAGAAAGAAAGATAGAAAGAAAGCATAGAGACTCTTGGCATCTTTTACTAATTCCCTGCAACTACAAGTTTTTTCTTAGGTTGCTTTCATCTACTTTTGCCAACCATGTGCGATGCAGTAGTTGGTCTTGGTCCACTTATCTTCTTTTGTTGAGTAGGCTTCTGTGTGTTTTCCATTTAGCGAAGAATAAAATGTGCTCCAATCTTACTGTGTTTCTTGACCTTATGCAGGCAGCTCAGGTCAAAAGTAATATTTCTCGGTTTTCTGGTTTTGTGTGGAATGACAATGAGGTAAAGAGTCCATCTTGGAGAGAGATTCAAGTGCTTTGTCCATAATAAAATGTGGTTTTTTTCTTTCTTATCCAGGACATTTCTCTTATTTTTTCACCACTTAGATGTTTGGAAACCTCATTTTATTACTAAAATAAATAAACCATTGAGCTTTTGGTTTTTGACTCTTGCAATCATTGCAGGAAAAACAAAAGATAAAAGTAAAAGAAAAACTTGACAAATGCATTAAAGAGAAGTTGTTGGAATTCTGTGATGTGCTTGACATGCCAGTTACCAAAGCTAATACGAGGAAGGTTCGTTGATATCTTACTGCTGCATGTACTGCATGGATAGTTTTTTTGAATTGCTCTCCAACAGGAAAATATCATTAAATTATTGGTCACATGTTGTTGGATGGTTAACATTCCGAAATTAATGCATATTGGCAGGGTAGATTGTCAAGACACCCACCTGTTCACAAGCACTGCATGCTCAGACTAGGCATATTCAATGAAAGAACCTGCTAGTTTAATAGTTTGACTCACTCTGCATGGTACATCAAGTAGAAAAACTTAAATCTAATTCTTTTAGTAGTAGACTGATTGGTTGTAGTCTGACTCATAATGCAAACTATATTTGCTTAAAGGTGAGTATGTCTTTTGTTGTCATTATGATGAGTTTAATTGTGCACACAGGAAGATATTGTTGCAAAGTTGATAGACTTCTTGGTGGCCCCTCATGCATTGACTACCGAGTTACTTGCTGAAAAAGAGCAGGTTGGTTTACGTTGTGCAACAAAGTTCTCAAATGCTCCTCTTCAGTAAGATAGCTGCTATTTTTCCTTCGATTCTTATATTATCTATGCTTGTCTGTACACCAGTCAAGTAAGGGAAAAAAACGTAAGAGAGAAGTCAAACGAAGCGCATCAACGTCTGGCAGCACGCCATCAAAACAGTCAGCTAAGGTACCATTGTTTTCTTGCTAACAATACAAGTAGATCTGTATAATTAGTGTTATAATAGTGGAAGGATGTGGGTTCTTGTTTTACATGTTCACCTCTTGTTAAAGTTGGGTATCAAGGACATGGGGTTTAGTTTGTGATCTGATGGTCTATGAATTTGGTGAATTGCAGTCACGGAAAATGCCCATTAAAAGATTCGCAATTGTTGTATGGTTTCCCTGAAAATTTATGTCATTGCATTATTTTGGTTCTCTAATTTTCTGTCCATGTTGGACTGTTTGAAACAATAGAGCAAGCTGGGTGCTGCTATTATCTGGGGGCTACATAATCATGAAATTGATGATGACGACTTGCATCTTCTGCTTTTCGGGTTTCTTTTTGTGTGCCACACCTTTTAGCAGCATTTATGGATCTTTCCAGAAGCGAATCATATATATTTTTTAGGAATCTTTCTCCTTGAAAATTGAGAAAGGCAAAATAAAACAAAACAAACTCATGAAAAAAAGATTGAGGTATGCAATTTTGTATCATAGTTTGACCTTTTTTTTTTTTTTATGTGCAACTTGCTTCATCTCTTTTGTTGTCATTCCTCTATCTTTGGTGTATTTTGCAGAGTCGAAAAAGGATTGAGAATGCATCTAAAGAGATGGAGAATACACTGGAAACAGAAGACGAGTTAGATAAAGAAGAAGAGGAAGAGGAGGAACATGAAGAAGAGGAAACTGTGAATGGTGTTCCTGAAAGCTCCGAAAGTGATGTACCTGAAGAGAATAAAGATGAGTCTGAAGAAGAGTCCGAAGAAGTCACAGGTAAATACAAACGAGGTTCAAAAAATTCATCTGCAAAGAAGAAATCTTCAGGAAAGACAAAAACCAAGAAAGTTGCTACTCTGAAGAAATCTACTCCACCCACCAAAAAAACTCCTTTGAAATCTACTCCACCCACAAAAAGAACACCTTTGAAATCATCATCAAATCGTTCTAAGGTTGATGATAGCAGTGATAGTCCAAAGACATTCTCAAGGAAGAAAAGAACTGAGGTTGTTAAGGAAAAGTCCTCAGCTCCAAAGAAACCTGCTTCCATGGAGAAAACTGGTCAGTATCATTATTTTATCTTTCTTCTTTCCTTGCACACTCTGTGTACATTTGTTCTGCTTGTAAGAATTTCCAGCGCTAGTGTTGTGGTTTACATTTTGAAGATTTTCATAGGGATTCCCTCAATGTTGACAATTATTCTTGAGAAATCATCTTATACTTGATTTTTTCATTCTATGAAAAAGTGCAAAAAATAGAGATCTGGGCAAGATTTTTTTTCATCTGAATTAACTTTCTGAAGGTTTTGTCTGTTTTTGTGAAGGTAAAAAGGTCGCGAAAGGGAAAGACAAACCTAAAGAAGTGAAATTAAGGCCAAGTGATGATGAACTCAGAAAGGCAATATGCGAAATTCTTAAGGAAGTTGACTTCAACACGGTAAGAATTTGATCTCTCTATAATAGTTGTGAAATAATTTCTTAGAAACCAAATAGTCTCCACCTTTGTTGTTTGTTGGAGTAGCTGGACTACCATATAATAAAACATGCACATAATGTTGAGCTAGTCTATACACAACAGAAAACGACATCTGAATAATAGGACGATGAAGTCTTCTTTAAAGAAGTCTAGAAGTGTTATCATTGCTACAATCACGTCCTTGTGCAATACTGGGGATGAGCTGCATTGCCAGGAAATTTTTTCCCCATAAACTCGTCCACCCCATTTTGTTACACTTGATTAGCATGAAGGAATAGAATAGCTAATTCAAGATTGGAAACTTCCAGATGTGGTTGTGGTGGTTGATTCATAGATTCTTTTCCTCCTAGAAAACCTTTGCTGTCAAAATGACATTTTCTTCTTGAAGAATGTCAACTATTTTCATGTTAATTGTTTGTTTTTGTGCTTGCCAAAATCTACTTATTTTTCTTCTTGTGCTGAGCTGAGCAAAGTCAGCTTTTACCAAGTAAAAATTAGCTTATTTTATTCAATGTTTGATGATTTTGTAATGTGGTAACATGAGTTGTATCTTCCTTGCTGTGTTGTGCAGGCTACCTTCACTGACATTCTGAAACAACTCGGTATGTCCTCTTCATTTTTATTGTTTGCATAAATCAAAGTATGATGCTTTGTTGAGTTGAGATTTCATATCTAATAATATTTTTATTAAAATGTGTTCTGTAGCATTAGATTTAGAAGTTTGTCCTTGAAAGTTTAGATGACATTCAAGTTGCTTCTACTATCGCCTATGTAATCGATTTTTACAACCAAACTGAAGTGTTCTATTTTCAATGTTATAAATTAATGTCATATAAAATTATCATACATATGTTTTTTTCTCTTCAAATTACATACGTCACAGCATACTTTATATCATTTTAAAATATTTTTGTCCTTTCAATTTCTAGAGATCTTCAATTGAAAAACAAATGGGAAAGCAGACTAAATATTCACAATTACTCTTTAAATGTAAGCTGCCACTATTCAATCATTATTCCTACAATTATATTTTTTCCTTCTAGGTTTATATGGTATTTAACTACTTTCTTTCTCAAACGCATTGCTCAGGTGCACTGCTAGTTATCTGCTTAATTTCATCAAAATACAAGTCATTTAAAATTAGTGAATATGGTGAAATCTTGTTGAAATATAGAGCCTTGTATATATTTTCGTTCTTGATCATGATTTTTTCATTTGCACCTGTGATAAAACCTTGCCAATGCACAGCTGGGCGCTTTAAAATGGATCTTACGCCCCGAAAGGCTTCGATAAAGCTCATGATCCAAGAAGAACTTACCAAACTAGCTGATGAGGCAGATGATGAAGAAGATGAAGGTGATGCCGAGAAAGATAAGACCCAACCTTCCGGTCAAGGTGTTGAGGCTTGAACGCCAAGGTAAAACATAAATTAGATTAAAATGGAATAGTTTTTCTTTAGCTTCACAACCCTTTTTTTCAAATTTAACAATCTGTCGTTTCTCAATGTGTTGTTTTGTCTGTCTCTGAAAATAGCAGTCTGTAATTTATTGTTATTAGTTTATTAACCTTGAGTCAAAAACTTATGATTTTCCAGAAATTGTTAGTGTTAGAACTGCTCGAGTTATGCTGCACGATTGCAGTTATTATGTACACAAATGAAAATTTGTAGGAATTCTTCTATGTTTTAACTTAACTGACTTTTTTTGTTGACAATTAGAGATGGATATTGTGATCTTGTTGGAGTTAGTTTTCGTTATGGATTCATGTTATATTTGTTCAATTCTAACTTGGAATAGTTGTGTTTTGGTTTGTTGATTAGCCAACGAATGGCCCGGTTTTTTGTGAAAAAGCAGTGTCATTCTGGTATATTGCTTTCTGGGCAAATGATACACACAAGGTTTGCTGATCTGGGTTGCAAACATTTTTTTTTTTAGAAATTGAAAGTGAGAACTTGATTTGGTGTGTGTGTTTTGTTTTAAAAAAAAGTTGAGTTCTTTTGAAAACAAAACAAACTTGTTTTGGAGTACATGTTTGTTTTGTTCCAGTTGCTCATTCGTCGGTCACCACTCCACTGTAGGTTACTATCTCTGACAACTCGCTAAACATATTTCTTCAGTTTTGTTTTTATTTGTTTTTTTAAAAAAAATTGTGCTCCAAATAAGTTTTTTGGTTTTGTTTTTTACAAAAATAAAAAAATAAAAAATTGTTTTCTATTTACATCACTAAATTTTTGAGTTAAAAAATTGATTTTAATACAGAACATGAAGCTAATGGGCAAGACAAGACAACAAATGTGAAATGTCATGTTGTGATCCAAATCTTCCATTGCTAAAGACAAATTGTCCCACTTAGTGTGGTGGAGCACGCACTTACTACACGGGGGATTCTATTTACACTTAAATAATAATTTAGTACGGCAATAAAAATTTTAAAATTTTAATTAATATTATATTTTAATATAAAGTTATTAATAAAGATAATTCACATTAAATTTTAAAATAATTTTTTTTCATGATATATTTTAATCATTTATACATATTTTTCATATTAAATTTTTTCATCTCTTTCAAAATTTTATTATTTTCACTTTATTTTCTTCCTTTTATCAAAATTCTAATTCATTCCACTAAAATTTACCACTATTATTAAACAAAAAAAAAAAACCTAGATCTTGCAGGAAAGTCCAAGAGGAAGAGGTAGTGAAGTTTTGGAATAAAACAACCTTATTAATCATTCTTTGATCTTTGTGATTAGATTTTTAGAAAAAAGTAAATCGTGTCAATCTCTCATTATAAAACTCACTTCACAAAACATTATTTTAGAACCCATGAAACCATTAGAATCATTATCACAATAAGAAAAAAAAAAAAAACCACAAAAACCCTAGAGAGAAAAAAGTTCCCAACTGTAGAGAGGGAGCGCACAATTCTTAATGAAAAACAAACCTTACTTCACAAAATTTATGAGACCTAACCAAGATCCATATATGATATACATATATATAAAGAGAGAGGAGATGGGAGAGAGAGACCCACCGTTGAGGAGAGAGGAGAAAGAGGAAGTATTTTTTTTAATTGATTTGTTTATTATTTGGGTGTATTATAAATTATTATTTTATATTAAAGTGTAATTTAGTAAAAAAATATAAAATGTATTAAGAACAAATTATAAAATTAAATAATTAAATAAAAAATAATAAGAAATTGGGCATACTAAACAATTTTTTGGGTGTAAATAGAAACACCCTTACCACACTAATCTAATTATTATTAGGACAATTTTTATGAGTCCTAATCATCAGGAGCTTAATACCCTCTTTAAAAAAAATTATATTATAAAACACTTTGTTTTGTTCTTTTATAAATCCAACATAGTTAAGTAGATAAGAATTTCAATCTCTCTTTTCAATATTTTTAAATTTTTTAATTCATATATGATATTATAATGGGTATTGTTTCAGCTAAAATTTTCAACAACGGACCAAAAAAGAGAAGCAAAAGACCCGTTGAAAATTTTCACTAACTTAATTTGGTATTTATCAAATGTACCATGACTTATATTTTTTTATTATATCTCTATTTTCTATGAATATTTGTAAAACACAGAGTGGGAATGGTCCTCATATTCTATAAAAATTACCTCTATTTTATTTGTATATCTCAACGTACACTGAGATGATTTTCAAGTATTTTAAATGTTAATTAATAATATCAATTTTATCGAGTTAATTTTATTAATACAAACATGTCAATATCATTCTTATTTTTCTTTTTAAAAATCAAAGGGGTGCATATTTTCCTTAATCGATTATTCCAATAGTTTATAAATTTTAGAAATGAAAAAAAAAAAAATTATTAAATTTATTTATTTATCTCCTCATGAACTACTTATTTCACATGTAACAAATTCATCTTCAATTGGTATATAAATTAATTTTTATTTATTATTTTTTATGCACATATCTTAACTCTATTAAACAAAATTTCTAATTTTGCCACTGCAAAACATGTTGTACACTATAATATACATATGTTAAAAATAAACACAATCCAACTATGCATTTTTCAATATATTTAACCCACAAAAAATCAATCACAACCTACCCTACCCCACACATCTTTAAACTTTTCCTAGACAAACAAACCTACCCCACTATTTTCTCTTTCTAATCCAAAATTTCACCAGAAAAAAAATAAAAAGCAAATGAAAAATCATATAACATTCTTTTTCTCAAAACTTTTCAAAAATACCAAAAAGTGGTATTTTGAGAAGCTACCTAGATCTCCCATCAGAAGACCCGGATCCGGGATAACCCGATCCGATCTTATGCCCACCACCACTACCCATTTGATGATGATAACCACCCGATCCTCCGTACACGTGTCCTTGATGATGCTGATGACCCATCATCATCGCATTTGAAGCCATCCCTCCATACAACCCTCCCTCACCAAATCCAACCCCACTGTTCCCGTAATTTACCACACTGCCACTAACACCGCCGCCGCCGCCGTCTCCGCCACTATCGCCGCCTTGACGTCCGGCCATGGCAGTCTTCTCTCCTTCCATATCTCTGAACCTCAGCAAATACACCTTCAATGGCTCGACGTATTCTTCAAACCCTAGCGTCGTCATGGCCCAGAGCAAATCGTCGCCGTTGATCGTCTTCCGCTTCTCTCTCTGACATTTGTCGGAGGCTTCGCCGGTGATGAAGCTGATGAACTCTGAGACGCACTCTTGAACTGTTTCCTTGGCGTCCTTGGAGATCTTGGCGTTCGCTGGTAAGGCCTTTTTCATGATTCGACTCACGTTCGCGATCGGAAGGAACCTGTCTTGCTCCCTCGGTGATAGCTCGCTGTTCGAGTTGTTGTGTCCTCCTGATTCGTTATCTGAATCCGCCATGGATATAGATATAACTTCTTCTGAAAGAAAAAGAAAACTGTAAATTGTTATGCAAACAAATTCGAATTCGAATTGGACGTGACAGTGAGGTCAGATCAATTACGAAACAACTTCAAGAAGTAGAATAGAACGTAGTGGTTCGATTTCGATGGAATTGAAAACCGTATCAGTCAGGTAGTGTGAAGATATTAATATTTCAATTCAATGGATCGAAGCCGATGAATTTTCCGGTGAGAGTTGAATTTTTTTTTTTTGGTGATAATTCACCAACAAACAGCA
Source organism: Camellia japonica (assembly GCA_030407325.1). NCBI lineage: Eukaryota > Viridiplantae > Streptophyta > Magnoliopsida > Ericales > Theaceae > Camellia > Camellia japonica. The sequence continues at coordinate 8,814,981 of JAPPVO010000031.1, read as the reverse complement.
GATAAAATCAGTTGCAGAGATTGAAAAAAACGAACACGTTGTTTAAAGACACAGATTAGTCTTCACTCCGAAGAAACTGCAAAGAATTAGGGTTTTGAAAGGGTTTCGACTTGCAGAGATTCAAGAATTCGAAGAAGTTGTTTACGAGCACAGATTAGACTCTTTTCACTCAGAAGAACCGCAAGAACGTGAGGCAAACGGTAGGAATTCGACGAAACTGCAGAGAATTAGGGTTTGAAAGGTCTTCGAGTTGCAGAGACTGAAGAACGAGTAAAAATTATACTCTTTTCACTCAGCAGAACCGCGAGAACGTGAAGTAAATGGTTGAAACTGCAGAGAATGAGGGTTCGAAAGGGCTTCGAGTGCAGAGAAACAAGGGCTTGAAAGATTCTAGAATCGCCGGCGAGAGTCGCCTGAGCCGGCGAGGAGCGTGTTGAAGACGAGAGTGCTGAGAGAGAGAGAGAGAGAGAGAGAGTGATAGGTGGTCTGTCGGATCATGGCTATAAAGAACGCGATCGACTACGACACGTGGACGCTTTTGGACCGTTGTTTGCGGATAAGTATGCGGTTATAAGGACGAGCTTGCTACCATCCGATTGGCTGGAGAGGAGAGATCTGAACCGTTGGAATGATATCTGGTACGTGGTCGGCTACTTAGATTTCTTTTAAATAAAAAAAATCAAATATAAAGTAATAAATCCAAATAACTTTTCCTACACTAGTGTATTAGTTGTCAAGGATCACATTCACATCACATTTAAATAAAAAAATTACTTACATTTTAGGTCTTGTTAATGATTTTTTTTTTAAAATTATTAACATTTTAAAAAAAAAAAATTAATATGTACCTTGAATGTATATATTAAATTTTTATATTTTTTTTGATAAATTTGTTAAATTTAATTTCATCATATATCTTCATATAACCCTTGTTGAGAAGAATGATAATGGATAGTGGGGCGACGGAATGAGATAGGAGATGGATGATTCTCCACCCATAAAGATTGGCAATACTAATGAAAGTGAGTGACAATATACATATAAGAAATGAATTAATGAGAATTAGGTATGTGAAGAATTACAAATATATAATTTTTATTATATTTAAAAAGTACATAAATAAAAAAATTTAATAATATTAATAAATGAAAATTTAAATTTAAAATAAAATTTAAGAATTTTTATTAATAAATCTCATTTAAAAGTGTTTTAACTCAAGAAATTCATAAATGAATTTTTTAACCCATTTAGGCCTCGTTTGGGAACCATCATTTTTAGTCAAAAAGTCAATTTGGGCTATTTTAGCCCACTAAAGACAAAACAGGCTATTTTAGCCCCAAAAAAACAAAACATCACATCCAACCCATAATCATTACACTCTTCTCTCACAAAAAAACTCAAAAAAGCCAAAAAGCCAAAAAGCCCTTCCCAAACCAAGCTTTTAAGCCCAGGCTAAAATAGCCAAAAAAGCCAAAAAGCCAAAAAGCCAATCCACTTCCCAAACCCACCCTAAATTAGCCAAAAAGCCAACAACCCATAAAAAAAAGGGGTACTTACCAATTAGTCCTATTAACTAGACTTATTTACCTACAAGTCCTAACTAATAAATTTAATACTATAAAAATAAGATAGTGATAAATTTATCACTAAAAATTTATTCATAAAAACAAAGAGACTGATAAATTTATCACTATAAATTTATTCATAAAAATAAAAGACTGATAATTTATCTTTATCACTTAATAAATTTATCAATAGGACTTAATGGGTAATAAGTCTCCAAAATAGGACCTATTGGGTAATAAATCTCCAAAGTAGGACCTATTGGTAGTTTACCCTAAAAAAAAGTCAAAGATTCTCTTTTCTCTCTACTTTTTGCACATCTTTTCGTAAAAATTCAAAAAGTCATCCCAAACATACTAGTTTTTTTTAGCTCATATTTTAGCCAAATAGCCAAAAAGTTACTAAATTAGCCTGTTCCCAAACGAGGCCTTAATCCTATGTATTTATAGTTTTATTCTATAAAGTCTTTTTTCTTGATTTATACCATTTTGTTAGATTCTTATGTCCTTGTATTTAATATTGGTATTTAATGTTGGGGGAGGAGAGAGAAGGGAAATGACTAAGGTATAGAAAATTTCATACACAAATTAAATAATATTGATATTATTATTTTATATTATTATATAATTTGAATATATTTTGAATTGACAACACATTAAAATAAGGAAAAATTAGTCTAGGGTCTCTCTCTCACTTTTCGTAATGGAAGAGATCCACAAAATTATTTTTTGATGTCTAAGGTCCCTAAACATATCACAGAGAAATTTGACTTTACCAAATCAAAACTCATCTCTCTCTCTCTCTCTAAACTACTCCATTCTCAGACCTGTCCAGATCAACTCTTGTTCCTCACCCCTGACTTCATTCTCCAACCGATTGAGCTCTACCTTCACCGGATCCGACTCGTGCAGCAAATTCAAGAACTCATCCGCGTCCAAACTCAGCGGCCTCTGCGGAGCTCGCCTCCTTGAACTCTTAAACGATCCCGACATCATCAATGGCGTCGCCGCCACCGCCGCCGCCGCATTGCCTCCGTTCTCGCCGTAACTTAGTTCTAGTGCCACCGATGACACAACTCCTCCGTTCTCGCAGGCTTGCATCAACATTGCGTACCCCGCCTGGTCAAGGTTCGTCGGGAGTGTTTTTTCTTCAACGGGAGGCCAGCCTATTATCCTACCTACGTCTATCCATAAGTAGTTAATAGTGAGTCTATTCTATTCTAGTGTGGTTTGGTCCGATGCCACCTCGATGTTCTCCTCTTTACCCATCCCTGTACTCGCGAGCTAAGCTACAGATGGCACCCCTTGTCTCGTGGATGGCCCATCTGTCACGACCCAAACCCGCCCCTAAAAGTTTGGTATCGTAACCGGCCAGTAATCCTAGATTACCACAGGCCTTACTGTACAAAACATAATTAATCGGGGCTCGCGGAAGATAAAACAGAAACTACAATAGTCCAAAGAGCTGTGCATTAATATGAACAAGTATTTACATGCCAAAATGTTAATTTACCCACCATATTACATAACATGTAACAAAATCCATATACAAAACATATAGGCACATGCCACAAATACATAACAAAACAAACTCACTATACGACCTTCCAGGCCTAACCCAGCTCAGGGCATACAAAACTCTGGTGGTTTCAAAACGGCGGTTCGGTGCAAGACTCCGCCTAGGCTTGACTCCCCGACTGCTCACCTATAAATACATATATACAGGGGTGAGCTAAAGCCCAGCAAGTAACATTAACGTAAAGGGGTGGTGAACGAACTCCAACATAACATGTATCCGTAAAACAAATCATCATAGACATAATCAATTCGTATAAGAACATAATAATGGCATACTCCACAGAATATAAACATAACAGAACGTCTTCCGACTAGAGTAATCAGTTCCGGATACTGATTAAACACATATCGTCACAATGAAGTGACTCACGAGACCTCGTAAACTAGTCATGGACCCGCATTTTCATGCCGTCCCCCATGACTTGGGACTCTCTATGGATGCCATACTAGATTCGCAAATAGGACATTCGTTCACAAAAAACATTATCATTTCAGAAAACATAACTTAACATAGCATTTTCAGAACATACGTTAGAAGAACATAACTTTACAGAAATGTTACTTACAGTGGTTTTCCAGAACCGGTTGTACGGTCTTCGTGTCTTGACCTGCAAATATCAACAGTATCGCATGATCCTTTAACACATATCATTATCAAATCAAGTCCACGTATGCTCTTAATGATGTTTCAATCTCATAACTTCATTATCATGACTTAATTAAGCCTCAAGAATGCTAAAAATGCAATGAGGATGCCAAAATCATGCATTAAAACACTTTTTAAAGTTCTCTGAAAACAGGTCCCCGCTCGAGCGGCAAAACCCCGCTCGAGCGGACTGAAAACTGTGATAAAATACTGGAAGTGCGAAATCTCCGCTCGAGCGGCCAAACCTCCGCTCAAGCGGACTGTGAAAATCTAAGTAGAAAAACCAGTCCAAAAATCTGTCAAACCGTGGCCTCCATTTTTGCAAAATCAACTTCCAAAATCATAAAATTCAAGGCCAAACTCACTTGAAAACAACTTGCTTTGAGGTCCAAAATTGAACCCACATGAATCTACTAAAAGATTAAACCATAAATCAAGTTGGAAAATCATATTATACATATAAAAGCTTCATCCCTTAACCATGGAGTTTCTCCTTCCAAAACAAAAATCATGCAAGGAAATGCTCAAAGATGCACTCTAGATGAAAATACAACATGATACCATCCATTACATATGATGCCCCTTAAGTCCACTTACTAACCATGAAAACATGAATGATCCAACTTTCCTTCAAGTATTTAGAGAGAAATCCTTACCTTAATCACTTAATTGAAGACAATTAACTTGAATCCCCTTTCTTTCTCCCTCTTTCTCACGACTTCTCTCTTCTCTCTCTCCCTTAGATATTTTCTTTCTCTTATTCTTGAGTCAACATGGTCAACCATCTTTATCCATAACCATATATATCCTATAAATCAAATTGTGCCATAAGCTTGAGCCAAACAAGGCTTTACGAATCAGACGGAATTCAGTTCTCAATTTATCGTCCCAAATGGTTCTAAAAATTCCCAGTATCACATAGACGTGTTCAATTTCACTTTCCGAACCCGTTACGGTCGTCAATTTCAGTCCCGAAGTCGTAATTCCAACATACATTTCCCAATTAATTCATATTAATGAGTAATTAATTACCAATAATTGTGACGTATATTCTGGGGTCATTACACCATCAGTCGAACGAAGACAATAAACACCCCTCCTGGTACGGGTGAGTAGGATATATAGCAACGAAGACCCAGCTGTTGCATCTAAGCCACCAGAGAAATTTGAATTTTCTCTGGGTTGAACCCAGAGAATATCAGCTTGATGTTGTATGCACTTTCTGTTCTCCATCAACCACTCCTCCACCGTCTCTTCCCCTAACGAGTGCAACCTCTTCTTGTCCAACTTTCTCTGGGTTTCCAGCAAGAGCAAAGGTTGCTTGAAGAAAGGGTTGCTACGTTGTCTGGAGAAATTTTCAAAATTTCTCTAGAAAGTTCAGGGGAAGAATTTCTCTAGAAATTTTCACATTCTTTTCCAATTTTCTCTGTGACATAAATTTTCTCTGGACTAATTTTCTCTGGATCAACTTGAAGGACCTTAGACATTATGAAAATATTAGATGTCCTTTATGCTATAAAACTTAATACGAGGGACCTTAAAAAAAAAACCCCTTAAAATAATGTGAACATTCTCTCTCATTTGATGTGAATATATTTTTAATTGACAGCACATTAAAAATAATGTGAACATTATCTCTCATTTGATGTAAACGCTCACAACACCTTTTCAAAAAATTCTCTCTCATCTAATGTAGTGATGTGAACGTTCATAACATGTAAACCTTCTTATTTTAACTGACAACACATTAAAAATAACGTTCATTATATTTTTAATTGACAATATATTGTTATTCACAACATGTAATAATGTGAACGTTCACATTCGTATGTTTTAGTATAAATATTCACATCATATAATTGATAAGATAATAAAAAATTCATTTCAAGTTAAGGCTTGTGGTTGTGTAATTTGATGCAATGCTCATATGAACCTTGATATCACCTTTATTACAACGTCATCTGATGTAAATATTCACATTCACATCATCAATAAAGAACCATATTTAATTTTTTGTATGTAATATATATCAACATTAAATAGTGGTGTGTAATTAATGCATTTTTTTAGAGTGAAGATATAATGACAATCAATATTAAATATCAACATTAATGGGGGCATGAGAGATTTAGGGTGTTTTGGTCTTCTTACCTCAAATAGAACTAATGGAATAGTAAAAAAGAATATGGGTTTGATAGAATAAAACTTTTAAAAATGGGATTATCAAAAAAGCTCCCTAAAATTTATTTTACATTAATCGTATTGATAAGTGTCACATTTATAAGTTATTTTATTTTATTTTATATAAAATTTATGTAATATTAATTGAAAGAATAAAATTAGGGAGATTTATTAGAAACTCATTTTTCAAGTGTTTGTATCCCAATTAGTCCATAAGATATTATTGTATTTCAATAAATCCTATTATTTGAACATTTGATCTACCAAATCCTAATTCTCGTATTTAAACTATTTTATAAACATTTTTACCCTTACAAATATTTTTTGAACAGTTAGCAATTTGGTAATGTGAATATTCACATTGACGTGTGAATATTCACATTGACATGTTAACATTCACATTGATGGTATGAACATTCACATTACGGAACATTCACACTGTAAATATGAATATTATTAGGGATATTTTAGTAATTATGTCACTCATAAGATTTATTAAAATATAATAAAATAAAGTGAATTAAATAAAATATAGAGTAAATTACAAATATACCCTCTGAGGTTTGCTTAAAATACGAATTATTTCTTGTGATTTGAAAAATTGTAAATACCTTCCTGTCAGAATTTTTTATTTAACAAAATTAATTGAAAAAGTAAAATTTTTAATTGTTGACCTATACAATAATAATATTATCCGAATTATTAATTGAAATAAAATTTTAACATTATTAAAAATTATTAATTAACTTGATGAGTTATTAATAAACGGACTTATTTGTTATAAAATTAAAATTTTAGAAAATATGATGTAATTTTTAAAATTATAAGAAATAATTTATAATATGAGTAGACTTATGTGTTTGTATATTACTCTAAAACATAAATAGATAAAAAAGAATTTGGAGAAAAGTGCCTCGTAAAACTATGATGACGCAGATGTGGGTAGTCGGACTCATGTCATGCGCATTAGCGTGTGATTTGTCAAAGGGAGGAATGGCCGTCTATTTCTGTCAACTTCCCAATCACCCCCATTAATTTTGAACGAGTTTATATAATAAAAAGAATATTACATAAATTAATAAATTTTATACTTTTTTTTATTAATAATTGATTTATTGTGGAATAATGGCATTTTGAAAATTAAAATAAGACCTGCTTTAATAATATGATAAGCATAAGAGATAAAAATTACTTTTTTAATTTTAAAATGTTAGTCTCTTATTTTATTTTTTATTATATCAAAATATTAATTTATTTTCAAAAATTAAGTATAAAAATAAGAACAAACTTTACTTTATCCCCTATAGTTTGGGTTGGGTGCGAATTACCTTCTTGACGTATGAATATCACCACATAACCCTAATGTGATTAATGGATTAAAGTGTACAATTAACACCGTTAACGACAGAAGTAAGAAAATTATTTTGTCCTTATATATATAATCCTTGTTCACCATTTCTTACCCAACCCTCTACGCCTTCCTATGATCGACGAGCCCTTGTATCCGATCATGGTTTTCATAGATGAGCTCAATAACAAAGACGACGATGGTTGAGGAGGAGGAGGAGGGGCGAGAAAGGCGGCGATTTCTGACACAGATCGCCATCTCTATCGCAGATCTCTTTCAGATCTGTCTCAGATCTCTTCTCCTACATGGGGTTTTCAGATCACCAAGAAGAAGAGGAAGAGGAGAGGTCGAATGGTGCGATTCGACGACATAAGAAGGATGAGGAGGAAGAGAGGTGGCACGGCTGGGTGGGTTTGAGCAGGGCCGGCCCTGGCCTAAGGTCCCAAAATTTTGGCCCAAAAATAGGGCCCCCAAATTTGATAAAATATTATAGGCTCAATGTTTTTTTTTTTTTTTGGTTTTTGGATCAATTTAAAGGGTCCTAAAATATTTTATTGGGTCCATATATGGTTTAGTCCATGTTTATTTATTAGTGTAGTTTGGTCCATATTTATTTATAAGCGTAGTTTGGTCCATATTTATTAAAATGAAAAAATATATATATATAAAAAAGTGTTTGGGCCCAAGAAAAATAATACATACAATATATGGGCCCTAATTTTTATTTTTTTTACCTTCTTTATCTATTAGATTTTAGTGGAATAAATAATTTTGCCCAAATTTTTTTACCTAGGCCTTTATCAGTTTTAATTGAATAATTTTTTCCTAATTTTTTTGTCATAATTTTGTTTCATTAAATTATTTTGTTTATAATTTTAATGATTATATGTACAAGTAAATTTTTTTGTAGCTACAAACAAATAAAAAAGTTATAACTTATCGTTCTATTCATGAATTTTTTTTTTTTTTTAATGTAAGAAGGGCCCCCATTTTGAAAATTCGCCTTAGGCCCCCTAAGTCTCAGGGCCGGCCCTGGGTTTGAGGCGCTGGCGGTGGTACGATGGTGGACAACGGCGTAAGAGGAGGAGTAGTTGCGTCGCTGCAAAGGGTTGTCCCAAGGCCAACTCTGCTTCTGGGCAACCCATAAAACATAGGAACTTAGTTATTTATTAATGGCTTTGGTTTGTTTCAATTGAAATTTGCCATCTCATGTTCACAGAAGCACCTCTCAGATTTTCAGAGAAATTCTATAAACATATTTCGAAGTTGTTCCTGGAAGGTTTATATGATCCAGTTGTTAGTGAGAGGTATTTAATTGGTTGCAGAATAGTTATGCTTAAAAGCATTAATATTGAGAGATGCCTAGATGATTCAATCGATGTTAAAATTGAGTATCTTTCAGAGAGTACAAGTTGGGTAATCAATCCAACTGCAAAAATCATCATCACCAGTCAAAGGATTAACACAAACATATATATATATAGATGCATAGTGAACATATATATATATACAGGGCCGGCCCTGAGATTTGTGGGACCTAAGGCGAACTATGAAAATGGGGCCCTTCTAATATATTTTTTTTAATAAAAAATTTATGCATAAAATGATAAGTATCCACAAATTTTTTATTTAAGTATACTTGCACATATAATCATTAAAATTATAAACTAAAATTTACTTTCATATATTAAAATAGGAAGAAATCAGTACAATGACTCAAAAATATTAAAAACTGGTTTTGTTGCTTTATAGTTTAGCAATATCTAGTTTACAATTAACCTAACGATCACTTAAATATTACTCTTCTTGCATTTTTAGCTGCAAATCATTAATTAAGTTTGTATATTCTAATTTATCTACCAAATCCTTTTCAATAGATAATATAGCTAATCCATTCAATCTTTCTTGTGACATTGTTGATCGAAGGTAGGATTTAATCAATTTTAACTTTGAAAAACTTCTTTTCCAGAGGCAACGGTAACTGGAATAGTCAACAATTTTCTATACGCAATCCAGGCATTTGGAAAACAACCATCCATCAATTTCAAATAATTCATCACCTCAATTGGCCTATTGATTTCTTTTGGCAAAACTTCTTTGAAGACTTTCAACTCAGAAAATAAATCTCTCCCATCAACATCCATAAGTCCATCATGTTTCAAAAAGTCTTCAAGATTAGCACAATAAGTCTTTAAGCACTCATCATTGGTAGAATTTAACCTCTTCAAATCAAACAAAAATTCAAAAGTTTCTTCATATATTTGAAATTGTTTAAATCTACTCTTAAGTGAAGAAAGAGCTTGATCTATTATATATATGAAGTAATTAACTCTAAATGATTCTTTAGCTGATTGTGCAACCTCTTCACTAACATTCTCATCAAAATGTTTCTTTCTATGAATGACACGCTTTTCCCGAAATGTAGGTTCAATCTCCATTTCAATTGCAACTTCTTTAGCTTCAATCATGGCCTCTAAAAATCCAGTTTCTTTGTACTTTTCAAGCAATGTAATGAGTCCTTTTAATTAATGTATAGCAACATCAATATGCATGTCTTCAACTTGAAATGTCTTGCTAACAAAATTGACAACAAACAATAAATTGTGCCAGATAATCATGCCAAGCAAAAACTCAAAGTTCTCAATTTCAGATGTAACTAAGGATTAAGCTTCACACTTTGTATTGGGCTCATCAGATTCTTTTTCCAACTGAATTAAAGCATCTCTTATTTGTGGAGCTTGGTACCATATAGCTTTAACACTTTTAATGCAACTTTCCCAACGAGTTTGTGATAATGGCTTAAGTGTAAGACCTTCCACATTGTCTTTGAAAATTTTCCACCTCTTTGTAGAAGATGAAAACAACACATATATATGTTGTACCACTCTAAAGAAATAGATAGCTTTGGAACAAGAGGTAGCCATATCACAAAGGCAAGATTAAGACTATGACACCCACATGGCGTGTAGAATGCTCTTGGATTTATTTCAAGTACTCTTTTTTGTACACATTTGTGTCTCCCTTTCATATTAGAGCCATTATCATATCCTTGCCCTCTTATATCACCAATATCAAGTTGGAGTGTGTGCAATGCCTCTCTAAGTACATTAAAAAGTCCCAACCCCGATGTATCATCCACCTTCAAAAATTCTAAAAAGAATTCTTCTACCTTTACCGGACTAATTGAAACATCTACACATCTTATCACAAGAGACATTTGTTCTTCATGACTAACATCTGGAGTACAATTAAGAATAATTGAAAAATATTTCGCTTCTTTGATTCTTGCCACAATCGTACTCTTGATCTCACTCGTTAACATCTGTATCAATTCATTTTGGATTTTGTGACCAAGATAATGGTAATGAATTTCGCTCATTTGAATACGTTGAATGTGCTCTTGCATTATTGGATCAAATTTGGCAAGCATTTCAATTAAGCTTAAAAAGATTTCATTTCTTTCTTGATAAATCTTCTCATTGTCTCCACGAAAAGCTAAATTATTTTTAGCGAGAGTAACACTTGTCTTCAGTGTTCTCTCTCTTTGTTGATTTGTTCTTGAATGCTTTTATCAATTGTTTCATTCTTCTTCAATCTACTTTCCAATTCAATCCATTTGCTCATGCAAATAAAGTGTTCATTACTAGTTTCATGACTTCTAAGCCTGTTGCCCATATTCTTCCAATCTTTCAATCCATTAGTAGCCAAATGAATATTGTTCCCATCTTGCTTAAACAACTTATAACACAAGCAAAATACTTTGTCTGAAGCATCTGAATATACTAGTCACTTCCTATCTTGCTTCTCTCCATTTTGTAACTGTCGCATGTAAACTGTAGAAGAAAAATGCCTATTTTTGTCATCTAGAGGAAAATTCACACCATTACCTCTTATAGGACCTCTTTCAACTAATAAATCTCTTAAATTTTGATCAATCTTGTCCCAATTACTAGGGTCATAAATGTTTAGAGGTCTACATTCAACATTGACATCTTCACTTTCACTAGATTCTACATTCCCCAAATCTTCATTCTCATTCTCTATCTCATTCATATGTTCACTAGGTTGTTCAATCACCAAATCATCATTCTCATTATTATTCACACAATGAGTAGGTTCTTCAATTACCAAATCTTCATCATCATTGTCATTTGAACCCGAAATATCTACTTGTTTCTTGATACCAAAATATTTATCAAGTGCTCCCGATTGAGATTGAATTAATTGTTCTACTTTCATCATTTTCTTTCTCTTTTCATTTCCAGAACTATACTTCCTAGGAAACATGGCCATAATCACAAACACTTCAATCCACAAACAAATCACAATCCACTGATTGATAGCAAATAAATTATAAAAAAATAATTTGATGAAACAAAATTAGGGCAAAAAAATTAGGAAAAAATTATTCAATTAAAACTGATAAATACCTAGGTAAAAAAATTAGGACAAAATTATTTATTCTACTAAAATCTAATGGATAAAGAAGGTAAAAAAAAAAAATTAGGGCAAATTTATTATTCCACTAAGTGATAGAGAAAAAATGCAAAAAAATAAAATAAAATTAGGGTAACTTTATTTAATAAAATTTGATATTGAGAGAGAGGACTTACCATGAGAGAGAGTGTGTGTGAGAGAGAGTGAGTCGTCGGCGGCTGGAGGAGTGTGTGAAAGAGAGAGAATGAGTCACTCACAATGCTGTGCTCAGTGCTCTGCGTCTGCCTTCAACTTGTACATACTCTGTCTTCATTTCATCACTTTGTGAAAGAGAGAGAGAGAGAGAGCAGAAGGAGTGCACTGAAGTGAACAATGTTGTATATTGTGTATGGCTTGGGTTAGGCCCAAACACTTTTTTTGTTTTTTGTTTTTTTATATATATTTTCATTTTAATAAGTATGGGCCAAATCACATAAATATGGGCTAAATCATACATGGGCCCAATAAAACATTTTGGGGCCCTTTAAATTGATCCTAAAAAAAAAAAGAAGTTGGGCCTATAACAATTTATCAATTTTGGGGCCCTATTTTTGGGCCAAAATTGTAGGGCCTAAAGCACAAGCCTTGCTGGCCTTAGGCCAGGGCCGGCCCTGTATATACACATGATCTGACAACATTCAACATTCAACAATCTGACAACTAATTTTTTGTCCGTGAATCCATGGTGCTACCGGTGGGAGTGGTGTGATCATGAAGCTATCGGTGGGAGTTTATAATTTTACTTTTTTTTTCTTTTCTTTTCTTTTCTTTTTTTTTTCCTTTTTTTTTTTTATTTTTTGCTTCTTCTGGGTAAAGGTTTCCAGATCTGGGTTTTGAAAAATGAAGAAGAAAGGCTGCTTTGAAAATTGGTGATGAAGATGAGGGCATTTTAGTCATTTAATTCGGATGAAAAACCATCTTTCCATGCCCGATTGCACATTACTCCCGTGTACTGCACAGCCTGTTAGAATAGATGGAAAAACTAATTGTGCACTTTAATCCATTAACCACATGGGGTTTATGTGGTGATATTCGAACGTCATGGGGGTAATCTACACCTGGCCCAAAACATAGGGGGGTAAAGTGAAGGGAAATTATATTCTACACACATACTTACCTCTGTGCCCACATTTAATGATTTATTTTTTTATTATAGTTTTGTCCTAAAATAAAATTACGAAAGTGTTCTTATCTTCTCCACCAAAACCCTAATTTCTTTAAGTCATGCTAAAATCATTCTTGCTCCAATGTAAGTCACGCTAAAATCAAAGTAAAATCTGCAAAAAATTCACTTGCATGTATTCACAACTGTTGATTAATCTTAGATCGAAAATAAAACTAGAAAGTGCACAAGAACAAACATCAAGTACGCACGATTGTTTCCAAGCTTTCAATCCAAGTGTGGGAAAGTTGGAGAATCCACATTGTTCACCACCAGAAAAGAACCATTGGAAGAGACCCTACATAAAACTAATCGAAAAGAACTTCATGAACCCGTGAACCCTGCTTCCTACAAAAGGATTGTTACTAACCGCCCACATCCACTAGGGTTTCAAGAGGGATATTTTTGGTAAAAAGAGTTATGCATTGAATAAAATTACAAAATTCAAAATTAATTGGTGTGTGTATTGAGAGAGGATGTGGAGTGAGACATTTTGGTGTATGGAAATAGAATTACCCTAAAGTGAAGTTTGCCCTAAAAATTATATAAATTTTCTACTTTTCCCTTCTTTTAAATTCATTAACAACATAAAAAATACAATTATGACATTGATATTTTCCAAAAAATGTACTATCAAAAGGTAATTTTGGAAAATTAATTTTTTTTAAGTGCAATAATTGTACCACCAAAAAAAGTTAAATTTTTCAAAAGAGACCATTATTTTGGGAGGGAGGAAATAACATAAATATCTATATAATAAAGCAAGATAGTTTTTAAATTTATCCTACACACATTTGTCTTACTAGGACATTTAGACGGCTTAGATCTATTCAAATTATAAAACAACGGCTGAAATATATTTTTCAAAAAATATCCTACATGTACATTTTTTATTTTCCCGCTTCTCTCTTTTACTTTTTCCTTTTCTCACCCATCCTTCCATGACCCCACCTTCCTCCCCCTTTTCTTTTATTTTTATTTTCACTCATTTTTATTTCTTTCTACTTTTTGTACACTTATTTTTATTCATATTATATGGAAAAGTTTGTAATCCCAGAATTAGGAGCCATATTTTACTGTGTAGTGGAGATTAAATTAATGAATTTTATAGTCCACAAATTAAATAAATTTGAACAATTAATTATTATTTTTAAATATATTGAATACCTGATGGAATTCATAAATTTAGACCTTATATTAATCTTCAACATCTATATAATAAAGCAGGATGATTTTTGAATTTGTCGTACACACATTTGTCCTACTAGGACATTTGGACGGCCTAGATCTATTCAAATTAAAAAACAACAGCTGAGATATATTTTTCAAAAAATATCCTACATGTACATTTTCTATTTTCACTTCTCTCTCTTACTTTTTTCTTTTCTCACCCACCCTTCTATAGTCCCTTGATCCCACCTTCCTCTATCTTTTATTTTTATTTTTATTTTTATTTTCTCCCATTTTTATTTTTCTCTCTATTTGTTTTTTTATTTTTATTTTTTTCTCCTTTTTATTCACATATTTTTATTCATATTATATGGAAAATTTGCGATCCCAAAATTAGGAGTCAGATTTTATTGTGTGTAGTGGAGATTATATTAATGAATTTTATAGTCCACAAATTAAATGAATTTGAATAATTAATTATTATTTTTAAATATATTGAATACCTGATAGACTTCGTAAATTTAGACCTCGTATGAATTTTCAACATCTATATAATAAAGCAGGATGGTTTTTGAATTTGTCATACACGCATTTGTCCTACTAAGATATTTAAACGGCTTAGATCTAATCAAATTATAAAACAACGGCTGAGATATATTTTTCAAAAAATATCCTACATGTACATTTTCTATTTTTCCGCTTCTCTCTCTTACTTTTCCTTTTCTCACCCATTCTTCCATGATCTCACCTTCCTCTCTCTTTTCTTTTTTTTTTCTTTTTTTATTTTCTCTCATGTTTATTTTTCTCTCGATTTTTTTTTTATTTTCTCATTTTTGTACACTTATTTTTATTCATATTATATGGAAAAGTCTGCAATCCCAGAATTAGGAGTCAGATTTTACTGTGTGTAGTGGAGATTAAATTAATGAATTTTATAGTCCACAAATTAAATGAATTTGAACAATTAATTATTATTTTTAAATATATTGAATACCTAATAAAATTCATAAATTTAGACCTTATATTAATCTTCAACGTCTATATAATAATGCAGGATGGGTTTTGAATTTGTCCTACACATATTTGTCTTACTAGGACATTTGGACGGCTTATATCTATTCAAATTATAAAACTAACGGCTGAGATATATTTTCAAAAAATATCCTACATGTACATTTTCTATTTTCCTGCTTCTCTCTCTTACTTTTTCATTTTCTCACCCATCCTTCCATGATTCCATGATCCCACATTCCTCTCTCTTTTCTTTTTATTTTTTTTATTTTCTCCCATTTTTATTTTTCTCTCTATTTGTTTGTTTGTTTTTTTTTTTCCTTTTTGTTCACTTATTTTTATTCATATTATATGGAAAAATCTATGATCCCAAAATTAGGAGTCAGATTTTACTGTGTAGTAGAGATTAAATAATGAATTTTATAGTCCAAAATTAAATGAATTTGAACAATTAATTATTATTTTTAAATATATTGAATACCTGATAGACTTCATAAATTTAGACTTTATATGAATTTTCAACATATTTTAATAAAGCAGGACGGTTTTTGAATCTTTAACATTTTTTTGTCCTATTAGGACATTTGGATGGCTCAGATCTGTTCAAATTATAAAACAATGGCTGAGATATATTTCCCCAAAAAATATCCTACATATACATTTTATACTCAGCTCTAGTACAGGGCCCGAATATGTAAGAGCTCGAATGGCTCGAAACTAGTTTCCCTCCCAAAAATTGATGCACGTGGAGCTCGAAACTGTAATTCCTTCCCTTCTCTTCTGCCTTCTTCCTTCCCTTCCATTCTTCCTTCTGTTTTTAACTTTCAATTGAGAGAGTTATTGAATCAAAATCAAAATCAAAATCAAAAACAAAAACTCAAAAAAAAAAAAAAATCAAACCTAGCAAAACAATTCAATAAACCCAGCAAACCCACCAACAAACCCACATGAAAATCAAAATCAACTATCCACATGAAAATCAAAATCAACAAACCCAGCAAACCCAACAACCCACATAAAAGAAGAAGAACAGATGAAGAAGCCGCGTCTCTCCGTCGCCATCACCGTTTACATAGCCCTTCGTTCTTCTCCCTCCTCTCTTCCTCTCTCTTCTCTCTCTCTGTCTTCTTTCTGTCTCTCGCCTCTCGCCTCTGTTTCTCTCTCTCGCCTCTATGTTCAAAAGGAAGAAGAAGAAAAGAAAGAAAGAAAAGGAAGAAGAAGAAAAGAAAGAAAGAAAAGGAAGAAAAAAAAAATGAAACCCAAAACGACGTCGTTTTGCGTTTCGAGCCGTTGATTTCGGGCCCTCAAACAATTTTCTTTTATACTTTCCCGATTCTCTCTCTCTTACTTTTCCTTTTCTCATCCATCCTTCCATGATCCACTTTCCTCTCTTTTTTCTTTTTATTTTTTTATTTTCTCCCGTTTTTATTTTTCTCTCTATTTGTTTATTTTTTTGTTTTCTCCTTTTTGTTCAATATATTTTACACATATTTCCATATAATGTATGTATGCCCGTAATACACTAGGACATTATGGGCATGCATACAATTTCTATATCTATATACTAAGGGAGAAAGGTTTTCAAATTTATCCTAGAGACAATTGTCCTACTAGGACATTTGGATGGTCATGATTTAATTGTGTATTTAGATAGACGGATGAGATGAGCCCCTTTAAATATATATCAATTTGCTTCCCGCCCAAACACTAAACTTCCTACTCACCCACGTCTCATCTCCATTCTACCTTTAAGATGACTCTATTATTCAATCTTTATCTCCTCCCTTCTTTGTTCTCACCCACCCTGTTCCCTCTTTTATCTCCAGGCCTCTTCTTCTTCTTCTACTCTCCAGGTAAGATCACTCTGTCATAAAAGAGACCCATTCAGTTCCCTCTCTCTCTCTCTCTCTGTCTCTCTCTCTCTCTCTGTGCTGTTGCGATCATAGTTTTGTTCTTGCTTTCAATTGATTTCTTTTCAGATTTTCCTATCTACTGTGCTTCACAAGTTGCGATCATAGTTTTGTGCTGAATTCGATCTCCCGCTGTCAGTATTTTCTGATTATCTCTATTGGTATTTTCTGATTTCAATTGCTTTCAATTGTTCTTGCGATCATAGTTTCATTTACAAACTAATTCAATTGTTCTTGCGATCATAGTTTCATTTAAATGTGGTCTCTATCTACTGTTGCGATCATAGTTTTGTTCTTGCTTTCAATTAATTTCTTTTTAGATTTTCCTCTCTACTGTGCTTTTCAGATTTTCTGATTATCTTTTTTGATATTTTGGTTTCGCTTGAAATTTCAGATTTCACGATTTCTTGGGATGAGATTTATCTTATCTTATCTCACTCTTATCTTTTCTTTTTTTTTTTAGATAGGTACTCTTATCTTATCTCATCTCTAAGTAATTTTGTCACATTGCTATTACCAGATGATAGAAGGCAACTCCAGTAGTTGGATACAAAAGTACCAAACAATTAGGATCGAATTGATGTCATCCTATCTATAAATAATTTTATCACAATTGTCTTTATCACTTGATATAGTGTATTTGTAATAATTTATACAATAGTAAACATCATAAAAGAAATATCTTCATAAAAAATTTTCACCCTTAAATATCTTCAGATTTCGGCTTGAAAGGCTTGTAGAGAAAGCAGAAAACAGAACGATTTCTTTTCAGATTTTCCCTCTGTCGGTATTTTCTGATTATCTCTCTTTCATTTACAAACTGATAAATTTTTTTTTTTTTTTTAAGATCTGTAGCATATTGTGTTTGCGAGAGAAATAACCCAGCCATGGTGCTGCTCATCACCTCCTCTAGTCAGCCACCTTGATACACTTAGAGGATCAGATCCGAATCCGAGCTAAAACCAGCGATTCTCATTCTCGCATTGTTGCTAAAACCGCAATTGGAGCTCTCTTCGCCACAATGCTGACTGCCGACGACGGAAGCGAACGTCCTCTCTTCATTGCTCAGTCTTTGACTGATTAGGGTTTTTCAATTGTATGTGGGATCCTATAATTTGCATCTTTTGTGTTCCAAAACTGGAGAATTGTTTTCTTGGTTTTTTGCTTATTGTTAGATGGATTAGGATTGTTTGTCTTTTAGGAGTTGCTGACAGTTTAACAATAGCTTGCATGAAGATGTGAATCAATGACCTTCCTATAAAATTAGCTTCAAGGACTGTCCATGTTTGGTTATTACCGGTGCATAGTATTTGTGACATTTTTGTTTAAAAATCATGTAGGAATGCACTTTCTTTTTATTCAAAATTCCATTTTAGGATGGAGAAAAAGATTGAGGAACAGTGGAATGTATCTCATAATTTACATATTAATAGACCATATCCGTAGTTCACAGAGGATATATTGATAATTGTTTGTTTGGAGAGGAAAAAAAAAATGATTTTCAAGAATCCAAAACCCACAAAATTTGCAACCCCCCATCCTCATCTGTCACACTCCTACCTTTCCACATTTTAAATTTCAAAACACACCAATCCACTCCAAGACCCACGCTCATCAACCTCTACGGATAAGGTCTATTAATAAATGTTTGTTAGAATTCACTAAATTTTAATGGGTTCCTTATTTTAATAATCTGATATACACACATAAAAATACTAAGAAACTTGAACGCATCTTATGAAAAAGTCGATCTGGAGCACACAAAGCAGAAAATTGGAGAGGAAAAAAAAAATGATTTTCAAGAATCCAATTCTGAATTAATTTTTTATGACCTCTCTTATAGATTGGTGCTATAGCGATCCCGGGTTTTACCCCTTATTGTATAGTGATCCAGACTTGGTTCCGTGGATGTTAGCAGTTGTTTATGTCTTGTTTCCATCCTTCAATACTTGTTAATTGAGTTATAGGATGTGATAGGCAGGTTTGTTATAGGATGGTTGTGTTTGGGAGCAAATGGTTGCTGTCTAGAATTTTGATCCTTCGCTCGAGCGAGAAGTTCGTCACTCGAGCGAGCTCCGTGTTTTAGATCCTTCGATCGAGCCAGGGTACCTTCGCTCGAGCGAGAGTTGAGTTCTTGTGTCTGGTGGCTCGAGCGAGAAGTCTTGCGCTCGAGCGTGCGTTTGCGTCTCATTTTGACCTGAGGGCTGTGTTTCTTGGCTCAAGCGAGCTTTCCTTCGCTCGAGCGAGCATTCTTGCGCTCGAGCGTGCTTCTGGGTTGCAGACCTGAGGCTTCGTATTGTTGGCTCGAGCGAGGCTTTCTACGCTCGAGCGAGAGTTCTTTGTGTCTGGTCGCTCGAGCGACCAATCCTTCGCTCGAGCGAGCTTGTGTTATATCAGCAGGCAACAACGGGGAAACACTTCACTTTTGCATCTCTTTTGTTTCTCAAACCCTAGAACCATTTTCTTCTCTCTCTCTCTCTACATACCTTCTCTCTAGGGATTCATCTCCTTTTAGTGTGTTTCTACCCTAAGCTCTTTGTATAAAAGATAGAGGGTGACTTGGGCTTCGTTTTAATCTGAGCAATAGTGGATTTGGAGCACCTTGGGTTTTCGCCATCTTCTCCATTTGAGTTCTTCACTTCAAGGTAGGGATACCCTACTCCATCTTATAGGTTTTGACATAAGTTTTGGTCATTTTGATATGTTGGCATTGTTGGGTAATTTTGGAAAAAGTTAGGGTTTGATTTGTAATTTGAGCTAAAGCGGGTTTTTCATATATTAAACTCCATGTGTTTGTAAGACTTGAAAAATGGCATTAATAGTGTCAAATAGAGAAAATTGAACTTTAGGGTTGATTGTTTTGAGAAAATAGGGAAATGCCCTAATGGTTGTAATAAATTAATTGGTATAATTAATTTGGGGGAAATATGGGATTTAGTTGAAATCCATAAAATTGGGAATTTATTGATTGAATGGTGTAGTTAGATAATTTAATCACTCATCTATGAAAATGTTGAGATTATATTTGTTGATGCATTTATTTTCTATTTAGAAATAACGGCTTTGGGCTATCGGTGGAGGATAGTCGTGATTGTTGTAGACATTGCATGTTGATTAGGAAAAACTGAAACTAATCACATTGAGTAAGTCATTGAATATGACGGTTGAATTAATACAGCAAATACGTGTATTGATTGAATATTGTATATGACAAGTGTTAAATACATTGTATATGCATATTGTTTGGGAGGAGATAGGGGATGTACTCCATGGTTTGAGGGAAGATAGGGGATGGACTCTCAAACCTATTTGGGAGGAGAAAGGGGATGGACTCCATTAGTACAGCAAATATGTGTACTTATTGATTTATGGAAGTGTTTTAGTACAACAAATATGTGTACTTATTGATTTATGGAAGTGTTTTAGTATGAGCCTTAGCCTCATTGAATTGTTGATATTGGAAGTAATATTAATATGAGATGTAGTCTCATTTTATTGTTTGGCCAGATTCTGAGCCATGTTTGTATAAATGGAAAGTTGGGTAAATAATGGAAAGTGAAACGTATCATGGACATAATGATCATGAAACTGTATTGTGATGTAATTGATTTATAAGTGATAACCATTTATTGAATGCTATTGCTTTAGTCAATGCTTATATTTGGTTTAGTATATCTCTGCTGAGCTGTGGCTCACCCTATATGGGAACATCGTTTTCAGGTCCAGGTGATATGCTACCTCCAAGGACTTAGCTTGGGAGGATTTGGAGTTGAAGACTCTTTTTAGTTATTTTGTTATTTTGATGTTACATGTAAATTCAAGCTAAGGGCTTAATCTGTAGTTGAGTTAGTACTCATTTCTTTTGTGTTCAAGTGTTGGCTTGGAAAGCTGTAAGCCCGTAGGGCATTTACTTTCGTATTACATGTAATATCTTTTAATAAGACTACTCTGATGAATGGAAGAATGTTTATTTCTCTTATGTCAATGCATGTCAATATTATATATTATGGGTTATTTTGAGGGCGTTATAGGTGCACTAAAATATTATAAATGATTTGTTTTTAGAACATGTACAAGAATCCAATTCCGGATTAATTTTTTATGACCTCTCTTATAGATTGGTGTACTGAAATATTATAAATGATTTGTTTTTAGAACATGTACAAGAATCCAATTCCGGATTAATAAGTGTTTTTATTCAAAATTCCCATTTTAGGATGGAGAAAAAGATTGAGGAACAGTGGAATGTATCTCATAATTTACATATTAATAGACCATATCCGTAGTTCACAGAGGATATATTGATAAGTGTTTGTTTGGAGAGGAAAAAAAATAAATGATTTTCAAGAATCCAAAAGCCACAAAATTTGCTACCCCCCATCCTCATCTGTCACACTCCTACCTTTCCACATTTTAAATTTCAAAACACACCAATCCACTCCGAGACCCACGCTCATCAACCTCTACGGATAAGGTCTATTAATAAATGTTTGTTAGAATTCACTAAATTTTAATGGGTTCCTTATTTTAATAATCTGATATACACACATATAAAAATACTAAGAAACTTGAACGCATCTTATGAAAAAGTATGGAGCACACAAAGCAGAAAATTGGAGAGGAAAAAAAATAAATGATTTTCAAGAATCCAATTCTGGATTAATTTTTTATGACCTCTCTTATAGATTGGTGTACTGAAATATTATAAATGATTTGTTTTTAGAACATGTACAAGAATCCAATTCCGGATTAATTTTTTATGACCTCTCTTATAGATTGTGTACTGAAATATTATAAATGATTTGTTTTTAGAACATGTACAAGAATCCAATTCCGGATTAATAAGTGTTTTTATTCAAAATTCCCATTTTAGGATGGAGAAAAAGATTGAGAACAGTGGAATGTATCTCATAATTTACATATTAATAGACCATATCCGTAGTTCACAGAGGATATATTGATAAGTGTTTGTTTGGAGAGGAAAAAAAATAAATGATTTTCAAGAATCCAAAAGCCACAAAATTTGCAACCCCCCATCCTCATCTGTCACACTCCTACCTTTCCACATTTTAAATTTCAAAACACACCAATCCACTCTGAGACCCACGCTCATCAACCTCTACGGATATGGTCTATTAATAAGTGTTTGTTGGAATTCACTAAATTTTAATGGGTTCCTTATTTTAATAGTCTAATATACACACATATAAAAATACTAAGAAACTTGAACGTATCTTATGAAAAAGTAGATCTGGAGCACACAAAGCAGAAAATTGGAGAGGAAAAAAAAAATGATTTTCAAAAATCCAATTCTGGATTAATTTTTTATGACCTCTCTTATAGATTGGTGTACTGAAATATTATAAATGATTTGTTTTTAGAACATGTACAAGAATCCAATTCCGGATTAATTTTTTATGACCTCTCTTATAGATTGGTGTACTGAAATATTATAAATGATTTGTTTTTAGGATTCACTAAATTTTAATGGGTTCTTATTTTAATAGTCTGATATACACACATATAAAAATACTAAGAAACTTGAACGTATCTTATGAAAGAGTAGATCTGGAGCACACAAAGCAGAAAATTGGAGAGGAAAAAAAATAAATGATTTTCAATTTGAAGAGCTTTGAGTTTATAAAAATTGAAAGAAAATCTACTAATGTTGAAATGTTCATTCGTAGGGAAGATGCATCTCATAGATGAAAGAGACTGAGTGGTGGAAGATGGAGGAGAGAGAATGAGTGGGGAATTGATGGACATGGTGTGGGTTCTGTGTTTCTAACCATTAAATGGATTTTTTTTTTGATGTCTGTGTTCTGTTTGTTTTTTTATTTATATAGATTTTTTTTATTTATTTTTTTATTTATTTTTAATGTAGCTTATGGATTTGGATTTAATTTTTTAAAAAGTTTTAGGTCTGAAATAATGGTTAATCTTTGTAAAATGGGTTTTGATTTTAGAAATATATTTTTATTTTCAGTTTGATTTATGAAATGGATTTAATTTCTTAACGGAAAATGAGTGTTGATTTTTTATGGTTTTGAACAAAGTTTTTGAAATGGATGTTGATTTTTTTTTGATTTAACAAAATCAAATCACAAATTTAAGATAAAATAGAGTGAAAAAAAAAAATACAAAGAGAGGAAGATCAAACAAAGGAAGTAAAGGGTTTGTTATTTGAGCTCTGAGAGGAGATGTAGTGTTTGTTAAGAGATGAGAGAGGATGAGAGGAGGAAATGAGAAAGAGAGATGTTAGAGAGAGAGAGAGAGAGAGAGAGAGAGAGAGAGAGAGAGAGAGAGAATGAGTATTTTAAATACTATACTTTTTTAGATGGTGAAATTCTATAAAAGGTTTAATAAAAATTTCAAATACAAATTAATATTTTAATTTAAACTTTTACTAATGAATTTGATAAATTATATTTTAACTTAAATGAACCGCCATTGTACGATATCTTAAACTGATTTATTATAATTGATTTCTACAATAGTGAAATTATTATCATTTTGAATTGATTTTTTTTGTAAAAGATGTGATACCAATATTAATAATTTATGTTAATTGATTTTTTTAAAATATGTGTACCAATATTATTTATATTGTGCCTTCAGGCACGGGCATACGCTAGTAATTATATAAGCAAAATCAATATTATATGTATGCCCGTGGAAATTATATGTATGCTAGGCACATCTATCTATCTAGTTATATATTATATAAGCAAAAGCCAGTTTTTGTGAGGAGTTTTGTGAGAACTCCAAAATTTTATAATAAATTTGTGATTTTATCAAATTAAAAAATAAATTTAAATACTGTTGGGATTACAATTATATTCTAATCCTAACATTATTTACACCGTGCCTTCAGGCACGGGCATACGCTAGTATTTTAATAAAGTAGGATGGTTTTTGAATCTTCAACATTTTTTTGTCCTATTAGGACATTTTGATGGCTCAGATCTGTTCAAATTATAAAACAATGGCTGAGATATATTTTCCCAAAAAATATCCTACATATACATTTTATACTTTCCCGATTCTCTCTCTCTTACTTTTCCTTTTCTCACCCATCCTTCCATGATCCCACTTTCCTCTCTTTTTTCTTTTTATTTTTTTTTTCTCCCGTTTTTATTTTTCTCTCTATTTGTTTATTTTTTTGTTTTCTCCTTTTTGTTCAATATATTTTACACATATTTCCATATAATGTATGTATGCCCGTAATACACTAGGACATTATGGGCATGTATACAATTTCTATATAATTATATAAGCAAAAACAATATTACATGTATGCCCGTGGAAATTGTATGTATGCTAGGCACATCTATCTATCTAGCTATATATTATATAAGCAAAAGCCAGTTTTTATGAGGAGTTTTGTGAGAACTCCAAAATTTTATAATAAATTTGTGATTTTATCAAATTAAAAAATAAATTTAAATACTGTTGGGATTACAATTATATTCTAATCCTAACATTATTTACACCGTGCCTTCAGGCATGGGCATACGCTAGTCTATATAATAAGAGAGAAGGGTTTTTGAAAATATCTAATTTGTCTTAGAGATACATTTTGATCCAATGGTTCAAATTGCCTCATCTAAACTTCGATGGTTGAGATGTCTTTATTTCCCGCCCAAATGCTCTTTGAGCATCAACGGTTGAGATCAATTACCATCAAGATCTAACGGTCCAAAATGTAAGTTGAAGAAAATCTCTCTCTCTCTCTCTCTCTCTCTCTCTCACAGGTACTTATCTCCTCTTTTTTATTTCAATTTTTGAACTCTCTCTCTCTACCTGCATCGGAGCCCATCCGTGCGACGACCACGGACCATCGCAACGCGGATGACCACCGACCACCTCTCCTCTTTGTGTCATCCTCTCTCGACAACACCACCGTCCACCTCCTCTCCTCTCACTCTCCTCTTTCATCTATCTCCTCTTGCAAGGTAAACTAAAACTTTCAACTTTTGCAATTCATGATATTTTTTTTTGGGTTTGGTTCTTTCTGATTGCTTGAATCTGGATATTTTTGTGGGTTTGTAAAGTTGATTTGGATATTTTTTAATCTGGTTATTTTTGTTGAATCTGGATATTTCAGACATGTGGGTGTTTGGTTGGGTTGATTTTGAAATGAGAAATGAGTTTTCATTTTTAAAATAGGTTTTGTTTCTTAAATGGATTTAAATTTAAATTTTTAAAAACTTTTGGGTCTGAAATGGGTTTCACTTGATATATATACATGTATGTATAGTCTAGTGTATAAATGGGTTTCACTTGATTTTGTTCATATTAGAAGGGTTCCTTTCATTCTGCAGTAAAATAAATTCAACGAGTCACCTGCATTAAAAGGGTTCCTTTCATCCTGTTTTGATTTTGTTCATAATAGAAAGGTTCCTTTCATTTAGTAGACTCTGCAGTAAAATAAATTGAAAAACAATATGGAATTGTATTTTAAATTGTTGGATCCTTTCATTCTGTTTGGGGTTTTTACTAAACTATAGGTCTTTTATTATTTAGGGTTCCAAGTAATGAGAAATCTAGGATGCAAAAGGCTTATAATTTTTAGCAACCACAAGGAACATAAATTCAACAAGTCTCCTGCATTTTATCAAGTGGTTTGGTCATCATTATCGTCTAATCCTCTGTCCTTGAGGTTTTTTAAGTCAATGGTCCTTTTATTATTGAATTGGAAAGCAATAATTTCAGCATTTTCAAACGTGTCTTTTAAGGAGTCCGGCTCATCTCTAATTCCGATAGAAGTGGAGGATCCTCCACTCTTTCATGACAACGAAACATGTCAGCACTTAATAATTTATTAGGGTCAAACAATGCCTTTTGAAGCCAAATTGGACAAAGCATTCATCAATTCTCCTTTAAATTTATCCGCCAAGGTTTTCAACACCTACTATGATGGAAGATCATCTTTATTTTCTCATATTCTTCATCCTTCCACATGCAGAATATTATGCACAACAGGATACAATCCTAGCCCCTTTGTAAAATGTAGGGTTTGAAAATATTTCTATCTTTCCTATTCATAAAATAAAGACAAAAAACTTACACAAATATAGGGGGCATACACTAGGCCCTAACAAAATCTATACATAAATAGGAGAAAACCTGGCCAAGATATAGTAGCAAGCCAAACAAGGCAACCACAAGAAGTTATCAATGTATCACAAACAAGAAAACCATATGTA
This sequence comes from Camellia japonica, assembly GCA_030407325.1. Lineage (NCBI taxonomy): Eukaryota > Viridiplantae > Streptophyta > Magnoliopsida > Ericales > Theaceae > Camellia > Camellia japonica. The sequence goes on along the minus strand of JAPPVO010000031.1, from coordinate 8,788,728 downwards.
AGCAAAGTTTGTAGCCTGTTGTTATATCACAACCATGAAACCATGAAACTATATGTAACGTAACCTATTCAGGGACCATGAACACAGTCAGTAGCACCAAAGAGTTGTAGCAAAAAAAGCATATATTCCCTTGCACAGCTTGCAAAGGTAGGCCCAAAAAAACTTAGTATTAATAATTTCAGAAAATACCCTGTCCACCCAAAAATAAAATTCCCACCAGCCATTCTTTGTATCAACAGTCTTCCAACAATCAAAATACCCTATCCATGACATAGAATCTTGAAATCAAAGATAATGAAACTGGTAGTTAAATAAAGACTGGGATTCTAAAATCATTACATGAAGATTGGCTTTAGAAACAAACCCCTTCAGATACTCATTTTAATATTTTTGAAATAAAAAACCATTCAAAAACACATTTAAATCTAATCAATTTCATAAAATATTTACATGAAAATCACGACCTTTCTTCACCTTCCACCCAACACCACATTTGCCCTTGCCAATGGAAGCTTGCCTTGATGGATAACATGTTGATTTATTAGAAAGTCAAAAATGCAGACGTGATATCTTGCTATTAGAGGGAGGATGTTAAACAAAGAAATATCACCTCTCTTTTGCATTAAGAAAGAAAGAGTGGTGAGACAAATGAGATTCTTTTAGCTGGCTAGTGAGGTGGCTGGTAGTGGTGACACAATGCGGTTTTTATTTTTTATTTATATATATATATAACTTGACAGAACTGAACTAAGGACTGAGAACAGAACTGAACTTAGCAAAATACAATGTGAGCCTACTAAGCTGTCTAATGATCAATCACAGTTTTTTAATCATTGAATCATGGTTTGAAGAACACAAAAACAAAACTGAAGCAACAAAAACAAAGCTACAAATTAATGTTGCAATGATGGAGATTGGCCCACCCATTCACCTAAAATGCAGTTCTAATTTTGATAAATTTCACAATTTTGCAGCATACTAGTTGCTTGTGGTTGAATATTAATTCATTTCTAGCAAGCCAAAGAGTCCAAATAATGGAATCCATGATAGTTGGCTAAAAACGACAACATATTGGCTCAAAACGCCCTTAGCAACCTAAAAATTAACTTACAATCCATTTGGGCTATTTTTTTTGTCCTCTACCGTTATTTGTTATATTTATATAGATTGTAAGTGTTTCAAGTTAAAAGTGTTTCAAGTTCTACAGTCTAAATGGGATGAGATTGAAGTTTATGAGATATAATGGGATTTAAGTTTATGTGTTTAATAAGTTCCTGATAATGTGTTTTATCCTCTATCGTCTAGAACTTGCTGTTTAGAACTCTCAAATATGTTGGTTTTTGGACTTTTTTTTTGTCAATACTTTTTTTTTTGGCTTCTCTGGTTGTTTGATTATTGAAAAAAATAGAGGATGATTTCATAGCTTCTGAAATTGTGAGATTGAGTTTTAATTGGTTGAGTTTGACTTGATGAAATTGTGAGATTGTGAGACTTTCAATACAATATTTTTTGTTTGTTTTTCTATCTCTTTGTCCACTTCAGGTGCAAAAGTATATATTTGTTGACTTTACTACTACATATGTTTCTACTCATTTGCACCCTTTGCCAAGTTGGGGGTGATGTGGCATATCTAAAAATTTGTAAGAAAAATGGTAAGATTCATTAATATTATTATGTGTGTGGTTTTGATTGATTGCTTGAATTAGATAGTTTGATTTTTGGTCTAAAGAAACTAACAAAATGCATAGGACAACAATGTGCAATAACTCATGTCTTTGTCATATTGATTCAATTCAATTAAATTGATAGTATTGGATAATAGTCAAATCAACTTATATTGTCTTTTGGGTATAAATAGGACAGTTTCATGATTTCATCGTAAAAAAATCACATTCAAGTTTTTTTTGGCCCTTCCTTTCAAAAAAAAATTTCCTAAATATTTAGTTTATACTTGAGACTTGAGCTCGTTTCCCTCTTTAGTATGCATGGGATTACAAGATATTCTTTTGTTCATGTGATAACAATATATCTTTATATATATATATATAATTCACACAAATGCATATATATACATACATATTGGCTTAAGTGTATAATACACACAAATGCATGTTAAGATCATTTTTATTTCAGATATTGATACTGGCAATAATTGATGACTATTGGATGGCTTTAAATCTTTTTAATTTGGCTATTTTTAAAGCAACAATTTCTATTCGAAAGTTGTCTATAGTTGATCTAATCTATGATTTTTTATAAAATTATATTTTACCATTTAAGCAGTTTTTCATAAGCGGTATTGCTACATTGTTGGGATGTTTTTCACCGTTTAAGCAGTATTGCTACATTGTTGGGATGCTATGGCATAGAGTTGATTTCTTCTCAATAATATGATGCATTTAGTTTTTCAATTTACAGAGGCTGCAAAATTCACTGTTTTGGGTGACTATTTGTGTCTCTATTTTTTGTTGTAGAAAATTCAATATTGGGGCTCTCTCTGCGATGTAGAGAGGTGTCAATGCTTTCTTCAGATTGATTGGAAAATTATTCTTTGAGATTTGATTTCCGTATCTTTATATACTTTTCATTTGGCCTAATCCATGTTGTCTGTTTTATGTTATTTCAATAAAATATTTTTGGTTTGGGGTATTGTGACAGTCACCAATGTATCAGGTGTTAGCCACAAATTAATGGTAAGAGTGATGACTTGATCTTTTATTTTGAATCGGTTTATTACAATTGAGTTCTCCACGTGGTACCTAAAAAAATTGTCTTTTTTTTTTTAATTGAATTGATTTTTTACTTTGGACATGTAAGTTGTCTTTTTTTTTAGATACACTTTTTTCCCCTCTAATTGTCTTCTAATAAAATTCTCTTTTCTTTTATTTTCATATGACGATGGAGATTTGCACCAAACTGTATTATAGGCTCTCTTTACTCATCTTCTTATTTCATTGGGAAAATTACAAATTAGTGTGAGTTTTTAAATATTTTGTGAAGTTATCACCTATTTACAATTTTTCTTATTTAATTTACTCTTCTTACTATATATTTTCTGTTAGGTATTGATACTAGCAACAGTTGATGGCTATTGGATTACTTTAAAATCTTTTTAATTTGGCTATTTTGTAAAGCAATAATTTCTATTCTAAAGTTGTCTATAGTTGATGTAATTGATGATTTTCACCTTAATTTGACAAATCAGATAAGTTGCACGAATTATTTTTTTTATAATATTAAATTTCACTATTTAAGCGATTTTTCATACGCGGTTTTATGAAAAATGTATTGCTATATTGTTGGGATGCTATGGCATATAGTTGATTTCTTCTTGATGATATGATGTATTTAGTCTTTCAATTTACAGTTCATTGCAAAATTCACTGTTTTAGGATGATGATTTGTGTGTTTTGATATATAGATTGTCTATTTTTTGTTACAGAAAATTCAATATTGGGGCTCCCTCCACGATGTAGAGAGGTGTCAATGCTTTCTTCAGATTCATTGGAAAATTATTTTTCGATATTTGATTACCATATCTTAATATATGTAAACAATTTCTACTATTTGTCAGGTTATACTTTGCATTTGGCCTAATCTATATTGTCTATATTATGTTATTTCAATAAGATATTTGTGGTTTGGGATATTATGACACTCACCAGTGTAAAAGATGTTAGCCACAAACTAATAGTAAGAGTACTGACTTGATCTTTTATCAGGTGCTACAGACTCTACAAATTTTAACATGATACGTACAATTACATTTTGATCCCAATATTACGGGCATACACTAGTCTTATATATATATATATAATTCACACAAATGCATATATATACGTACATATTGGCTTAAGTGTATAATACACACAAATGCATGTTAAGATCATTTTTATTTCAGATATTGATACTGGCAATAATTGATGACTATTGGATGGCTTTAAATCTTTTTAATTTGGCTATTTTTAAAGCAACAATTTCTATTCGAAAGTTGTCTATAGTTGATGTAATTTATGATTTTTTATAAAATTATATTTTACCATTTAAGCAGTTTTTCATAAGCGGTATTGCTACATTGTTGGGATGTTTTTCACCGTTTAAGCAGTATTGCTACATTGTTGGGATGCTATGGCATAGAGTTGATTTTCTCAATAATATGATGCATTTAGTTTTTCAATTTACAGAGGCTGCAAAATTCACTGTTTTGGGTGACTATTTGTGTCTCTATTTTTTGTTGTAGAAAATTCAATATTGGGGCTCTCTCTGCGATGTAGAGAGGTGTCAATGCTTTCTTCAGATTGATTGGAAAATTATTCTTTGAGATTTGATTTGTATCTTTATATTTTTCATTTGGCCTAATCCATGTTGTCTGTTTTATGTTATTTCAATAAAATATTTTTGGTTTGGGTATTGTGACAGTCACCAATGTATCAGGTGTTAGCCACAAATTAATGGTAAGAGTGATGACTTGATCTTTTATTTTGAATCGGTTTATTACAATTGAGTTCTCCACGTGGTACCTAAAAAAATTGTCTTTTTTTTTTAATTGAATTGATTTTTTACTTTGGACATGTAAGTTGTCTTTTTTTTTTTTTTTTAGATACACTTTTTTCCCCTCTAATTGTCTTCTAATAAAATTCTCTTTTCTTTTATTTTCATATGACGATGGAGATTTGCACCAAACTGTATTATAGGCTCTCTTTACTCATCTTCTTATTTCATTGGGAAAATTACAAATTAGTGTGAGTTTTTAAATATTTTGTGAAGTTATCACCTATTTACAATTTTCTTATTTAATTTACTCTTCTTACTATATATTTCTGTTAGGTATTGATACTAGCAACAGTTGATGGCTATTGGATTACTTTAAAATCTTTTTAATTTGGCTATTTTGTAAAGCAATAATTTCTATTCTAAAGTTGTCTATAGTTGATGTAATTGATGATTTTCACCTTAATTGACAAATCAGATAAGTTGCACGAATTATTTTTTTTATAATATTAAATTTCACTATTTAAGCGATTTTTCATACGCGGTTTTATGAAAAATGTATTGCTATATTGTGGGATGCTATGGCATATAGTTGATTTCTTCTTGATGATATGATGTATTTAGTCTTTCAATTTACAGTTCATTGCAAAATTCACTGTTTTAGGATGATGATTTGTGTGTTTTGATATATAGATTGTCTATTTTTTGTTACAGAAAATTCAATATTGGGGCTCCCTCCATGATGTAGAGAGGTGTCAATGCTTTCTTCAGATTCATTGGAAAATTATTTTTCGATATTTGATTACCATATCTTAATATATGTAAACAATTTCTACTATTTGTCAGGTTATACTTTGCATTTGGCCTAATCTATATTGTCTGTATTATGTTATTTCAATAAGATATTTGTGGTTTGGGATATTATGACACTCACCAGTGTAAAAGATGTTAGCCACAAACTAATAGTAAGAGTACTGACTTGATCTTTTATCAGGTGCTACAGACTCTACAAATTTTAACATGATACGTACAATTACATTTTGATCCCAATATTACGGGCATACACTAGTCTATATATATATATCAATATGAACATGTGGCACAATTATGAGTACCACGCACAAGGCACTAGTTAGAATCTTAACTCCCTTTGATACTCAACTCATAAATTAACTTATTGTTTTAAAATAAGTTTTTCTATATTTTTTAATTTTTTTTAAAAAGATATGTAAAAAAATAGAAAAATGATATAACCTAAATAAATGCACTTATTTAACTTATTCCAAACAACGAAGTTGGTTTTTTTTATTGGAACAAGAGTAGCAAAATGACAATTGATTTATTTTAACAACTTAAACTTACAAGTGAACACCAATAGGGGGTTGGTTTAATGGTAAGACATTTAAATTTCTCGCTCAAAGCTTGGGTTTGAGTCTCTTGTTGGGATTAAACATACTTTTTAGCGCCCAAAGCACGCGAGAGCCTTAGTTTGGACCCTGAAGTAAGTGTGATGGGATTCCCTTCAGATGCATTTTGGGTACTAAGGGACATAGCATAGCCTATTTGCATATCCAATTGTGAATCAAGTAAACTTACAAGTGAACATTGTACATGAAATAAAACTTACCATTATAAAAGTCCTAATTGGAAAAAAAAAAACTTTTGGATCAATCATATTCTTAATATCGTTTCCAAGCAATCTTCTAATATAAGCAAACAATCTTCTAATATAAATAAAAATAAATTTTAATGGTCTACACAACATGCAATTTTATATTAGGGTAGATTGCTTATAAGCTTTTAAGTAGGGATGGCAATAGGGGTTAATGGGGTGGATATTAATTTCCCATCCCCATTCCCCTATAATAAATTTTTCCCATTCCCCATTCCCCATTCCCCATGGGTACCCCCTCCCCATATCCTAATGGGTTTGGATTTCCCCAACCCACTTTAATCCCCATTTTTATTTATTTTTATTTTTTATATTTAATGTTAACAATAATTTTTTTTTTTTTTTTTTAAAGGTTCACAACAAAAGCTATATATACCTTCAAATTTTTTTTCTTTTTTTAATATATTTAATGTTAATAAATTTTTTTTTTTTTTTTTTTTTTTTTTTTTAAGGTTCACAACAAAAAGCTAAATATACCTTCAAATTTTTTTCTTTTTTTTTTAATATATTTAATGTTAACAACTCCTTTTTTTTTTCTTTTTTTTTTAAAGGTTCACAATAAAAGCTAAGTATACCTTCAATTTTTTTCTTTTTTCTTTTTTTTAATATATTTAATGTTAACAACTCCTTTTTTTTTCTTTTTTTTTTTAAAGGTTCACAACAAAAGCTATATATACCTTCAATTTTTTTTTCTTTTTTTTAATATATTTAATGTTAACAAATTTTTTTTTTTTTTTAAGGTTCACAACAAAAGTTAAATATACCTTCAATTTTTTTTCTTTCTTTTTTAATATATTTAATGTTAACAACCTTTTTTTTTTTTTTTCAAGGTTCACAACAAAAGCTAAATATACCTTCAAATTTTTTTTTTTTTAATATATTTAATGTTAACAACTCCTCTTTTTTTTTAAGGTTCACAATAAAAGCTAAATATACCTTCAAATTTTTTCTTTTTTCTTTTTTTTTAATATATTTAATGTTAACAACTCCTTTTTTTTCTTTTTTTTTTTTAAGGTTCACAACAAAAGCTAAATATACCTTCAATATTTTTTCTTTCTTTTTAATATATTTAATGTTAACAACTTTTTTTTTTTTTTTTTAAAGTTTTAGCTAATATACCTTCAATATTTTTTCTTCTTTTTAAATATTTAATGTTAACAACTTAATTTTTTATTTTTTTAGGGTTCACAACAAAAGCTAAATATACATTCAATCTTATTTTATTTTATTTGGTTCAACAACAAAATCAAATACACATTAATTAATTAATTAAAAAGTTTGTTTTATAATAATCAAATATATAATTTTGAGACAATCAAATAAGTTTTAGTAATTTAAAAAAAATGTGGAAGAACGTGGAAGATTAAAAAAAAAATTACAACCATCTCTCTCTCTCACTCTCACTCTCACTCTCACTCTCACTCTCTCCCCTAGATATTATAAGAACCTGTTTACAATGTTATAAGAGCCTGTTTGAAGAAATAAAATGTGAAAGAACCTGTTTGAAGAAAGTGTTATAAGACCCATATTAAATTGCATCAGGGCATAAATAAGGAATTGTTTGTTGATCTCTTAGCCACGGACATTTTAGACATTAAACCATCTTTCTTTTAGCAAATTTGAGCCATTCATTTTAATTTATCCAAAATCTAATATACCTTTTAACAAATCTAAACCATTCATTTTAAGAGTATATCTACTTACCACTCCAAATCCATCCTCCATCTTCTTCCTTTAGTTCACCACGAATTTTGTTGTTTGTTACTTTTAAAAAACAAAAAAATATTTTTTCAATTAAATTTTTATTAATTTCACAACACCATCACCACTATTCTCACCTTCACTATCACACTACCATCACCATAGCCACTACCATCATCACTACCGCCATCACCCCACCACTATGTTACAATCTCTACTTTCACCTTCATTCCATCACCACCACCACCAAATATAAAAAAATATTTTTTTAATTTTTTTTATAAAAAATATTTTTCATTAAAAAATATTTTCTATCTAAATAAATGAAGCATAACATTGGGAAACAAGCTGATTTCAGTTAAATCTGTCCATAACTAAGAAAAATTCTTTTATTTTATTTAAAAAAAAATTTAGTAAGACTTTGTATCCCCTTTTTATTTTCCAGCAAAAAATCTTTGTACCCATCATTTCTAACCAATCACGACTCATGCTTGTTTCGATTCTCTACAATTTCCTTATTTTCAAATACATTCATATATATATATATATATATATATTGTATAAATTGTGTGATAACATGAAACAAATAGATTCATACTCGTTAATTGAAATTTCAGAACAAACAAACCATTCTGAAAATTACAATACATAACAAAATAAATAACATAGAAAAGCAAACCGAAACCTGCACTAGACAGCGTCCTTAATTTTTTTAAATAAATTTAAAAAATTCTAGATATGCATAAAATTTAACAAGAATAAATTGACAATGTTAATTAATGTGTATTGATTTTATTATTGAGCCAAATAAAATAAAATAAGATTGAATGTATTTAGCTTTGGTTGTGAATCTAAAAAAAAAAAAATTGGTTGTGAACCTTAAAAAATAAAAAAATAAAAAAAGATTGAATGATATTTAGCTTTGGTTGTGAATCTTAAAAATTAAAAAAAAAAAAATGGTTGTGAACCTTAAAAAAAAAATAATAATAAAAATAAAAGATTTGAGGTATATTTAGCTTTTGTTGTGAATTTTTTTTTTTTTAAAAAAAAGAGTTTTTGTGAACCTGAAAAAATAAATAAATAAATAAAAGAAAAAATATTGAATGTATATTTAGTTTTGGTTTGTGAATCTAAAATATATATATATATATATATTTTTTGTGAACCTGAAAAATAAATAAATAATAAAAGAAAAAAGATTGAATTTATATTTAGTTTTGCTTGTGAATCTTAAAAAAAATGTTTTTGTGAACCTGAAAAAATAAATAAATAAATAAAAGAAAAAAGATTGAATGTATATTTAATTTTGGTTGTGAATCTTAAAAAAAAAAAAAAATGTTTTTTGTGAACCTGAAAAAAATAAATAAATAAATAAAAGGAAAAAGATTGAATGTATATTTAGTTTTGGTTGTGAATCTTAAAAAAAAAAAAAAAAAAAAAAAAAAAAAAAAAAAAAAAAATTATGAACCTGAAAAAATAAATAAATAAATAAAAGAAAAAAGATTGAATGTATATTTAGTTTTGTTATGAATCTTAAAAAAAAAAAAAAAAGAGTTTTTTGTGAACTTGAAAAAAAAATAAAATAAAAAAAAAAAAAAAAATTGAATGTATATTAGTTTTGGTTGTGAATTATAAAAATAAAAAATAAAAAAAAAACATATGGGGAAATTAGTGGGTACCCATCCCCAGTGGATATTTAAAGAATATCACCTACCCTAACCAATGGATAAAAAAAAAAGGGAAAAACCCATGTATTTGGGTTGGGTCTCCATGGATACCCACAGGGTAGGTTATCCATTGCCATCCCTACTTTTAAGTATCATGTTCATAAAAATTATATCCATCTAACATAAGCCAACTATATTATTTATCATATCAATAAATAAAAACATTATAACCTTATTAATATGTATAACATTAATCATATATAGACATATTTTGAAAAGTTGATTAAAAATTAATTTTTAACACTTTTGATTCACATCTTATCTTTATTTGTTACACATTTTTAAATAAAAAATAAAAAATAAATCAACATTTAACATGTGTTTCAAAATAAACCATAATATGTATCTGAGTCAACCTCCACAGTATAAACATGTTCCCTCAATTTTACAGAATGGCAAGTGTCTTTACTCAGATTCTTTGAGTCTCTCACTTGGCCAAGCCAATGAATCAGTCAATAGAGAAAGAAATATGGGTGACACCATGATGATTACTTTGGAAGAAATGAGACCAACGCAGACATTTCTTTTACATTTCCGTGAAATACATGCTTATAGGGAAAGGGGTGCCTGCTGTACTGCAGGTCTTGCTGTGCGGTAAAACGGCACAATTTTGCGCGTTTTGTTTTTTTTTTTTCAAAATAATATTTCTTTGTTTTGTTTTTTGGTTGGTGTGTGCTGCTATTGGTTACTTTCTGGTTTGCGCACACTTGTCAACTTTACATTACTTTAAGAAAAATTAACAAAAATAATATGGGAAAATTATAAATAAATAAAAAAAATCTCAAATTTTGGTTTTTGTAACAAAATAAATAATGAGTTTTTAATTTAATTAATTTAAACTTTAATTTTTTATTTGTTTTTAATTTAAACTATTGACCTATTTTCATTAGGTAAATTGATAGAAAATGATATTTTAGACATTTTATGTATATCTATATTGAGTTTAATGACTAAAAAAAAATTGTGAGTTTTACCTAACAAAAATAGATGAATTGTTGAGATTAAAAACAAATCAAAATTTTAAAGTTTAAATTGATAAAATTAAAAATTCATAATTTATTTTATCACAAGGATCACTATCTGAATTTTATTTTTATTTTTTATAATTTCTTCAAATAATAATAATAACAACAACAACAATAATAATATTGTACTCATTCAGACAAATAAATAAATAAAAATCATAAAATCCTTAAAAAATTACTATTAAATTTACTTGCAACGATGTATATTATTACATATTATTTATTGATTTTTTGAAAAATCAACCAATATACTCTGATAAATATCAATGTCAAATAAAATATAACTAGTCTCATTTAATTTTTAAAAACATTAAAAATGTAATACTCAATAAATAATAAATTTCAATTCATGTGAATTTTCAAAAATAAAATAAAAAATATGCAAGTAGATATTTCTCCTTATTACAATAAATGTCTATAAAGATTTGTAAAATTTTATTTTGTTTTGTTTTAAACCAAAAAAATAAAATAAAATGGAAGAAGAAGAAACTGTGTCGTTTGGCAAGCACAACACAACCTGCTGTGATTAGGCGCGGATCACTCCTCCCTCCATATTGAAATTATGGAAATCGTATTTTACCTAAGCAAGCTAATTCATATTTTACCTGAGAATTATTAAAATAACAATTAATTCTCTTTCAAAACACACAGCTTTTGCCTTTCCACACACACACACACTCTCTCTCTCTCTCTCTCTCTCTCTCTCTCTCTATGTCAAACATGGCCGCACAGAATTCCAAGTTCAAGCTTTTCTCCGGCATCCTCCTCTATCGGCAACCTCCCATCCGACCCCACCACTGACATCACAACCACCACCACCACCACCACCACCACCCAAGTCAAGACCCCAGGAGTAGTCGCAAGACTCATGGGTCTAGACTCACTCCCAGAGTCCAAGAAGGTTTTTAGAGGAAGGAAGGTCAGAAGGAAAAAGGTGGAGTTTCTGTGTTTCTATGTTTACATAGCTACGTGTAGTTTCTGTGTTTTAATTTGTTTTAGTTTGGTAGTTTCTGTTTGAGTCTACGGAATTCAGGGATGGTGCTGTCATAGCATCATGCTGTGACAACAAACAACACCGTTTGCTTGATTACTTTTTTTTTCTCCACTTTGTGCAATGTGATTTCAATTTCACTTTCTTTTTAATTCATTTTCAAACAAAGATGTGAGCCTCTTCGCAAAAGTTAAATAAATAAATAAAGTAATTCACATCTACTTAAAAATTGACAGATAAATTATGAATACATTCCCTGAAATTTAAAATACATATTGTCTCCTGTAATTTTAACCATTGATAGAGGGAGGACATTGGGTTAAAGAAAACTCATCTAATGATGATGCAGGTTTTTCGAGGCCCAAGTCTAGAGAGCCCAAAGAAAAAGCTAAGGAGATTACTAGGAAACTGAGAGGAAGTTTACGCGGTGAGCCGATGGATTTGCCCTCCATACTTGAGGGATATGCTGGAGATGAGAGCTCATATAATGTGTCTGGAAGTGATTCTGGAAGTGAATCAGAATTGACAATATCGACTCTCAGAAAGTCCTTTCACAAGAGTAACCGACCTAGACCTTCATCATTGCTTTCGACTGAGTCATTTGTAAGTACAGAGGCCAAGAAGAGACTTTCAGAGAGGCGGAAGACGTCCCAAAGGTATCAGAATGTTGGAGCAGTTGGTAAGGCCAGCACTCTAGATCAAATGCTTTCTATTCGTGATACGGAAATGAGGCCAGAGAATTTTTATCCAATGACTGGTTTGGATGGATCCAATGACAAATTTGTTAGCAATAATGAAATTACTGAGTGGGATAGTCCTTTGGGTATTAGTCGTAGGGATGGTTGGAAGGATCGTATCAGAATTTCATCCAAATCGAGATCTTTTGCTGCTTCATGTATTAGGTTTGGTGGCCCTAAAACAAACATGCAATGTGAAACTCTTGACCAGTACAGTTATTTGATGGCTGGAGAAGCCATGAATCGGGGTAAAAGTAAGGCAATCAGAAGAAATTCCAATAAGAAAGAAGATTGCTCATCCAGAAAAATAAGATCCAACAGTAAGAAATCTCAATCCTATCGCCGCACCTATCGTGATAGTACTGATTCCTTTGGGGAAGAGCAATTTAACCTATCTCAGGTGGAGATCAACCTTGGAAAGAAAGATCCTGCAGAACGGAAGTCTTTAGTTTCTCATATGCGGACTCATAACATCAACGGTAAAAGTTCAATTAATGATGCTGAGGTGGATGGTGGACATGCGGATATGTATTCTGAATCTCTTGATGAGGAGTTGCCCTCAAAACCATCATCTTGTTTGTTAGGAAATCCTACTTGTTCTACCCCTGGTCCAGAGGATTCAAAAGCACAGGATTCAAATGCAGATGGACTAATGCTTACACCAAGTGACAAAGATGTTGGCCAAGGATTTGTCTCGGTCTCCGAGGACATTGAAGTATTTAATGATGAGAGTTGGGAATCTGTCTATCTAGCTGATGTGCTAATTGACTCTGGATATGATGATGCTGAGCCCGACACTTTTGTGTCAACATGGTACTCTCTTGATTGCCCTCTGGACCCTTGTTTATTTGACAACGTCGAGGAGAAGTATTCCAATGAGACAACGTCATTGAGGTCTGAAAGGAAGCTCCTGTTTGACCGCATAAATTCTGGGCTCTTTGAAATGTTCCATCAGTTCGTGGACCCACTCCCGTGGGTGAAGCAGCCAAAAGGGAAGGTGGGCCTTACAAGGCAGAAACATGGGATCGGTTACGAGCTGCATAAGTTGTTGGCAAGTGAAGAGAAGAGCATGCATGAGGACGTGACAGAGAGGGTGTTGGATAGGGAGATGCAGTGGCTCGATCCTGGGGATGGCGTGGACGCGATAGGTATGGAAATTGAGAAATTGTTGATGGATGACCTAATAGTGGAGGTTGCGAATATATTAAGTATCGATCAGAACTCGATCTTTGAAATGTTCCATCAGTTCGTGGACCCACTCCCGTGGGTGAAACAGCCAATAGGGAAGGTGGGCCTTACAAGGCAGAAACATGGGATCGGTTACGAGCTGCATAAGTTGTTGGCAAGTGAAGAGAAGAGCATGCATGAGGACGTGACAGAGAGGGTGTTGGATAGGGAGATGCAGTGGCTCGATCCTGGGGATGGCGTGGACGCGATAGGTATGGAAATTGAGAAATTGTTGATGGATGACCTAATAGTGGAGGCTGCAAATATGTTAAGTATGGATCAAACTCGATTTTAGGCAGAGCTAGAGACAAGCGAATGGAATTGAACGGAATGGAATAGTCGGTGGAGAAGATGGGAAATAAAAGATCGAGAAAAATACTCGATGTTCATACCATAGATTAGCATATGTTTTTTTTTTACTGTTAAGTTTAGTAGTTGTAGTCTTGTTTTTTTTTGAGCTGCAGTCTTTCTGGAGCTGGAGTCTGCACTGCAGTCTTACTGGTGTATGTTGCTCTTATGTTTGGCCTGCTAAGCAAACTTGAATCTAGTAATCAAAGAGGATCCTCATCCACATGCAAAGTTATGCTAATGATTTGAGGTTGCTGTTGGGTTTCTGTAGTTTGCTATTTTGGTGTGCCTACTGCTGTAGGATGTCTTGGGCTACCTCCAGCTGCAGTATTATGCTAATCTGGCTGTGCCTGCTACTGTGTGCTAATTTTACTGTTTAGAAGTGCAGGATTGAGGCTAATGTTTAGGAGTTGGTTGTTTGCTGGTCTGCCATATGGTATTGGAGATTTGAGGAGGGAAGCTGGTCTGCTCTGTTTGCTGTATGCTATTCATATAAGGCTTAGAAAGTGGATGAGTATGGATGGTTGCTGTGGTCTGCAGATGGTGTGCCTCTGTTAACAGATTTGGCCTACTGCTGGCAACTCAAGGAATGTGATGCTGGTGTTCTGCTTTTTGATCTGAATTGGTGATCTCCTGAGATCTGAATTGGTGATTTGCTGGTCTGCTATGCTTAGGTGCTAGGTTTGGTTGGTTGGTTGTTTTATTTCAGATGTTTGGCTGGTGGTCTGAATTGGGTGGCCGTTTTGATGTTACTATGGTCTGTTCTTTATCGTTGGTCTCTCACCAACTTAGGGTGCTAGCAAATGATAGGATGAGCTTTGTGGTACCAACCTAGTTGGGATCATTTAGCTGATTGTGATGCTTTTGCACTTCCCTTATCATTATTGATGTAATTTGTCTTGTACCTTGTACTTGTTTATTCCATCAATAAAGTTTCTTTTTTGCCGATCAAAAAAAAAAAAAAAGTTTAGTAGTTGTAACATTTGAGTTTAGTAAATCTTTATGACTGAGGATGTTTTAGGATGAAAAACTTTGGATGAATATAGGGTCCTTGGTTTAGTTTTTTGTTTCAATAAATTCATAGATTCTAATGGCTACCTTCATGTTTGAATAATTCTTAAATTTTTATTTTTGAAAAAAAGGAAGAGAGACATGGCACACCCTATCTACTTTGTTTTTTATGCAATTACATGTCAAACTGAATAATTTTGGGTTGAAAATCTACCATTGCTTTTAAAAATATTTTCTAAGTGATTCACCAATTTTATATAATTCACTCTAAAATGGATTCAGTTGGTTGAAAATCTACCATGGCTTTGAAAAGTATTTTCTAAGTGATTTACCAATTTTATATAATTCACCCTATAATGGATTCAGTAGTGAAGTCAATTGAAAATAATTTATGCATAAAATGAAACATTAGGGGTAGGATACTACAAACGCACCCAAAATCCACACTCCTTACCTATGCTAATTTTATTATCCTGTCCAATTGACAACTAGCACCCTCAATTTTTTATTTTCAGTTTTTCGTCTTTTGTATACAATATGATCATAAAAATTATTAAATATTTTCGGATTATCATATAACATTGTCTACATTTTTTTTTTTTATCTTCATACGACATTGTCTATATGATAATTAATCTTGGCAAATGAGAAAAATCACAACACACAGCCATCATTTGTCTTTTAATTATCTAATAAAGGTATAAATCTCCATATTTCAGTCATGCAATATTTTACTACATGATTAATTTAAAATATCACATAAATAATATTACATAATGTTTTGAAATTACTAAATAATTACCCTATGATCATGGTTTTTGTACCAAACTATATGTTAGGATTGAAATTTTAGCACTTCTTTAAAAAATAAAAAAAGTAGCATTATATAAATGAATGTAAATCATCATGATAGTTTACACCAATCTACATTACGTGTTACCTCTTTTCTCTCTCTATCCTATTGGATCTTATTTGATTCTTATGATGATTTTGTGACATGAATAATTTTATAAATTAATAAAATTTAAAGAGACAAAAAGGAAACATGTGATATTTGTTTCGTTTACCCATCAAGTGATATGAAATTAAGCTTAAGAGGTTGTTTGGGAAACTGATAAAATAAAATAAAATAAAAATCATTAAAAAAGTTTTAAAAAATCATATAAAAAAGTTAAAGATTCATTTCTTTCTTTTCGTACTTCTTTTTGTAAAAATTCAAAGAAATTATTCTCAACACATTATTTTTTCACACCTCATAATTTTAACAAAATTACTAAAAAAAAACCATTTTTCCTTCACAAGCCCTAAGTATAAATGCATATATATATATAATATATATATTTTTCTTGCTCCGATAAGGGCGTCTCAAACTTTTACTTAGATTTTCCATCAAATTTAAATTTGTTAAAATACGCACACTTTTGTTGCTCCAACCATGGCATCAAACCCATATCAAATGAAAGGAAAATAAAAAATTTCATCAAATTGAGGGAGGCTTCGTCATTCATCAAATTTTTACAAATAACCATTACTTTTGCAGAGGCTTCACTGTACACCGGATGACCGGCCGATTGTCCTCCCGATCAACTGATTGTTTGATGAAAATTTATATAAGTTGGACAACCTCCTAGTCAACCAGTTGTTTGATAAAAATTAAAAAATTAGCATTGGAACACATAGTATCATATAAAACTTTTCATTAATTTTTCATTCAAATTTAATATTAAATTTTTTTTTGAGTAAGCGTTAGAGATACTCTAATAGCTGTCTAATTGTCTAGCACATGATCTGGGTGCCCATTATCCCCCCAATACAGCCAAATGGAAAAAAGAAAAGCAACTCAATGAGGACACAAAGAGGAACATACCTATACATACATGGTTATTGGAGACTAGAGAGAGAAGAGAGGAGAAGAGAAGAGAAGATGGGCTGGTTCATCTCCAAATTACAACACATCATTTTTATTAGAATGCCTTTAACCCAGATTTATTTTGTTATATAAATATATGAAAACAATTTTATCTCATATTCTTGTGAGGTTATTTGATAGTCTCAAAATTATATATTTGATTATTTAAAACAAACATTTCAATTAATTAATGTGTATTTGAATTTGTTGTTGAGCCAAATAAAATAAAATAAGATTAAATATATGTTTAGCTTTGGTTGTGAACCTTGGAAGAAAAAAAAGATAAAAAAAGAAGGTCATGTTGGGTTGGGGAAAATCCAAACCCATTAGGAGATGGAGAGGTTAGTAACCATGGGGAATGGGGAATAAGGAAAAATTATTATAAGGGAATGGGGATGGGGAATTAATATTCATCCCATTAACCCCGATTGCCATCCCTAGCGATAGAGAGGGAGAAGAGAGGAGTAGAAAATAAGAAGAGGAAGAGGGAGAGAGACGCAGAAGAGAGAGAGGGGCGCTAGTTTGTTCAGGGTTTGGTTTGGAAACAAAATATATATGTATATATATATGGGGTCATTTTACACAATTCGCGACTAAACATTTTGGTCGCCAATTAGTTTTATAAATCTCTCCAAAATTTGAAATGTCTCCCTCCAAAAATTTTAGTTTTTTGGCAACTAAATTTTTTTTTAGTCACTGAAAATAAATTTGTCGACCAAACTTTTGGTCACCAAAGAAAAAAATTAATTTTTTATTTTTTATTCTACGACTAAATTATTTTAGTAGCTAAAACTAACTATATAGAGACTAAAATATTTTTTAATTGCTGCAAATAAATTTTTGGCGACCAAACTTTTGGTCACCAAAGATAAAAAGTAATTTTTTATTTTTCATTCGGTGACTAAATAATTTTAGAAGCCAAAACTAACTATACAGCGACTAAAAAATAATTTTTTGGCGACCAAAAAATAAAAAAGTAAATTTTTATTTTTCATTCGGCGACTAAATAATTTTAGTAGCTAAAACTAACTATACAACGACAAATATTTTTTAGTCATTGAAAATAAATATTTGGCGACCATGCTTTTGGTCGCCAAAAATAAAAAGTTAATTTTTATTTTTCATTCAGCGACTAAACAATTTTAGTAGCCAAAACTAACTATACAACGATTAAAATATTTTTTTAGTCGCCAATTGTGGCAAATTTAGCGACCAAATTTTTTTTAGTTGCCAATTGTGGTATTTTCAGCGACTAAATTTTTTTTTAGTCACCAATAATCAATATACCCTGACTAAAAAAATTTAGTAGCTAAATATTATACTGTTGCCAACTAATACAATTTTTGGTCGCCAATTTCACAATTTTTGGCGACCAAAATATTTTTAGTCGGCAAAAGTGGTCGCCAAAAGTGTATTTTCTTGTAATGCATACTTATAAAAAATTTAAACCTTATTATGAGCACAAAAGATTTGTGTGACTAACTAGTTCATGTGAATTAGACCTCGGTTAGTTTGACTAATTAATCCCAAATTATTTAGTGTTTTATGATCAATACAAGTCTTTTAATTTTGTCAAATTAAAAGAAGTTGCAATATGAAATATGAACTTCTAAAGAACCATTAAAATACCAAAAGTATGGACAAGCATGAGAGAGTATGGCCAAGAATTGGTTTCATAAAAATAAAAATAAAAGAAAATTTTTGATATGCAAATAAAAATTTGTACAAAATAATGTCATAGATTTGAATCTATCTTAAAATTAAGATTTGTAATTTCATTTTGAGTCAATTTCCATATTTAAGTGGTAGGTAATTTTACATTACCAAACCCTCATATTTGTGAACCACTAAATGCATTTAGTTTTAAGCCTTGTTATCGAAAAAGGTTTTAGTTGAAGTTGTGTGTGCTTTTTCAAGTATGTGGAGGATTATGAATGGGTTCTCTACCATCGTTGCATTATCTGGTCTCCAATCTACTGCATAAAGGTGCCGAAAATATTTGTATGTGAGGGAGGATTTCAACCTTTTCTCGCTGTTAGGGTGCATACATTCTAGATGCATTATTCCAAACGGATACAGATGATATCTCATGAAAGGAGGACTGCTTTGTAGAGATCGCTATTGTTGATGTGTGGACTGTAACATTTTGCTCGCAAACCATACCAAACGAAGTCTTACGTACCAGTCTAATAATTAAAACTTTTAGATGAAATGTGTTCAAATAACGCATATTTGTCCATGTAAAAAATAAATAATTAAAGAAAGAAAGAAAATGAAAAAAAAAAAAAATTCAGTTTGTTTTGGCAAAAACTTATTTTGCATTTTCTAGCATTTAGTATGGAAAATGTTATTTTTGGAAAGTATAAGTCAATGGAAAACTTTTTTCGGCTGTCAACAAAAGACGAACTAATTTGGATGGAAAATGTTTTTCATTTTTCAAAAAAGGTAAAAAACATTTTTCAGGATCTAATGAGACATACAACATCACCACCACCCTACTAGCACCACCGCTGCCCATACCAGCACCCTACCACCACCACAATCGCCAACATCACACCTACTACCCCCGCCTCTACCACCCTACCATCATTGTTGCGGCCACCACTACACACCACTACCACGACAATCATCACTCGGCAAATAACACCTCTTTGCTTTATAGATTTTAAGTGTTATAAGTTACTAGAATAGTATGAGAAGGACTAATATAATTGTCTTTATGGTTATTGTAGTCTTATTGCAAATTATAGGCTGAAAGATTATCTTCCTCATTTCCATTATATTAAACTTGTACAGGCCTTTCTAAATATGAACAACTAATCCCATGTCATACATTAGTTTTTCTGAGAGATGTGACATATATACCACTCAATGCCACACTATTTTGCTCAAACTTTTCCATATCCTTCAGCTACCTTAGAAAGATTTAAGTTTAAGAAATTGATCCAAACACAAGTTTTCTTGTTATTAACAACATTAATATTCTCACAATTTTCAAGTCTTGCGTTCAATATTTTTACTCAGACAAGGCTGACATTTTAATTTCCATCAGAGGAAATGTTGTTGAATTATTGGTGGAGCCAGTTAAGCGTTAATTGAATTATGATTCATCAAAAGAAATAAGTTGACAGTCGAAGAAGCAAAGTTGAAACATTTGAGGCTCTAAGAGATGGGGTTTCTGGATCTATTTATCTAGCAATAAGAATTAGAGAAAAAAATTCAGAAGATTCCAAGCACCAGATTGAAAAAGCTAAAGGAGTTCATATGAAGGGCTAAAGAGTTTCTGAAAGATGGAACTAATGAGAATGAGTGTTTAAATAGATGGTTTTCTGATTTGGTCACATGCTGCCAGCTAGGAAAAGAAGCAAAACAGAAAACAGAGGAGCCTAAAATGCTATAGAAAGAAGGCAATTTTAATAACATATCCACTCTACACATTGGGGATAGAATTCATACCCTCTGAAAGACTCTTGACTTATGAGACCACAAATTTGTTCATTTTTAATGGCAAGACTATTTTCATCGAAGACATGGTATTGGGGGGGTGTTGGAAAGACAGCTTTGGTAAGAAAAATCAGAGGAAAAAAAGAAAAAAAGGAAAAAGAAGCTAAATAAGACAAGCTTTTTATGAGATGATGGCTATAATATCTTGGCACCCAGACATTAGAAGTATTCAAGATCAAATAGCAAACATGTTGGGTTTGAGATTAACTGATTGGCCAAATGAGATTGAAAGATCAAATATATTATGTGCAAGACTCAATAATGTGGAGAGGATCATTTTTATGTAGGATGATGTATTCAGCACGCAAGGAATGTAAGGTCCTTTAAGTGAGCGGGCAACGCAATTTGGAGTCTCATACTCTCGTTACACTGTGCATATAAAGAGACTAGTCATTAAATACTGAATACACACAACGAAATATAATTTTCATATTCATTCTCAACTAACACGTTTATTTATCTTATAATTTTCAAATTTAAAAGTTTCATTACTTAAATATTTCAGCACTAGAAATCAAGTACTAGAAGTTTTAAATTTTATAACAGGCCTATTATATTGGCATCCCAACCAAACAGCATGGGGAAAATTTATATTTCAATACATCCTTGCATATAACTAAGCTTTCCTTCATAAGAGGTCAAACATGTGTAAATATTTTGATTATTTGGTAAGTGGTGAGATCAGTGTTATACTTAAACCCACATTGATAATCTAAGCCACCTAAACTTTGTTAATATAACGCTAGAGTCTCTCCACTCACTGCCAATTGATTTTGAGTTAGATACTTAATAGCTAGGTTTGAACACAAGACTTATTATCTGTCCCTTTTTCTAATAACTAAAACTTTTGGATGAGATATGTTCAAACTTCATTGAATAATAAAGTTGTCCCTATTTCTAATAATTAAAATAAAACTTTTAGATGAGATGGTGGTTAACGATCTAACATGGTATTACAGCACGCAATAGATCCCGTGTTCAAACCTCACTACTTACTCAATAATAAAAATTTTGAACGTCTTTGGCCCACTTATGGAAGCAAGTCTAGCCACACGAGCAGTGTGTTGAAAAAATAATTAAACTTATTCCTTTCTCAATAGTTTAAGTTTTTAGATGAAGTTGGTGGTTAACAATTCAACATGGTATTAGACAATAATTAGACTTATTCCTTTTTCTAATATTGGTTAACAATTCAACATAGTATTAAAGCAATAAAGTTTAATCTGTTTCATGAAATTGGTGGTGAACAATTCAACATGATATTACAGCTATATATTGTGTTTGAACCTCACCGCCTACCGATAATTAAAATATTTACACATTGTTGCAGCCAGGGGTCTTAGTCACATCTAGAAAGGGGCCTTGACCTTCTCCTAGGGTTTTTAGATAGATCTAGTCCCGACATAAATGTGGCCCCAAAACATCTTGATCTCCTTGTGTTCTGGGCTAGGCTGGAAGTCATCTCTTGGACTTGAAAAAGACTTAGAATATGGTGAGCTTAGATTTCAAATAGAAGTTGTTTCAATCACTGCTGGAGACTATTATGCGTAGCCGAGGTGTTAGGATCAAACACACTCATAAAATTATCTCTCACACACACAGAACACAATATTTACGTGGTTCGGCCCAATGCCTACATCCACAGAGCAGAAAAGAGAATTTCACTAAAATGGACCAAAAATACAAAACAGAGGAGGAGAACAACTCTTCTCACTCAACTCACAGCTCTCTTCTCTATTTTCTGATACAATACATCCTCTCCCTCCCATCTCTATTTATACACAAAGAGAGGGAGAGAGAGATACCAACCCACCAAAAATGTCTACCCTCTTTAGTGGTGAATGGTGAAAATCAACAAGGAACAACAACGTGAAGGGAAGGGGGAGTAGCTGCCCAACTCAGACTTTCACTTCTCTTGAGATGGGAGTCTTCCTACGCCATTCTTCCTTGACTTTCACTATATGCATGCATGGGGTTGGAACAACACGAGGAAGCTAAGAGTCCCAATGAGTAGGGTCAAATTCTTTTAGGGTGATTATTGGGTACTCCAGAAGCATGGCCACATGGTGTTCCATGTTATTATGATTGGTGGAGAAGGTGTTATGATTTTGTTTGAGTGATTGAAGAACATGAGAGACATAATAAATGATGATTGGTGAAGGAGTATGGACACGTAGTAGTCCAGGAGTATCTAATAATTTTCCATTCTATTACCAAAATGGAGCTTTTGGAAGCCAGTTAATAATGGAGTGAAGTCTGAATGTTTTGGTTGCAGAGGAGTCAAGTATTAAGACTCATTAATGGAGGTCTTTTTATTAAAATATAATCAAACCTTCTCAATTATGTTTCAAGGTACCCTCAAGAGGGAGAAAGATCCTCTATTTAAAGACGAATAAGGTTAATCAAGTTTTGACAAGTGTTTTAGAGCATTGAATGCTTATAAGAAAGTTTTGTGGGCTGTTAAATTGTTTCCAAAAGTAGTAAATAAGATCTTGCCAAAAATGATAATTTTTGGCAGTGACAGTTGTCTATCACTGTTGCTGAACAAAACTAAAAAGTGTCGATATGACCAAAGTTGTTAATACCGTATTGGACTAAGTATCACTTTTTTCATTAGTATGGTACCTACCGGTACCGGTATGTTACCGAATATTGTTTCATATTTATCACGAAAGTATTATATATGTACTAAAAATATAATTTAGTAAAAAATTTTTTTTTTTTTTTGAAGTAACAAATAATTTAACAATTTATATCATGAATCACAAATTTATATGTAAAAGAGGCTTAAAAGCATACTATTTCTGCTAAATAACACAATTTAAGATATTTCAAAGAGTATGGAACTCTTGACCAACAAAGGTGGGGTCTTCAGATTTCAAGTTGAAGGTTATGGTGTAATGGAGCTTTGGATGTGTTTAGCGACTTGGATTTGGTTGTTTTTGGTTTGCTTTTTATTTTTTTATTATTTGTTGTAATAATCCTCCCTGTGTGGAGGTTGTGTCCCTCCTTTGTGAGGATTTTTTCTCCTCAATGGAAAATTTGTTGTCCCTTTATGAGATCTTTTACTATCACTGTACGAGATTGATCCAATTTTTTATCGGCTTTACAATGAAGATTTTCTTCCCATCAAAAAAAAAAAAAAATGAGTATGGAACACAAATTTCTGCCATTTTAATATTACAAACCACTATAAAATAAATAAATGGCTGGTATTGTGTGGTATTCACCCCGTATTATGTTTTCCAGCCGGTATTGTCCAGTACTGTCTAGTATTTGTCGGTATTTTAGGTTGAACATAATTGGATTATGTAGGTATTGTTTTGCTTCTGAAACGGTATGTACCGGCTGGTAGGTACTGGATTGATAAGATTGGATATGATTTAAAAGAGCCTAGCCAATAAGTTGAGAGCACATTTATGAGAAATGGGTCGAAAATAGCCTTTGCTGAATCGGGCTAGGCTGAAAAGTACTGGGCTGATCTCTCACGGCTGAGTAAGGTTTGGCCAAGCCATGTAGGCTCAACTCTAGCTTGTCTCGCAAGCTTCAGATTGGGGTTGGGCAGCCGTGGTACTGCTGAAAAGGTTGGAACACTGGTTTTGTCAAGGTGAAATGACTCTTGCATTGCTTCAGTAATGGATTTGAGCCATTGTTTGCTTTGAGTTGTTGTACCAAGTCCATGAGGCACTTGCCCATGTGTTTTAGGGTTGTTCTGCTGCTGAAATGAGCCAACAGTGTACTGTTCTGGAGGCTTTTTTCCTCGGGCTGCTGCCAAGCCACTTAAAGTCTTTTTACCCTTGTTCAAACTTATTGGACAAAATTTGACCGTCCGACAAGCTACGTCTTATCAACGACTATTTGTTCAGACTTTAGTGTCCGAACATTTTCATATTGTTTGGCCTTGGTAACGAGAGTCTGAGACTCCCAAATGCAATATATGTATATAACAGGGATCCTCATCACATCCTCAGTCTTGCACATAAAATAATTGATCTTCCAGTTTCATTTGGATGATCAATTAATCTCAAACCCAAGATGAAGCTATTTGATCTTGAATAATGTCTGGGTGCCAAGACACAATAGCCATCAAAATCTCATCAAAAGCTTGTCCAATTTAGCTTTTCTTCTTGCCAATTTCTATTACCAAAGTTGTCTTTCAAACAACCCCCAATACAATGTATTCCAAAGAAATTGATTTTGTCATTTGACATTGCCAAATTTGTGGCCTCATAGGTCACTAGCCTTTCAAAGGGTATGAATTATATCCCCATGGGATGTGTAGAGCTGGATTTGTTATTGAAGTTGCCTTCCTTCCATAGCATTTTAGCCTCATCCATTTTTTCTTTTGCTTCTTTTCCTAGCAGAAACGTGTGACCAAATCATCTGTTAAAAAAAAAAAAAAAAAAAAAAAAAAAAGGTGTAACCAAATAGAAAACCACCTATAAAACACTCTTGTTCACATTAGTTCCACCTTCCAAAAACTCTTTAGCCCTTCCTATGAACCCATTAAGTTTTTCAATCTAGCACTTGGCATCTTCTCGAATTTTTTCAATCTAGTGATTGGAAAATGTTTCTGCAATGTTTTATGCTTTTAAAAAATGAAAAACATATTCCATCCAAATTAGGTCATCTTCTGTTTGAATGCTGAAAATTGTCTTCCATTAATTTCTATTTTCCATTATACCGAGCACTAAAATATGCGAACAACTTTTTTTACCGAAACAAATTTACATGATGAGTATTGAAGATGATTTTTTTTTTTTAATCTTTCTTTCTTGCCTTTTATTTTTTGCATGGTGTTATTTGGGATACAATTTAAAGCTATTTAATACTTCAGATACTAAAAAAAACCTACATACTAAGGTCACTTAAAAAGAACTACTATTCTTGACCAAAGTGGCTTTTTGTTCTGGATCATGCTAATTTCAACTCACATGTCGTTAAGGTAAAGAAAATACCAAAATAATTAGACTTTCAATTCACTTTACGTTTATGCATTATGAATAGAATGCAATGCAACTTAGTTCACGCAGACAAAAAGTTAGCTTTTTACACAATTCACCTTAACTCAGACATATTTAACTTCGTTTTATGAATAGAATAAGCAACGGACAGCAGTTAGCATTATTTATATATTCAATTCCATAAATTATTGAAAAGGGCAAAGCTAGAATTCAAAGCTTACCTCTCTTTTTGTAAACAATTACGGGAAGGCAAATGGTTGCCGCAGAGTTCACAATGGAGATGGAAACCCCAATATTCTATTGTTAAGAAGACGAAAATATTCTTTTCCTGGTTTGATGTGTCTGGCACAATGCTTGATACTTTGCTTCCACGGATGAAAGGTTGGAAAGAACATATACCAGCTCCTCCTTTTCTCTTTTCATTTTCCATTCGATCTTCTTCTTTTTTTCTTGAGAAAAAGGTTATACACAGGCTTGACTCACTGAAATACATGCATAAATTATGATGATGATGATGACGACGACAACAGATATAATGATAAGAACTTAGAAGACAAGTGGGCTATCCATTAAAGAACCTTACTTACAACAGTTTAATAGCACAGTCAGCAGTGTTTTTAGAGTTATTGGTAAATGGAGTTGGCCTGCAAATTTACTGGTCTGTTTCAGTGAAATTGTGTATTCCTGCTAAATTTGCTCCCAAATCCCAATTGTTTTGTTAAGGTTTTTGTTAGATGGACACTTACTGCTAATGTATGTGCTCACACGCATGTAGATGGTCTTCCTTGCATTGGACGAGAACAACAAAAATAATAATTATTAAAACCCCAATCTCAATCAATTACTCTGTCCAAATAACTAAAAGATTACCTTTTCCGACTTTTTCTTTTTGGTGTTGGTCATGCAAAATAGTATTTGGTATAGTTGACAACAGTCATGACATGAAGAATATATGCAGGGGGAGTGAATAAAGTAGTTTTTGCTAGCTCTGTCAATCTAAGTAATTTGATCGATTGGAATAGGAGCGTTGGAGTTGAAAAGACTTTCTTCTATCGATCACGAGGTATTATAAAATGTACAATACATTCAAGTAGATCACAATGTAAACATGGCTTTATTTAAACTAGTATCCAAATAGTGCAAAGTGAGGCTCTTGCTCAGAAACATGACAACAAGCACACCCTTGCACAAGCTAAAGGTGAGCATTAACAGAGCTTCCATTGAGACAAGTTAATTGTTTCTTAGATTGCCTTCGGAAGTAGTCTGTGCCTCCTGAATATAAGAGAAATATGTGAAATCATTTTTAAGTAAACTATAAACTGTGAATTTGTTGTTCACCAGTACTGAAATGGTCCAAAATGTTTGTTTGATCGTTCTCAAAAGTCAACTCAACAAGCCTTTATATTTCACTTCTATGTCAAGACAGGGTCCATGTATTTGGGCAAAATATTTTATGTTTTCAGCATTCTTTTATTTTTTATTTTTTATTTTATTTTTTTGATCAGGAGAAGGGAAATTTATTGATGAAATTGAAATGGTTGCAAAGTAAAACACAACAATGTACATCAATAAAAAGAGTTGGAAGACACCAACGAACAGGAACCAGAAAATCAGAGCGAGAGAAAGAGAGAAAAGGACCCAACAAAGCTTAACACCACCCAAACAGCAAGAAAACATAGCTGTTAAAAGACAAAAGCAAGGCAAGCATTTACAATCTTTTATGAGAATCCTAAGCCAACTACGAAACTGCATTTGAAGCTAGAATTTCAGCATATTTAATGAGGCAACACCAGAGAGAGAGAGAGAGAGAGATTACTTGACATTGAAATGCTTTTGCATAATCAGAACATTATCCCAACATCATCCACTTTGATTGTCTTAGTTATGGTTTGCTTTGGACCTGGAGGGAGTGGTAGAAGTAAAGTCTTCATTTTAGAGCAATCTTCAGTCATAAAGATCCTCAGTCATAAAGATTTACTAAACTCAAATGTTACAACTACTAAACTTTTTTTTTTTTTTTTATCGGCAAAAAGAAGACTTTATTGATGGAATATATGAAAAATTACATCAATAAAGAGGAACTTGGAGCTAAAACAAGCTCCAACCTCCTAGTTGGTGAGAGACTAACAAACAAAGCAAAC
Organism: Camellia japonica; assembly: GCA_030407325.1. Taxonomy (NCBI): domain Eukaryota; kingdom Viridiplantae; phylum Streptophyta; class Magnoliopsida; order Ericales; family Theaceae; genus Camellia; species Camellia japonica. Next base: position 8,761,280 of record JAPPVO010000031.1, on the reverse strand, counting down.
AGATAAAAAAAAATCAGAAAAACCAGACAAATTAAAAACTACAGCAGCCCTTCCAAGCACCAAAACAGAACAGGCCCTGCAACAGCCCTTCCAAGCACCAAAACAGAACAGGCAGAGAAGACACACTGCCATGAAATACTACAGCCCAATCATACCAAACACACTGCCTTGAACTACAGCAGCCCTTCATCCAATCCAAGCACCAAGATTGTTTAAGCCAACACAGCAGCAAAACAGATACACAGCAAAGCAGATCAGGCACTTGGAGCTTGGAACACATCAGCAAAACAGATCAGGCACTACAGAACAACACAACAGCAAAGCAGAACAGGCACTACAGCAGACAGCCAGCCCTTCAGGTAATCTACAACTACTAAACTTAATAGTAAAAAAAAATATGCTAATATATGGTATGAACATCGAGTATTTTTCTCGATCTTTTATTCCCCATCTTCTCCACCTACTTTTCCATTCCGTTCAATTCCATTCGCTTGTCTCTAGCTCTGCCTAAAATCGAGTTCTAATCCGTACTTAACATATTCACAACCTCCACTATTAGGTCATCCATCAACAATTTCTCAATTTCCATACCTATCGCGTCCACGCCATCCCCAGAATCGAGCCACTGCATCTTCCTATCCAACACCCTCCCTGTCATGTCCTCATGCATGCTCTTCTCTTCACTTGCCAACAACTTATGCAGCTCGTAACCGATCCCATGTTTCTGCCTTGTAAGGCCCACCTTCCCTGTTGGCTGCTTCACCCACGGGAGTGGGTCCACGAACTGATGGAACATTTCAAAGAGCCCAGAATTTATGCGGTCAAACAGGAGCTTCCTTTCAGACCTCAATGATGTTGTCTCACTGGAATACTTCTCCTCGACGTTGTCAAATAAACCAGGGTCCAGAGGGCAATCGAGAGAGTACCATGTTGACACGAAAGTGTCGGGGTCAGCATCATCATATCCAGAGGCGATTAGCACATCAGCTAGATAGACAGATTCCCAACTCTCATCATCAAATACTTCATTGTCCTCGGAGACCGAGACAAATCCTTGGCCAACATCTTTGTCACTTGGTGTAAGCATTAGTCCGTCTGCATTTGCTCTAGACTCCATCTTGAGTAGCTTAAGCTGCATTCGAAGCCCTACCAGTAACAAAGAACATAAAGAAAAATTAAAGCATAGTAGTTAAACTGTAGTTTATCATACAATGACTGATGTAGTATATGGAATTTATCGTACAATGACCGATTTAGTATATGGAATGGACTTGATCTATGCTTATTAAAGGCCAAAAAACGGTGAGATCAAAAATTGACTTAGCTTACAAAGATTCATGTACCCTAATCCAAGATAAATGGCATAAAGCTGGTGAATCATACCATTCTGGGCTAGATTCTAAGTTGCTCACACTATACTACTCATTAAAAGTTAGAAGGGTATCAATTCATTAACTGTATAAGATAAATGCTAACCCATTGCACCTATGGCATGTGTAAAACTGTATAATGTCCCAATATTGCAATGAATTTTTTGTTATCATTTGTTAACATCATGGCTTTTGTATATGGGCCTAGCCAACACAACCTACAGAACAAATTAGATGCAATAACCACAATTCCAACAGTTCCGACACACTAGTAAATGAATAAAAAGTTTGTTTGGTTTACCGTGAAGATCGGCATTGACTCTCTCAAAGCATTCTGAACCAGGTGATATTATGTTTACATCTTCCACAAATGGGGCTTCCAAAACTGAAACCAGACTCGGATGATCAGCCTCCTTTGCGCTTGCTGGAGATTGTGGTTCAACTACTGGACACTGTAGCTGAACTGTCTCATCTTCAGATGGCCCAATTTGAGGTACCTAGGACATCATAAATGAATAAGAAGAATATCTTCAAATGAAAAAAGAAACATCGTTAATTTTATTATGTTCACAGGAAGTATTTTGCAAGCATTTAATGTATGTATAATGCATTTATCGATGATAATGTAAAATAGAAAGAACTATCGAACAATTAAGAATCTCCAAATAAATATTTATATCATGCACCATCAATTGTCTACAAGTTTCCAGAAAATCAATCCATTTCTAGCAAAATCAAGCCTCCCAAAAAGAAGCAAATGATGAATAGATGAAGATATAGAGCAAACTGATTCTGGTGTGTTGTGGTTGTGGGTCATATGTTGCATCTCATTCACATATTTTAAATTATGGAAACTTCTTTTTGTATTGATCTTGTAAAATTTGATTCATTTTCTCATTGAGCAATATCATATTGATTTTATTTGTATTTTTTATTTTTTTTAATCAAAGGCAGCTAGCTAGTGATGGGTTATGTGAGATCCTATAGTCTCACTCACGTTTTTATTAAATTCAATACTTGTTTTTGAGGTCTTACTTGTGAAAGTTTTGGGAAGTGTATTCATAATAAGGTGAAGCTTTGCTGTGAATTTTGGGAAGTGGTGTATCTTATTTTGTTAAAAAAAAGTAGTTGCTTATGTTCTACTAGTTGTTGCTTGTATGTAAAATGACTCTCCCTGCAATATGCTTCATAGCAACAACAGAAAGGACTGAAAATGATGATATGGTGAGAAATTAACTATTATGCGAATACAGACATTTAATTTCTCTTATTTTTTCTAGGTATTTGCTAAGCTTCTAATTTTAATAAAATTTGTTTCATTTACAGATCCATTCCTACATCACTGAATAAAGTATGTTGTTCAACAGAAGAGCCTTGCATTCCAAGAGGTAATAGTCTTTTATTTCCCCTCGATTGAGATTTGTTATATTTTTTATTTAAATTTTAATATTTTTTGGGTGTCATACATGATAGATGGGTTATTTGTGTGAAGGAACTCATGTTGATTTCTTTACTAGTGACAATAAATTTTTATAGAGTATATTAGTGGCAATAGTTTTTTTAATGCATCATGTAAGCCTTTTTATTGTTATTGTACTTTCCTTCGAAGTACTACCTTTTCTGTTTTGGGTTTTGTTCACCACACCTTCATTTTTCCACAATATCAGTCTTCTTTCTCATAAATCATAAGTATTGAGATACAGTCAAATTATAACTATAATTTCAGCTTGTTATTTTTCTCATCTTATTACATAACATCAAAATGAAACCAAATTTGGGAAAGACTCCAACCTTGGATAATTACTCAGTGGTATATTTCTTGTACATTTTCTAAAGCTCTTGATATTTCGTTTATTCTTTTTTCTAATGCTCATCTTATTACATAACATCAACATAGTGCATAAATTATACATGTCATGTATCTAAACATAGAGCAAGATACAATAAAATACACCTATAACAAAATGTAATTATTTATCATGAGATATTGATGCTCTATACACAATAAAAAAATCCAACAAACATTAAGGACAACAAGCAAGCAATGCACAAGTTCATCAAATACAACCATATTACAAATGATAATAAAATAAATGTTAAGCAAATTGAACTATTTTGCCTCACAAGGTATGGGTATAGAAAGGGGAAAAGACCACCACAGATATTAATATTGCATCTATGTTGTGTCAACAAGTATTGAAAGATTATTAGTCAAGTAAATCAAACCTGTGCTTTTGAATCCTCTGGACCAGGGGTAGAAGAAGTAGGATTTCCTAACAAACAAGATGATGATTTTGAGGGCAACTCCTCATCAAGAGATTCAGAATACATATCCGCATGTCCACCATCCACCTCAGCATCATTAATTGAACTTTTACCGTTGATGTTATGAGTCCGCATATGAGAAACTAAAGACATCTGTTCTGCAGGATCTTTCTTTCCAAGGTTGATCTCCACCTGAGATAGGTTAAATTGCTCTTCCCCGAAGGAATCAGTACTATCACGATAAGTGCGGCAAGAGGGTTGAGATTTCTTATTATTGGATCTTATTTTTCTAGATGAACAATCTTCTTTCTTATTGGAATTTCTCCTGATTGCCTTATTTTTACCCCGATTCGTGGCTTCTCCAGCCATCAAATAACTGTCCTGGCCAAGAGTTTCACATTGCATGTTTGTTTTAGGGCCACCAAAGCTAATACATGAAGCAGCAAAAGATCTCGATCTGGATGAAATTTCGATACTATCCTTCCAACCATCCCTACGACTAATACCCAAAGGAAATTCTGATTCACTTCCAGAATCGCTTCCAGACACATTATTTGAGCTCTCATCCCCAGCATATCCCTCAAGTATAGAGGGCAAATCCATCGGCTCAGCGCGTAAACTTCCTCTCATTTTCCTAGTAATCTCCTTAGCTTTTTCTTTGGGCTCTCTAGACTTGGGCCTCAAAAAACCTGCATCATCATTAGACGAGTTTTCCTTAACCCAATGTCCTCCCTCTATCAATGGTTAAAATTACAGGAGACAATATGTATTTTAACTAAATTTCAGGGAATGTATTCATAATTTATCTGTCAATTTTTAAGTAGATGTGAATTACTTTATTTATTTATTTAACTTTTGCGGAGAGGCTCACATCTTTGTTTGAAAATGAATTAAAAAGAAAGTGAAATTGAAATCACATTGCACAAAGTGGAGAAAAAAAAGTAATCAAGCAAACAGTGTTGTTTGTTGTCACAGCATGATGCTATGACAGCACCATCCCCGAATTCCGTAGACTCAAACAGAAACTACCAAAAAAAACAAATTAAAACACAAGAACTACACGTAGCTATGTAAACATAGAAAACAAATTAAAACACAGTGAAACTCCACCTTTTTCCTTCTGGCCTTCGTTCCTCCTAAAAACCTTCTTGGACTCTGGGAGTGAGTCTAGACCCATGAGTCTTGCGACTACTCCCGGGGTCTTGACTTGGGGGGTGGTGGTGGTGGTTGGGATATCGGTGGTGGTGGTGCTGGTGCTGGTGCTGGTGGTTGGGATATCGGTGGTGGTGGTGGTGGTTGGGATGTCAGTGGTGGAGTCGGATGGGAGGGTGCCGATGCAGAGTAGGCACCGGAAAATGCCGGAGAAAAGCTTGAACTTGGAATTCTGTGCGGCCATGTTTGACACAGAGAGAGAGAGAGAGAGTGGAAAGGCAAAAGCTGTGTGTTTTGAAAGAGAATTAATTGTTATTTTAAGAATTCTTAGGTAAAATATGAATCAGCTTGTTTAGGTAAAATATGATTTCCATATTGATTTCCATAATTTCAATATGGAGGGAGAAGTGAGCCGCGCCTAATCACAGCAGGGTGTGCTGTGCTGTGCTGTGCTTGCCAAACGACAGTGTTTCTTCTTCTTCCATATATATATATATATATTTTTTTTTTTTGGTTTAAAACAAAACAAAATAAAATTTTACAAATCTTTATAGACATTTATTGTAATAAGGAGAAATATCTACTTGCATATTTTTTATTTTATTTTTGAAAATTCACATGAATTGAAATTTATTATTTATTGAGTATTACATTTTTAATGTTTTTAAAAATTAAATGAGACTAGTTATATTTTATTTGACATTGAAATTTATCAGAGTATATTGGTTGATTTTTCAACAAATCAATAAATAAAATGTAATAATACACATCGTTGGAAGTAAATTTAACAGTAATTTTTTAAGGATTTTATGATTTTTTTTTTTATTGATTTGTCTGAATGAGTACATATTATTGTTGTTGTTGTTATTATTATTATTATTTGAAGAAATTATAAAAAAATAAAAATAAAATTCAGATAGTGATCCTTGTGATAAAATAAATTATGAATTTTTAATTTTATCAATTTAAACTTTAAAATTTTGATTTGTTTTTAATCTCAACAATTCATCTATTTTTGTTAGGTAAATCTCACAATTTTTTTTTAGTCATTAAACTCAATATAGATATATATAAAATGTTTAAAATATTATTTTCTATCAATTTACCTAACGAAAATAGGTCAATAGTTTAAATTAAAAACAAATAAAAAATTAAAGTTTAAATTAATAAAATTAAAAAATCATTATTTATTTTGTTACAAAAACCAAATTTTGAGTTTTTTTTTTTTTTTAATTTTCCCTTATTATTTTTGTTATTTTTCTTAAAGTAATGTAATGTTGACAGGTGTACGCAAGCCAGAAAGTAACCAATAGCAGCACACAAACAAAAAAACAAAACAAAAAAATATTATGTTGAAAAAAAAAAACAAAACGCACAAAATTGTGTCGTTTTACCGCACAACAGTACCTGCCGTATAACAGGCACCCCTTTCCCATGCTTATAGGCAAGTAGACTTTTTTTAGTTTTTTTTATTAAATTAAAATAAAATAAACTAAAAAATTAATAAAATAAAATATCACATCTAAATTATAATTTTTCTTTTTTTACAAAAGTCGAAAAAATTATTAAAAAAATCAACCGAAACGAACTAAAATAATTAAAAAATTAAAATCTAACCCGCTTCTTAAACAAAACCTATGATATATAAAATAAATAAATAAAAATACAAACTTTTGTTACTCACAAATATGACTTGTAGTAATGAACTTTTAGATTGCGTTTAGACATAACATTTAGAAAGAATTTTGAAAACGGAAATAAAAAAAAGACAAATGAAATGTAAATAAAATATAATTACATGTCACACATTTTATTTTTTATTTTCAATCTTCAAATTATAATTAAAATAATGTTATAACTAATATCACAATAAATCATAACTAATAACATAATATATCATAACTAAATATCACAAAGATGGTAATAGTTACTTTTATAATTCACGTCATAAAAGTACAAATATTACGGCCATATCTACTTGGAACATTGCAACTACTTGCAATAAAAGTACAAATATTACCACCACATCTATTGTAACTACTTGCAGAAGAACTCACCCATCTCAAAAATATTAAAATAATAAAAACTATAAAGTATCCCAAATAAGAAAATATTTTTTGCAGAATAGTATTAATACAAAAACAAAAAACACCACAGAAGAGGATGAAAGTAATGTACTCTCCAGGTTTACAGGCTTTTTTGTTCCTTGATCTGCATACCACTCTCATCCATAAGATGCTCTGTTTACTCAATTCAAACAATTATACACTCATAATATAATCACCAAAATTTATTACAATGACAATCAGCTACATTGCCAAATTAATATATATATATATATATATATATATTAGCTGTTCAGCCACACAAGAAGGAGCACCACAAACCTCCAGCTAGGAGCACCCAAGGCGGCATGGTAAATTATAAGCAACGGAATATACACAAGCACAAGTATACAATTCCAAGGTTTAAATGATTGTATTAATTGAATGATCAAGTTTCTACATATTCTGCACAAAAAAAACAAAAAAACAAAAAAATTTGTCACATGGTCAACATGGTTATTACTGAACCAAGACGCTGGGGGGGGGGGGGGGGGGGGGGTTGTGTTGGTTAAGTATAATACAACAAAAAGTACAAACAAAAGAGGGCAATTAGCAAACATCCTTTGTGTCAAATCCTATTACATCATAATATCACATCCAAACAGTAATTTCTAAAACAATCCACCACTTCTCAGACTTCAGTGTTTTCAAGCCATAATTCATCACATCCATAACATTGGTTTGTTTTGAGTGATATTTAACTAAAAACATAAAATGCAAAGAACAGCTAACAACTTAGATAAGAAGTTCTACTCCTACATCAATGTCTGCAAAAGAGGAAATGCCATCCAGTTTATCTGTATCTCTCTCTTGCATAGACGGTTGTGTGCTCCTCATCAAGAAAGCAAAGGATCTCTGAACAGCTTCAATTCCCAAATTAGATATCCTTCAAGCTATGAATAAAAGAAACAAGTGTCAATCCACAAGCAGTAGTAAACCAGTTTTAAGCACTATCAGCAAAAGCAGTCACGATTTCTGCCTATCATACAGCCCAAGGTAAATAAGGTGCTCTGTTTTGATCTTGAGGTGAGAAAAAAAAAAAAGAAAAGAAATGATTGTGGTCCCTCATCTAGGAGAGAAAAGACTGATAAAAAAGTAGAAACTCATGAATTGCATTGACATCATCTAGTATCTCGATTGGTCTATTGGGTTATGGACCATAGATAATTTAGTTTTGGACTGTTGGCTAAATTAACTAATGGATTTAACTTTAATACCCTTAGACATGGTTTATATACCTATGTGTCAGTTGAAACGAACTATGCAAACATTGTATTGCCCTGTTCGAATATGGATTCCTTAATTGTTTAACCGTTGGGCCAGTTTGTTCAAATGCACATGGTTCTACCCTGAACAATGCTTTGTCCTAGTTTGTATGTTCAAACGCAGACATTGCTCATCAAATGCATAATGATGTTACAGGATTTGTATTGACAGTGCAGAATTTAGTGCTTGTTTGGGATCCCCTAAAAAAGCCAAAATGTCAAAAAGTTACTAAAAGCAAAAAAGTTAACACTATTTACTAATCAATTGGGCGGAAAAAAGTCAGCATACACAGAGGGCAAAAAGACTAAAAAGCCCTTGCTAACATGCATGGAAATTTAAAAAAAAAAATCTCAACTGTGCAACCGTACTGACAGTATTTTATACATGTCAGTACGCAAGGGGATAAGAAAGTAATTTTGGTATTTTATACATATTTTACTATAAATTTTTTCGTAAAAAGTCAAAAAGTTATCCCAAACAATCATATTTTTTCTTCTACTTTTTTAGACAAAAAGTCAAAAAGTATACTTAAATAGTTCATCCCAAACAACTTTTTAGTCTTTGTTTCCTCTTAGGTTTGTAATTAGTGGTTTCTATTGGAACGCACATACACATAGAGAGACATATACCGAAAAACTTATTGAGAGCTTCATATAGTCCAAATATATACCTTCTTCATTTGCGCGTGATTAAGTTTGCAAAAGTCTGGGTAATTGTGTGCGTGTGCATGTTAGGATTGGTTCATGGGTAAGCTAAGCATTCATATTGTTGACCGAGATGTGCAAATGTACCTCACCCTAAGGCCTCGTTTGGGAACAGGCTAATTTAGTAACTTTTTGGCTATTTAGCTAAAATATGAGCTAAAAAAAATTAGTATGTTTAGGATGATTTTTTAGCTTTTTACGAAAAGATGTGCAAAAAGTAGAGAGAAAAGAGAATCTTTGACTTTTTGGTACATGTTTATATTAATTCAGTTGATAGGTAAACGATTAACTTTATTAACAGCCTTCAAGTTCCACAAGAATTATAGAGCCACAACGAAGGGCTAGTGCTCGCATTTACCTCCCACAGCCACCAACAAATACTGAAACCAAAAAATGGGCCATAAAATTTTTGTTTCCTGGTGATATTGTCAATTCTGACTATTATACAATAATGGGATAGTTAAGAAACACACCAATAGTTAAAAAACAAGCAAAAAATGTTGTGTCAAGTTACATTTGAAGAACCACATGCAACAATATCTCATTGCTTAAATTGACAAGTACTACGTGCTATGATAACATTTATTACCTCCCACAGCCACCAACAAATACTGAAACCTATGAAGCATGGTCACCTCTCTGAGGGCTACGTATTATGTCGAACACGTATCGGACACGGACATGGACACTGGGTGGACATGTGTCCGACACGTCGCAAAAGGTGCCCCCCCCTTTTTTTTGATTTTTTTTTGCAGCCGGACACGTTTTGGACACGTTTCGAAATTAAAGCAATCAAACAAGCCCTAACCTTGATTTCGAACAGAAAGAGAAGAGGTTCATTTGCTCTTGCGAAGGTATGTTCTTTTTCTTCTGCTTTTCAATCTGTCTCTCAGTCGCTCTCTCTCTCTCGATCTGCTCTCTCTATTTCTACTTTCAATATTCTTTTCATTCGACTTCTTTGAGTTGCGCTCTCTCTCTCTCTCTCTCTCTCTCCCTGCTGTTTTTGTTTTTTTCTTTTTTTGTGCTGATTCACTTCTCTCATTCACCCCAAAAAAAAACTCTCTGCTTTTTTTTTTTATATTGTTATTTTTTCTCTTTTTTTTGTGGCTTTTCTCAATCTCTAACTTTATCTCGTTATTTATTTATTATTTATTCATATTTTTTTTTCCCGGCTAATTAGTTTTTATTTATTTATTTCATGCTTTCAATATTTTTTTTTATAATTTAGACATATAATAAATAAATTTAATTATATATTCAACGTGTCCCAGCATGTCAAGTTCCCCATTTTTTAAAATTTGCATGTCGCGTGTCTGTGTCATGTCCGTGTTGTGTCAAGTGCCGTATCCGTGTCCGTGTCCGTGCTTCATTGACTGAAACCAAAAGAATAGGCCTAACAATCATTGTTCCCCTAGTGATATTGTCACTTCCAATTCTATTGTACAAGTAATGAAAATAGCAAAGAAATACAAAAATGTTGTGTCAAGCTTCATTCTAAGCACCACATGCAGCAATATCTTGTTGCTTAACTTGACAAGTAGTAGTACTAAGTGCTATGGTAACATATTTCTTTCATTTCTTACACACCAAAATCTAATCATCACTTAAAACTTCTCTAATTGAATGGCACAAACACAACCCTTATTCTCAGTTGGCCATTAACCCTTGGTCTCTCTCTTTTAGTGGACAAGCGAAGCTTAAAACTAATATGCATTTAAACCAAAACCTCAATTACACAATAGAAACTATAGACAAAATAATAAAAAAATTCCCAAGTGCAACATACACCAGCAGGCAGTAAAAAAATTTCTTTTATTTTGGGGAGTGGGGAGGGACAGCAACTTCTTCTTTGGTTTTGGATAAATGGGGTAAGAATCAACTGCTAGAAGATGAGAAGAGTTAAATAGTTGTCATGACCACAACAATAATACATTAGAAGAATAGAGCATCAGTATTTCACAGAATCTAGAGCAACAAAGCATGAATAACTCAATCCATCATATGCACAAAAATGACACTTCAGACAGACCACTAGAACTTTTTTCTACAACTAAAAAACAATGGTTAAGACAAAAATTCAACGGTGCAATAACTTACAGTTTTCATGCGCCAAGGAAACTGTCTCCCAAGGAAGAAACGAATTGATTCCACGCATTAGAGCCGTGAAAGGTACCATAGAGAATAGCTGTTCAATAAATCCACATGCCTAAGAACACAAACTTCAAGAAGAGTCCATATGAAGATGACAAACCCACAGGTGGACAGAATCCTCAAATAGAAGCAACGTCACATTCAGTTATTCTGAGGTTAGATGCTGCCTCTTTCCATATTCAGCATCCCTTGATCTTGAGCGCGGTGGCTCTTCCTCTTGAGACAATCGTGACTTGCTGTGCATCCTCGACGACCGTGCCCTTTCCCATTCCTCTTCATATTCTGGTTCCCGGTCCCTATACCTATGATGATCCGCATATCTGTCTGTCATCCTTATGTCGATCCCGTTCCCGATCGCGATCCCTATCATGATCACGATCTCGAGAACGTTCACGGTCACGGTCACGGTCACGATCACACTCCGCTCTCTATCTTGACCAACATCTCTATCATCACGATGCCTCCTTTCAGGATCATGACCAATATCCTTTTCCCTAGGCATGTCCCTATCATAACCAGGATCTCTATCATCTCGATACCTCCTATCAGATGACCCAGACCAGTCCCTTTCCGATCCTCTATCTTTTTCTTTCATGGAATTTTGCCAACCCCCTCTACCATGGGTTACTTCTCCATACTGATGGTCAGACATAGCTTCTTCGCCATAACTAGACTCCCCTGCCCTGCCAGCATGCTCCTCACCAGCCCATCCAGCCATATTAGGATCAGACCACATTCCATATTATGTCCCTCAACACCAGTAGTGGGCATCATGCCCATTCCATTCATGGGCAAGCCTCTTCCAAAGAACGCTGGATTCACATGAGGAGCTACACCAGGCAAACCAACACTTCCCACTGGTGGGAATGAAGACAAAATCCCCGAAAATGGGGGAGTTGGAGCACCAGGAAACCCTCCATAACTTCCCATCCTCCCCATAGGTGCTCCAAAAGCTGGATCAAAACCCCGACCCATCATAGTTTGAGGGTGCAACAAAGGAGGTGTCACACCGATACCCTTCCCAAAACCATTTCCACCATTCCCCATGATACCACGTCCCCCCATCCCACCAGGTCTATTTCTCATTGGACCAGTAGGCCCCCGATTTCCCATCCCTTGACCATTGCCTCTCCCCCAATTTCCTCTCCCATAACCTCTATTATTATCACCGCCGCCTTGGTAATTCCCGTATCCTCTATTGTTATCACCACCACCTTGATAATTCCCAAAACCTCTATTGTTATCATTGCCACCTTGATAATTCCCAAAGCCTCTGTTGTTATCACCACCAACTTGATTATTCCCACCTGTTGCATTGTTGTTGCCCCCAATTTTACCTGCAGCATCACTACTACCCCTCCTTGCTTGAGCAAGAGAGCAGCCTGAGCCATCTGTTGGTTCCTATTAAACTGAGTCTCTCCCATTCGTTTGATACTATATGGTGAAGCAGATGCCACAACACATGGCCGCCCATTAAACATTTGCCCATCCATTCCCTCCTTGCAAGCTGTCGCTGCAGCAGGATCATAAAACTCAACCTGACAATACCCTTTCGATTTCCCACTCGCCTTCTCATCAAAAAATTTCACCTCCTTCACAGGCCCATACTTACAAAGCTCAGCCTCAAGCTCAGCATCTGTAGTCCACCAATGCAAATCACCAACAAATAGAATTGTCCCTCCACCCCCAGACCCAGTACCTCCACTCCTCGTCCCCGCCACAACCCCAGTAGCAGCACCACCAGAACCATTTACATGGCCTCCACCTTGCCTAGCAAACCCTTCATTCCCTGCATTTCCTACAATCCCAACACCAGCTGCCCGAGGTTGCTGACCAATCACTCGATTCGGCACGCTATTATTATTATTATTCACAGTCTGATCTTCTAAATCACCTACTTTACCTGACGACTGCCTAATTCAACCCTAGGTAATGGTGCTCCGACCGATTCCCTCACACCCATCTCATTATCTCTAAAACCTACATCCTGAAACCCCACAATTCTACCAGAAAACCTAGAACCACCATCACCATCCTTCTCAAATTTCCTCTCCACAACACCAGGTATCGATGCACTCGGCTCCGCCACCGTCTGCGGAGGCAGAATCGGCTCCACCTTCTTCTCCACCTCCTCATTTCTAGACTCTAAATCCTCATTCTTACGAAACGATTGAAGAAAACCCTCACCAACATTGACATCGTTGTAAAGATCTTCGTAGTCATCGTCTTCTTCGCCTAGAAAACCCTCGTCGGCAACGGCGGAGATCGCTTCGTTCCGATGATCTCCTACGTCGCCGAACGCACCACCACCTTCATTTTCATCCACAGTTATTGATGATTCCTAGAACTAGGGTTTCGATTTCGAACTGGTTTCAGAAAACAATCAAAAACACTTTCATGAAAACAAAGAAAGAAAGAACATAAATTCGAGATCAGAGTGAGAGATCTTACTGGGAGCTTCGGACTCAGAGAGAGAGAGAGCAAACCCTAACCTGGAAAATTTGTGAGCTTTGGAGAAAGGGCTTTTTTGGTTCCCTCTCGCTCTTTCTTCTCTGATAACATAACATGTTACGCACCTCTTTTGATTACACGTGGCACTCATAAAATCAAATTAGTCAAGTGTATTTTTTGGTTATTAAATTATATCTTACATAAATACAGTGGGTGTTTGGGAAATTTCTATTTCAGTGGGTTATTTTAGTTTTTGGCTATTTTAATAGGTTAAATTTTTTGTGTTTGGAAATATAGTTAGATTTTTTGTAATTAGATATGACATTTGTGAGAGAAAATGTAAAATAATTATAGGTTTAATATGATATTTTGTCATATTAACTATTTCAGTATATTTTGTCTTTTTTGTAGATTTTATTCCAAAAAGCCAAAAAAAGCTCTTACCAAACACCACCATGCAGTGTGTTTGGTTTGAGTTTTTTAATTAAAGCCTTATTTGTCATAATCTAAAAAAGTCAAAAAGTCACTATCATATTTAAGTTACATCATCTTATTTAAGTCATATCACCTCTCTACCGCATCATTTCAAACTCAACTCATATTTCATAAAAATTCAAAAAGTGTACTTACTTAGATTATCCCAAACCACCCCTAAGTTTCTTGAAAATTGAATTTTTTATTTTTCATGTTTTTTTATTTTTCATGAATATTTTTAAAATTTTAAGTATTTTTTTACTTTTTTAGATCCATCTTACTTAGATGTGTGTCTAAAAAGTAAAATATTTATGAAAATTATTTTTAAAAAATTAATAAATACACAAAAATATTAAAAAAAATATATTGAATTTTCGTATTTTTGATATTTAGTGAATTTTTTAAAGTTTTTTTACAAAAATTATATTTTTTAAGTGTATTTATGTTAGAATTATATTTTACAAAAATATTAATTTTTTTTTACAAAAATTATATTTTTCGTATTTTGATATTTAGTGAATTTTTTAAAGTTTTTTTACAAAAATTATACACAAAATATTAAAAAAATACACTTCTTTTATTTTTTTTATTTTTTTGTGTATTTGATCATTTTTCTACTTTCATTTTAAATTTATTTTTTTCTACTTTAACCATTTATGTTCAAGTTTTTTTTAAGGTAAATTACTCTTACACCCCCTGAGATTTAGGTTTAATACATATCATCCCTAACATTTAGGAAATTACACTAACCCCTTTGTCATTGTAATTATTTAGACAGAATAAAGACATTAAACTCGTGCACTCTCTCTTTTTTTCTTTGCTTTACTTTCTCTTTTTTTTTCCCTTTCCTTTACTTTTTTTTTAATGTAATTTCTTCTATTTTTCTACTAGAAGTTGTTACCTTTTATATAAGCAGGGGGATTTGTGAAATGAAACTATTAACCACAGGGGTGGAAATATAATTTCCAAAACGTCAGGGGTGGGTAGTAATTGGACCAAATCTCAAGGGGTGGGTAGTAATTTACCCTTTTTTTAATTTACTTTAAAAGTTAAATTGTGTTTAAAATTAAATAGAAAATGACATATTAACAATCATGTTGCATAAAAATATTTTATTATGTCACACATCTTATACAAATCTAAATTTTAATATAATAATATATTTTTATGTTAGGTGACAGTTAACGTGTTATTTTTTGTTTAATTTTGTACAAAAATTAACTTTATAAGTAAATCGAGAAAATTTTAGGGTAAATTACACTAACACATCTTGAGATTTTTGTTTAATACAGATTCCCCCTCACATTTGAAAAATTACATTTTCCTTTCTGAGATTTGTAATCTCATTATAAATTGTCTCCTAGATTACTAATATCATGCCTTCAAAATTTCAAAATAACCATCTTGTCCTTTTTTTGACTATTTTTCTTCCTATCATCATGATTACATTTTACAACTTTCTATCATTAAATTCTATTTAAACATATTCTTATCTAGTGATGATATACAAACATAAATTTTATATAGAATTTTCAAACATAATGATATAACTTAATAGTTATTTTTCACTTTAAAATAAAACACATATAAACATTATTTATATTAAACAACAATATCACTATCACAATATTTTTATGATATTTTTTCTATAAATTTTTATATATGAATATATATATTTTAAAAACATAAAATTTGTACAAAAAAAACTTTTTAAAAATCATTGAATACAACAAAATAAGATAATGTATTGGATTTTTATATTTTTGCATTTTTTTAAATCTGGTGAATTAAAAAAAATACAAAATATTAAACTTCTTCAGTATATTTAGA
The DNA here is from genome assembly GCA_030407325.1 of Camellia japonica. Lineage (NCBI taxonomy): Eukaryota > Viridiplantae > Streptophyta > Magnoliopsida > Ericales > Theaceae > Camellia > Camellia japonica. Next base: position 8,745,512 of record JAPPVO010000031.1, on the reverse strand, counting down.
TTAGGTGTATATAAAAAACAAATAAAAAATTCAATAAAAAAAAACACGAAATTTTTTAAAAAAAACTCAATTTTTTGTATGAATTAAACTAAAGAAGATGGTTGTTATTTTTTTTAAAATGACATGAATAAAATATCTATATTATTTTATTATTTTATATGCATAAAAGCTAAAAGAGAAATATGTCATTTTAATCTAACAGGGGCTAAGTGTAATTTTTTAAATATGAGGTGGATCTGTGTTAAATAAAAATCTCAAGGTGTGTCAGTGTAATTTACCCAAAATTTTAAAACGTAAAAAGCTAAAGTAAAAATAAAAATAAAAATAAATTTAAAAGATCAAAGTAAGAAAATGACTAGACCTCGCTTGAAAATAATGATGTAATAATATATAATGACTTTTATACTTTTTTTTAGTAAAATAAGTAGTTGCCAAATAAATATAAAAAGTCAAACTATAATTTACCCAAAAATAAAATGTTGGACACATAAAATAGGACAGAGGGGTTTGTTAATTCTTTAAACATGCATTTATTCATTTTTTTTTTTTTTGACATACTTTATTTTATTTAGTTCAAATTATTTTCTTAGATTCTAATAAGTTTTATAGGTGACATAGTTACCAAAACGTTCCTCATAATAATAGGGTGAAACACGCATTAATATTCATATTGACAATATAAATTTTCTATGATGTGAACAATCATATTGTCAAATTTATTTAATGTGAATGTTCGCATCACCAAGGTGTTAAAGGTAGGGGTGTTCATGGTTCAGTTATGACTGGTGAACCTCCAATCTGCCATATGTCCGCCAATTGGCGGATTGGAAAAAATCAATCCGCATCCGTCTGCCGAATTGACGGATGCGGATGGATGCGGATAGACGGATGCGGATTGAGTGGATTAGCGGATGGATACAAATTGGTTTGGCGGTTTAAACTTTTACAAATTTTGAACATAATACAACAACTTGTCAACATTTTTTTTTTGATGACAATCCAACTCAACATAACTAAAAAATAAAAGATTATCAAGTAAATTGTTAAAAACCAATAATAAATACATATAAGAAAATTATGCATTATCAAAACTATTTCATTACTTTTTTTATTCAAAAAAATTTAATTTGATTTTTTTTAAAACGACAAAATTAAGCCTTCTACTTTCACACAAAAATATCAAATATCAACATTTGCCATTTAATAAAAGGATTTTCAAATTGAAAATAAATTGAAAACACAACGGAATATCTAAACTCTTTTTCAATTGAAATACAAACAGAATATCTAAACAAATTGAAAACACAAAATCTTACAAATTATTAGGGGTGCTCGTGGTTTAGCGGTTCAGTTGCGGCCAAATGAACTTCAACTCTACCATCCATCCAAAACTAAGCGGATTTGATAAAATCAATCCACAACCATTCGCTCGTCATCATGCATCATCCAAAATGCAGCGGGTCGATTCGGTTCGGTCAATTTAAGTAGATCGGAATATCCGCTGCTCACCCTTAAGGGTTCAAAAAAATATTTGTAATGGTAAAATTATACATAAAATACTTTAAATATAATAATTAGGATTTAATGGATCAAATGTTTAAAATAATAGAACTTATTAAGATATAAGAATACCTTATGAATTAATTAAGATACAAATACTTAAAAGAAAATTTTATAATAAATTCTCCTTTCATTTTCATTCTCCTTTCATTTTCCATGTGGAGAAATTCTAAACTCATAGATTGACATTTAATTTATACAAACAACGTTTTTATTTTGATGTTCCCTTGATAAGGAAAATTATTTATAAGTCTTATTTGGAAGACTTATTTTAATGTGAAATTTTATGAATATTCTTTTAGAGTTTAAAATCCTATTTAAATAAGAATGTGTTCCATAAGGTCCTATGAGTTGTAAATGAATGATACTAGTGTACTATTATACTCGTAATTTGTTTCCATATTGTACATTATTTTCTTATTCATCATATCACGTTTGGGAAAGCTTTTATGAAAGACAAGTTTACAAGTAATGACCGTGCGAGTTTTTTTATCCTTGAACACGAGATTCCAGTACATTTTCAAAATGTTACTTAAATGGATATGAATATGGTCGATGATATAATGAAGTTTTAGGGTTGTGTGTTGATTCCTTCGACAGATTTCGACTCTAATCGGTTAAGGAGAAGAGGTTTTTTTTTTTTTTGGTTGAAGTGTGCTGCTGTTTGTTGAAGTGTGGATTGTTCATATTTAATAGGGTATTGACAATCTATTACACTCATTGATAAGCACACTTTGGCTAATGTGTATATTTGACATTGTGATAGCTGATAAGTTTTGTTATATTCGATGCATGGGGTGGTGTGTATGTTTTCAAGGATTAGGTTGGGGGTATTTGGTTTTGGTTATTAATTGGATGTCAAATGTGAACCACGTCATAGAATGACAATTGTACATTAGGACTTGGATGATCATGTTACGATGTATGCTACATTTAATATGTAACGTTAATCTACATACACTATATAGTAAATGACATTTTGTGTTTGTTCGGTTGTCTATGTGTTTGAATGTATATTGTGTCTTTGTTGTGATCAGTGTTTACATACATGTCATTGTACGTTGTGCAAAATTATTAAGGATTTAGGTTTGTAATTGAATGTGGATTGAATCTCATCGCTCGATGTTAAAGTCACGCTGGGTTGAGGGTGATGGTGGTTTAATACATGAGTTGTGTTAGCCGTAAATAATAAAACTTTTTATGACATGCATATCGCATGCCGTTAATACATCAACTATACACGACATGCGTAAATCAGTTGTTAAAAATATTGAACATTTCGCGATGCACAAAAAGTCAACTGTTTAAAATATTGCACTTTCCACGACACGCAATTGCTGTTGTGAAAGGTACGACTGTGTTGGCTTTTTGGCTTTCGAGGGTATTTTCGTAAATGCGAGCATGCCGCAAAGATCAATTAGTCCTTATAGAAATGTTAATTGCCAACCAATTATCAAACGATTGTGTTTTAGTTCTTTCAGCCTCAATGAAGAGGACTTTTACTGGTGGCTTGACTTAGGAGAAATTAAGCAAAATAACAATTAAATGAAGAGCAATTGAAGTATTTCATTAGAATGAAAACTTACAATGATCCAAACTCAGCCTCGTAGAGGTTTACAGCAACAATCTACTTGAAACGACTCCTATGAATGAAGTGCAGTGCAGGAATTTAAAGTACAGGAATGTAAAGAGCAGGAATTTAAAGAGCAGGAAATGTAAAGACTGGAAATGTAAAACTGGAAAAGAAAATATGTAAAGTAAGACTGGTTTGTATGATCTGAGTCTGGGGGTTTTTTCTAGGGTCTTCCCCGCTATTTATACTTGTCAAGGATGACCATCGAACTGCACTTCAAACCGTCGAACTGCTCCTCCATGATCGCTGATCATGCTGCCTTATAAGTAGTTCCACTACGCCATCACTTGCAGTTAGGCTTCCCTCCTATATTTGAATTTGAATCTGAGTAACCGTTAAAGCCACGTCACCTTGCACCTCTTTACTGATCCAATGCTACTCAGATCACATGAGAACCAATACTAACTGCCACGTGTACGATCAGGATCGAAGACATGAATAGTCTTCCCATATTACCCTTATTCTGCCACGTGTTGAATTGTAACTGGCTTGTACAAAATATGTAGCCAACATTACCCCCCGCACTAATATACCTAATACTTAGTGATATTAGTGGATCAAAGCCTTTGTCCCGCGTTTTTTAGAGCGTGTATGGGGTTTACATTCCCCTAGGAATGCAACTGTCATTCATCATCTGCATTAAAACTCTCATTCAATCTTTTGAACACCCCCACCACCTTAGTATTCGAACAGACTGATACATTTTCTATGGCCGAATCAATTTTTCCCTCCATTGATCGAGCACACGAAGAGTCCTATGATGATGCTGCCCCTCCTCGAAAGAACTTTCACGCATTAATTAGCCATCTTTACCCACCTTTCTATATTCAAGTCATGGAAGCCTTTGCAAATTACCAACCTTTGGATTACGAACACATTGCCCTTAATCCTTCGATTCAAAAAGTTGCAGATATAGATACAAGAAGTTCTTCCTCTAACTCCCCCTTGTACTTCGAACAAACTGCTTTCAAACCTTTGATTCGGAAAGTTACAAATATGGACTTGGGAAACTCTTCTTCACAAACCTCTACATGGGATAAAGCTGCAACTTCTTCCTCTTCTGGGGTTTCTGACTGGACAAGCTGGTCAACACCTAAGACCTGTGATCTGAGGGAACGAATCAACCATCATTTTGTTGAGTTCACTGACCCTTTAGAGTTTCCTTCCTACGCTCGAAGTTCAGTGGTCTATCCCTACGTGCCCATTGACCATCGACGTAGTTTGGAGGAGAATCTGCTTGTAGCATGGTACACATCCTCCATGCCTACAAAGATAGTGCACGCTGCCCGGCGCCCGGAAGAAGCACAAGGGTACAACCCATCATTCTTAGCCCAGAAGGTGAAGATTTGTTTTTCTGACTGGCTCGATTATATTAATGCCTTTGTTCCTTTTGCTCCCGTGCCATCTCCCATAATAGAAGCATCCACACCTTCTTCTCCATCTCCTGAAATTGAAGCATCCACACCTTCTTCTCCATCTCCTGAAACAGAAGCATCCACACCTTCTCCTCCGCCAACTCTTTGCTGGACAGAGAGACTGAGGCTTGCCCTTCCCATGGATAAAGTCTTTCCACCTTACAAACCTCCACCTTCCCCTACTCCAACTGAGCGGAAACAAGCTCAACTTCTGCTTGCAGCTTTCTCTCACTTGCCCTTTAATGTTCTTGAGGACGAAGTCCGTCTTAAGAACCTTCGATGGGCTTGTGATATTCTGACTAGGGGACATGTCCTTAATCCCCTTGCCCAAGCAGAACTTCATATATTCCTAGACCAACTTCCATTGCTCCTCTATTGGCATCGAAATTCTATGGCCACTACACAATCTTTAGACCAACTTTCATCTCTTCGAATTCATGCCCAGTACGAAGCAGAGAATTTCATCAAAGAATTTGATGATTTCAAGAATAAAGATTCTGCGTATTGGGATGACTTGGTCATAGACGAATTGGAACAAAGATTGAGAGAGGCAGCTTTCGAAATAAAGGCTGAAGAGCTCTACTACGAAGTGAGAGCACATCAACTCATGCAGCCAATGTTAGAAGAAATAGAAGATATAATAAAGAAAAAACAAAAATTCATTGATCATTGTTGGGCTAAATTTCATGATCTTGTTATTTATTCCATTCCCCTTATTTTTATGAGCTTGAGTTATACCAGATAGGGTCATTCGATGTAATTGCTCTGGCTTTAATATAAACAAAATTCTTCTTTATTTGGCATTGTTCAACCCTGTTTCCATTTGTCTTTAAAGCCAATTCAGAGCTTCAAACTGAACAATCTTATTCTTCGAATATGGACTCAATTGTTAAAAATGAAACACTAAGAATCAACATGAACCTTTCCAATTTATGGAATACAGTTGACATTTTTTGCTGATTTTCATCTAGAAACAGTGCTTCGAATTCAACAGTCTTATCCTTCGAATATGGACTCGATTGTTTAAAAATGAAACACTAAGAATCAACAAGAACTTTTCCAATTTATGGAATACAGTTGACATTTTTGCTGATTTTCATCTAGAAACAGTGCTTCGAATTCAACAATCTTATCCTTAAAGCTATTTTAGTCACAGCCAATATATGGTCATGGCTAGTATGATCAATCAATCCTAAATTGACCATTTTTGCTTCGAACAATAGTTCATGCTTTTTTAGTCCAAAAGACAAAGTCTTTCCGTATATACACCAACCAACTATTGGTTTTGATGTTTCGAACAACAATTCACATCCTTAAGGGGCCTTAAGTTTTGTTTCGAAGGACTTCTCTTTCTGAAGTAAACAAATACTTGAGCATTCTTGCATCCTTAAGTATGGAATGTGCTTCGAAGTCGGCTTCTCTTTTTCGAAGCCGATGTTATTTGACTTTTGGCGCCAAAATTTGGTTTTGAAGCCAAATACTTTACTTCGAAGCTAGCCTCAGCATCCGGGCTGTGTTTTTCCCTCCAAAAGTATCAATATTGAAGGAAACTCTTCGTATTCGTACTTCTAGTACTTAACGACTTACGTAATGTATTTTCCAGACACAAAAGTTTTAAAAACCCTTTTGTTTCGTGCTCTGAAATCACTTGCTCTTTTAACGCACAAACCCTTTTGTTTCGTCCGGCCTCCTTTTTCGACGTGGTTTTCACCACTGTGATCGTCTCGTCAAGGGTTTCAAGCTGGTGTGATCAAAAGTGGATTTCGACCACTTTGATTTCTGGGCATTTCTGAAAACTACACTCTGTTTTTTCCGAAAGAGACTCAACCAGCTCTGATACCACTTTGTTAGGATCAAACACACTCAGAAAATTATCTCTCACACACACAGAACACAATATTTACGTGGTTCGGCCCAATGCCTACATCCACGGAGCAGAAAAGAGAATTTCACTAAAATGGACCAAAAATACAAAACAGAGGAGGAGAACAACTCTTCTCACTCAACTCACAGCTCTCTCTCTCTATTTTCTGATACAATACATCATCTCCCTCCCATCTCTATTTATACACAAAGAGAGGGAGAGAGAGATACCAACCCACCAAAAATGTCTACCCTCTTTAATGGTGAATGGTGAAAATCAACAAGGAACAACAACGTGAACGGAAGGGGGAGCAGCTGCCCAGCTCAGACTTTCACTTCTCTTGAGATGGGAGTCTTCCTACGCCATTCTTCCTTGACTTTCACTATATGCATGCATGGGGTTGGAACAACACGAGGAAGCTGAGAGTCCCAATGAGTAGGATCAAATTCTTTTAGGGTGATTATTGGGTACTCCAGAAGCATGGCCACATGGTGTTCCATGTTATTATGATTGGTGGAGAAGGTGTTATGATTTTGTGTTGGGTGATTGAAGAACATGAGAGACATAATAAATGATGATTGGTGAAAGAGTATGGACACATAGTAGTCCAGGAGTATCTAATAATTTTCCATTCTATTACCAAAATGGAGCTTTTGGAAGCCAGTTAATAATGGAGTGAAGTCTGAATGTTTTGGTTGTAGAGGAGTCAAGTATTGAGACTCATTAATGGAGGTCTTTTTATTAAAATATAATCAAACATTCTCAATTATGTTTCAAGGTATACCCTCAGAGGGAGAAAGATCCTCTATTTAAAGACGAATATGGTTAATCAAGTTTTGACAAGTGTTTAAGAGCATTGAATGCTTATAAGAAAGTTTTGTGGGCTGTTAAATTGTTTCCAAAAGTAGTAAATAAGATCTTGCCAAAAATGATAATTTTTGGCAGTGACAGTTGTCTATCACTGTTGCTGAACAAAACTAAAAAGTGTCGATATGACCAAAGTTAATACCGTATTGGACTAAGTATCACTTTTTTCATTAGTATGGTACCTACCGGTACCGGTATGTTACCGAATACTGTTTCATATTTATCACGAAAGTATTTATATGTACTAAAAATATAATTTACTAACAAATAATTTTTTTTTTTTGAAGTAACAAATAATTTTTAATTTATATCATGAATCACAAATTTATATGTAAAAGAGGCTTAAAAGCATACTATTTCTGCTAAATAACACAATTTAAGATATTTCAAAGAGTATGGAACTCTTGACCAATAAAGGTGGGGTCTTCAGATTTCAAGTTGAAGGTTATGGTGTAATGGAGCTTTGGATGCGTTTAGCGACTTGGATTTGGTTGTTTTTTGTTTGCTTTTTATTTGTTGTAATAATCCTCCCTGTGTGGAGATTGTGTCCCTCCTTTGTGAGGATTTTTTCTCCTCAATGGAAAATTTGTTGTCTCTTTATGAGATCTTTTACTATCATTGTGCGAGATTGATCCAATTTTTTATCGGCTTTACAATGAAGATTTTCTTTCCATCAAAAAAAAAAAAAAAAAAAGAGTATGGAACACAAATTTCTACCATTTTAATATTACAAACCACTATAAAATAAATAAATAAATAAATGGCTGGTATTGTGTGGTATTCACCCCGTATTATGTTTTCCAGCCGGTATTGTCCAGTACCGTCTAGTATTTGTCGGTATTTTAGGCTGAACATAATTGGATTATGTAGGTGTTGTTTTGCTTCTGAAACGGTATGTACCGGCTGGTAGGTACTGGATTGATAAGATTGGATATGATTTAAAAGAGCTTAGCCAATAAGTTGAGAGCACATTTATGAGAAATGGGTTGAAAATAGCCTTTGCTGAATCGGGCTAGGCTGAAAAGTACTGGGCTGATCTCTCACGGCTGAGTTAAGGTTTGGCCAAGCCATGTAGGCTCAACTCTAGCTTGTCTCGCAAGCTTCAGATTGGGGTTGGGCAGCCGTGGTACTGCTGAAAAGGTTGGAACACTGGCTTTGTCAGGGTGAAATGACTATTCACTACAAGAAAATACAGATTTCGCGACTAAAGTTAATTTTTTTCGTCGCTGAAAGTAGTACAAATGGCGACTAAAATGGATTTAGTCGCCAAAATTGTGACTTTTGCCGACTAAAAGGGTTTAGTCGCCGAATACAAGGCTTTTAGCGACTAAAAGGCAGTTTTAGTCGCCCCAATGTGGGGGTTTTAGCGGACTAAAGTCAGTTTAGTAGACAAAAGTGACGGTTTTTGGCGACTAAAATAATTTAGTAGCCAAAAGTGATGTTTTAGTGACTAAAAACACAGATTGGTCGCCGTTCATGTAGGTGTTTTGCCGACTAAACACAGATTGGTCGCTGAAAGTGAAGGTTTTTTGCTACAAAAAAATTAGTAGCTAAAAACTGAGAGTATAGAGACTAATTCAGTTTAGTAGCCAAAAGGGGACGTTTTTGGCGACTAAAAAGGTTTAGTCGCCAAAACTATATTTTTAGGCGAAACTTAATTTTTTTTGCGACTAAATTATACTAGTAGCCGAAAATGATAGAATTGGCGACTAAAATTTAATTTAGTCGCCAAAAGTGGCCTAAATTTTTTTTTAGTAAATAATTTATTTTTTACATAAAGTATATTGAATTAAAAAAATTATATTTTATATATTATTTTGTATTAATAGCGGTTAATATACTATATAAATATATATATTGCATATATATTCATGTGATATTATAGTGGCATAGTGGAGTGTGAAAACCACATTTTATTATTCTTAGAAGAAAATAAATAATAACAACATAATAATCTTGTGGGTGTTTAATATTTGATATTTATAAATTATTAAGATTTATTTTGGAATTAGAAATTAAGGGTCCAAAATGGCTTTAAGTAAGAGAGAGAGAAGAAGTCGAATCAATTTAATCCTAATTATGGACCCATTTGGGAGTTTAATTAAATATTCGTTTTAGTTTAGTAGAATTGAGATTCAATTAATTAGATCCTAATTGAGTTGATTAAGTCATGAGGATTGGGAATTTTGGTTATTATAAATTTAATTTAATTAGGATGTGCCCAATTTGAATATATAAAATTAATTGACGGAAATTTGGAGTCCGATCAGAAATTGAAGGCCTAAATGATTTGGGAAATCAAAATTGATGATGGCAATAAGTTCGATTTATTACTTGGCCTTTTGGGAGTCTGATTAAAAATCTGATTGAGATTGATAAATTTGAATTATAATTAAATTGGGCTCTAATGGAAGTCAAATTAGACTGATGACTGATTAAATTATGTGGGATTGTGACTAGTCATAATTAATTTAATGAGGTGCTAATTGAAATTTATTAAGACTAAGTGTTGCTTAATTAAATAAATTAAACATAAATTGAATCTAGGATTAAGAATGTATGTGGGTGTGGGTGTGCAAAGAAGTCTGTTGGGTGTACTGAGAAACCAGATTTGTGTGTGTATGGGTGTTGTGTGGAGGCTTAAATCAAGGTGCACGTGTGCATGATGTGTAAACAAGAGATGGGTGCATGTATGTAAGTGGTAAAGAGTTGAATCAAGACCCATTTTTTGGGGTGTTCTGCTGGGAAGAAATGCACGGGAGAGAGAGAGAGAGAGAGAGAGAGTTTTCAAGAAGAAGGAAGAAGAAGAAAGGAAGAGGGTTTTATGGGTTACCAAATTCAAACTAAAAATTGTGGAAAAATCATTTTAAGGTAAGAAATCTCACCCACTTCTTTCTATTGTTTAAATAATCTAGATATAAATTAATTCAAGATGAATTTTGAGAGGATTAAATGAAGATTTGTAGATCAATTATATAAATGGATAGAAATTAGATTTTGCATGTAAATCAAGTTAGGTTGTAGATTATGAGTGATGATTTCTTAAATTTGTTAAACTTGGACTCAAAATCATGTAATTAATAGGAATCAACAAGAAGACCAAGAAATCTTGAGTTACGCTTTAAGATCATGGATATATATTTGGAAATTAAATAGTAAGAGTTTGATTTATTTTTATTCTTCACAAATTAAAAACCCATCCTTGCATGCATGTGGATGATCATGGAAAATAAACTAGAAATTAAATATTTTAAGCTTGATTTGTGTTTTCCTCATGAATTTGGGCTTCATCTTTACATGCATCAATGGAATTTTAGGAGATTTGAAGAATTAATTTCATGTTGGATATAAGAAGAACAAGTAAAGATTATTGAAGATGTTTTTGGTCCCTTAAATCTGCCAGGAAGTTGTACGAATTTTTAGACAATTTTATACTCAAAATTTGAAGATGATTTATTCTACAAATTTGTTGATAATGATGTCTAGTTCATCCACAAACTTTTTCAACAATTATTGAGTTTTGTACGAATTTATACAGATTTTTAACCAAATCTGGAGCCATAGACAGATTTTATTATGTGTTTGAAAAATCATTAAAAATTTTATATTAAACCAAATCTGATAATTTCTAAGCAAAAAATGAAATTGAGAAGTCTAGTTTAATAATAAATATTTAGATCATGGAATTGATTTATAAATTTAAGTATGGAATTAATTTAAGAAAATGTGATAAATCTGTGTCATAAACACTCTTGGAATTTTTTAAGAATTATTTATAACTTATTTTTGGAAAATGCTTTCTGAAAAATGACAATAACATGTTTATTGAGTATTCTGTAGATTTATATGAATTTTAGAGTTGTATAAGTAATTTATTATAATTGTATTTGCAAGACATACATTCTGAAAATTTCTGGACAGATTTAAGATCATTACTTCAATTATTTATTTGGATAAAAATCAGTTATTGTGTTGGTCTAATTCATCAAATATTGTAAATTAGTAATCCATATATGGGTGTATTGTAGTTTATTTAATATTGTGCTAGTCTAATCTTGTAGATTAAAAGTCCATGCATGTGTGTAATTATAAATTATTTCTATTCTTTGGGTATCTAAATTATTATTTCATACCATGGTTTAAATAAATTGTTTATTTAAATTTTGTACAATTGTTTATTATTGTGTGACATGTGTAATATTTTATGTTCGGATTTTAATGAGTTGGTATAAATTATTTGTAATTAAAAATTTGAAATTTATTTGTGATTAATATCAAAATTAACTGAAATGGTTAGCGGCTTACACACAAAGTTAACAATTGACGGTTAATACCAGTTGTTCAGGGTGAGTCTTGGTTTTAAAGAGTGTATGAAATTAAGGGTTGACGGTCAATACCGGTTGTTCAGGGTGAGCCCTGGTTTTGAGAATTCTCACGTAAATTGTGTTGCGAAACTCTAAGATGGCACGGGACTTATTTGAACCATTTTCGGTATTCGGTTTTGGAATAAGGGTGGACGTGCAGGTGGCACACAGGGAGGTTACGTACCCCTGGCAGACCGTTTCCTTGGGGCAGACCGTGATGTCACGACTCGGGTATGTAACCCTGGTGCATGGGCATCATTGGTAGTTACTGTAGGTAACATTTAAACATTTGACCAAGGGAGGGTTTCAAATTAACCGTTGCCATGCTTAGTAGTTGGTAAGTTAAATCTCTTTGGTGAGATTTCGAGTGTCACCTAATTTATTAAAATCTAACTATTGTAATTTATGTTTACAATTATATTGTTATCTCATGTTTAGAAGCTCATTATTTTTCTCTTAAAAAGAATGGTAGGTTGGTTATATTTCTTACTGTGTTGCAAAACTCATGGCATATATTTTTGTTGCCTGGCGTTTTATGCCAGATTTTATGTTCGGATTCTAATGAGTGGGCATTTTTCTTATGATGAAATACTGCCTCTGTTTGTCATTTTATTTATTTATTATCTATTGTTATTATTTCAACTGATGGTATTCCTATTATGCTTATTAAATGCTACCTGTCATTCTGTTACTACATATTATTCATTGTGGGTATTATTATCGGGGTGGGTATTTCGGGTTGTAGTATCTTATTGAGCTCGTCGCTCATTGGCATCCTCGTTGCCTGGCGTTTCATGCCAGGTACCGAAGAACCGAAGGAAACACGAGGTGTTGAAAGGCAACATTCAGCCCTGATTAGCTTGAAGCGTGCCAAAGTTCCATGAACCATCTTTCTGAGTTTTCTAGTTTTTCTCTACTGGAGTTGTAATTGAAGAACTTTTAGTTTTGGTGTTGTAATTAATGGATGATGGTAAATTTTGGTGGCAACATTGATGAGGATTCTTAATTAAGAAAATTGATTTTAAGTTTCAAACCTTATTATGATGTCCCCAAATTTTTGGGGCGTCACATGGAGGGAGTGTGTTGCAAAAAGTTTGGCGTGTGGTGTTGGGATGTCTCAGGTTCGAAACCTGCGAGCAACAGGTTCAACAATTTTTTTTTTTTAAAATATGCTTTTGGCAACTAAAACAGGTGGTCGCCAAAAGCTTCAGTATTGGCGACGAAAAAAATAGTCGGGAAATGTATAAATTAAAAAAAAAATAATTTACTATTGGCGACTAAAAATTTAGTCGCCAAATGTATAATTAAAAAAAAATGAGCTTTGGCGACGAAATTTGTGGTCGCTACAGAGTTTGTTTTTGGCGACTAAAAGTGGGTTAGTCGCCAATACCTTCCGCGACGGTTTACCAGCGACCAACATGGCGACTAAAAAATTTAGTCGGGAAAACCTAAAACCCGACTTTTGGCGACTAAAAAATCACTTTTGGCGACTAAAAATTTAGTCGCCAAAAGTGATTTTTTTTGTAGTGATTGCATTGCTTCAGTAATGGATTTGAGCCATTGTTTGCTTTGAGTTGTTGTACCAAGTCCATGAGGCACTTGCCCATGTGTTTTAGGGTTGTTCTGCTGCTGAAATGAGCCAACAGTGTACTGTTCTGGAGGCTTTTTTCCTCGGGCTGCTGCCAAGCCACTTAAAGTCTTTTTACCCTTGTTCAAACTTATTGGACAAAATTTGACCGTCCAACAAGCTACGTCTTATCAACGACTATTTGTTTAGACTTTAGTGTCCGAACATTTTCATATTGTTTGGCCTTGGTAACGAGAGTCTGAGACTCCCAAATGCAATATATGTATATAACAGGGATCCTCATCACATCCTCCAGTCTTGCACATAAAATAATTGATCTTCCAGTTTCATTTGTGAAGGGGGCATAATTATTCAAGCCTAGTTGTATGTAACCTTGTTGGATTGGACGAAGGTCCCTACTAGACTGGACGAAGGTCCTTACTGGACTGGACGAAGGTCCCTACTCCGTACTCAAGCCTAGTTGTATGGAACCTTGTTGGATTGGACGAAGGTCCCTACTAGACTGGACGAAGGTCCTTACTGGACTGACGAAGGTCCCTACTCCGTACTCAAGCCTAGTTGTATGGAACCTTGTTAGACTGGACGAAGGTCCCCACTCCGAAGTGGGCTCTCTCTCTCCACTCTATGATGGGCCGAGCTAAGGGATCAGTCTTGGCCCACTCCCCACTCCGAAGAGGGGAAGACCATGGGCCTGGCCTAGCACCACTCCCCACTCCGAAGAGGGGAAGACCATGGGCCTGGCATAGCACCACTCCCCACTCCGAAGCGGGTAATCCATAACATGGGATCCAAGGCTCCCACTCAACGACAACATGAGTGCTAACAGATCAGTCAATACTCTGTAAAGTAAAAAGCATGTGGTGTCCGCGAATGACGGATCTTGCTCCCCTCTATTAAGGGATGTGCTACAATCATGGCTGAAGACTAGGCGTAGAATGAGGGAGCTTGATGAAGAAGTCATATGATCCTTATAAAAGGTAACCGGACTCTCCTTGAAAGGCGATCTCTTAACTTTAGAAACACACTGGCCTTCTCTATCTTGTCTCTACCAATCCCCGGTACTGACTCGACCGTCGGAGGGGTTTCCGACCAACCCCGGTCGGGCAGCCTAACTATTTGTTCCTTGTGCAGGCCTCCACCATGGTGCACCAGGGTTCGTCCAAAGTTCCATCTTACTCTATTGCGGAAACGGTCCGCACATTTGGCGCCGTCTGTGGGAACGTTCTCTGATTGCTTTGTGACGAACTCCGACGATGGATGTTGAAGGAACCTCGCAACCAGGGATTGGAGAGAAGACTCCAGGAACGGAGAGAACCAAAGATAAGGGTCTGGCCTTCCCTACCGGGAACGACAACCAGATGGACCACGACAGTCCGACCCTCCGTACGGCGGAGCGACGTCATGCCGTCGCCTATCGATCATCTCAACGGCTATTTGTTGAGAAGGACCACCGTGATCGTGTTATCGACTCGATGAGTCTGGAGATTGAGGAGTTACGTGCTCAACTGAGGAAGCAGATGGTACCTCAGGGTGAGCCAAGGAAGTCCGGAGGGGGACCGTCGCAGCAACGGAGGTATACTCCCTCCACCCCCACGACGTGAACGGTCTAACTACGATCCTGCTCGTGGTGAGCGTAGCCGGCAATTCCGGTACGCAGTGAGGGAGCCAGTAGTAGGACAGAGAATCCTCGAGAAAACTCTCGCAAGAGACAAAATCCATTAGTCATTATTCAGCAATCTCTCCTCCTCCGCGCCGTCGTGACGAGCGACCGCGTGACTTGAGGACATGGTTGAACGACAACCAAGAGGATGACCGACGGTCGAACAAAGTAGCGAACGGCAATTAGAAAGGGAAAAGAGGCATCTAGATCGGTCCGTTCATCAGATAGAGCGTCGTGCTCTGGACCGACTAGTCTCTTCCCCCTTTGCACGAGATTGAATGGTGGAAGCTCCTCATAAGTACAGTCCACCGAAGTTTATCCTCTATGATGGGAAGTCAGACCCCCTAACTCATAAGCCATTACCGCCAAATGATGTCACTTTGGAATCAGAACGATGCGTTCATGTGCAAGGTTTTTGCCTCTAGCCTTGGTGAGCATGGCCTCCGGTGGTATGACAAGCTTCCTCCTCATCAATCTATGATTGGGCTCAGCTCTCCGAAGCCTTCGTCGCACGGTTTGTTTCTAATAGCCGAATCCCGAAGGGATTGGATACCTTGTTCAATACTCGGAAGGATAAAAAGGAGTCTTTGCGCGAATATGCTCGGCGATATTGGGAGGCATATGGCGATTTGGAAGAAGATGTTTGTAGTGAACCGTTGGCAGCTCTATACTTCAAACAAGGTCTCCCCCCTTCACATAAGCTCAGGCAGTCATTGACGAAACGACCCGCCTCTGACTTGAAAGAGCTGAGGGCTCGAATAGAGGAGCGAGCCCGTGTGGAAGATGACACAGCCTCTATACAAGTGTCAGTTGCAGATGAGGGAGTTAAGGACTCTTGGCAACATAGAGCCGAACAGCCTAGGAGGGAGGACCAAAGAAAGAGGTATGGCCAAAATAAGCAACCAACCATGCAAACCGAAGAAGAAAGGAGTAGATCCTACGAAGCCATAACCACTGTGTTCACGGAGCCGATCTACAGGCTCTTGGAAAAAATCAAGGGAGAACCCTACTTCGTTTGGCCTCCTAAGATGATGGGGGACCCTGCTCGGCGCAACCAGGAGTGGCGGTGCACCTACCATCGTGAGAAAGGGCATAAGACGCAGAACTGCAGAGACCTTAAGAGGCATCTCGAAGACTTGGTTACTGCCGGCCATCTCCAGCAATGGATCGATGTGGAAAAGACAAGGGCAAAACAGGGACAACTCCCAATCCCTCTACCAGAGGACCAAGCTCCAAGGCTAGTGATAAACGTTATCCATGGGATGACCGACCCCCAAAGGGAGAATGCCCTTCGTGGCGAGATTCAGAGAGCCACGCACTTGCAACAAGTCATGTCAGTAGGACCATTGCTCAAGAAGTCTAGAACGGAAGCAAAGCCCTCTCAATTCAACATTGTGTTCTCTGAGAAAGATCTAGAAGGGATCCAACATCCTCACACTGATGCCCTGATCGTCACCGTCGGTGTGGCAACAAATTTGATGTGAAACGGGTCCTAATTGATCAAGGGAGCGCGCTGACATTATGTATTATGACCTTTTCAAAAAGCTAGGTCTTGATGAGCAACACTTAATCCCTGCAGTCTCCCCTCTGGTCGGCTTCAATGGACAGACAGAGTGGCCGCTAGGCCGGATACCTTGTCCGTCACAGCAAAGTCCAAAGTGGTCCCTGTCGACTTCTTGGTGATCAATACTTCATCTCCTTACAATGCAATACTGGTCGACCTTGGATTCATACAATGGAGGCAGTGCCATCCACTTACCACCAGGCAGTCCGTTTCCCAACAAAGAGTGGGTGGAGGAGATCAAGGGTGACCAAGTAGCGGCAAAGCACTGCTTCATCGCCGCCATGAAGTCTAAACAAGCATGTAAGGAAGTCCAGATGGTCGAACTGCCTGATCAGCCTGTACTGGAAGACGTTGGTAGAGTGCCAACAGAGAAGATGGTGGAGGACCTCGAAACGATCTTGGTGGGCGGAGGAGATCCAGACAAGTTCTTTCTACTCGGCACTTCGCTTCTCGCCAGAGAGAGGGAGCAATTGCTAACTCTTCTCCGCAAGAATATAGAAGTATTTGCCTGGTCTGCTTACGAGACTCCTGGGTTGGACCCAACCTTTGCATGTCACCAACTCAATGTCCAACCAGCAGCTCGGCCCGTAGTCCAAAAGAGCAGACGATCATCCGCAGAACATACAGAAGCGGTCATCCAAGAGGTAAACAAGCTCCTAGTGGCAGGGGTCATACGAGAGGTACAATATCCGAAATGGTTGTCCAACACTGTCGTGGTGAAGAAAAAGAATGGAAAATGGAGGGTGTGCGTCGACTTCACCAGCCTCAACAAAGCTTGTCCTAAGGACAGTTTTCCTCTCCCACGGATAGACCAACTGGTAGATGCAACTGCTGGACATGAACGGATGAGCTTCCTAGATGCCTACAGTGGCTATCATCAAATCCCCCTGTTTGGCCCTGACCAGGAGAAGACAGCATTCATTAGCCCAAGGGGCACCTACTGCTACAAAGTGATGCCCTTCGGCCTGAAGAACGCCGGTGCGACCTATCAACGGATGGTCACTAAATTGTTCAAGGACCAACTAGGCAAGACTATGGAGGCCTATATAGATGATATGGTGGTCAAAAGTAAATTGGCCGAACATCATCTGAGAGACTTGGAGGAAGTGTTCCAAATCCTGAAGACCCACAAGCTGCGCTTGAACGCCTCGAAATGTGCATTCGGGGTCGGTTCAGGGAAGTTCTTGGGATACATGGTGACCAGGCAAGGTATCGAAGTCAATCCCGACCAGATCAAAGCCCTCCAAGACATCGAAGCACCTACAAAGGCTAGGGAACTCCAAAAGCTTGCTGGTATGGCTGCAGCATTGAATCGTTTCATTAGTCGGTCCTCTGATCGAATGAGACCCTTCTTCCAACTCCTAAGGAAGAAAGCAGACTTCAAATGGAGTGACCAGTGCTCCGAAGCACTCACAGAATTGAAAAAGTATCTTTCTTCCCCTCCCTTTTGTCTACTCCAGTCCCCAACGAAGAGCTCTTTCTTTACTTGGCTGTCTCCGATCACGCTGTGAGTGCAGTCTTGATTAGAGAGGAAGGGAAAGAACAAAAGCCAGTATACTACGTTAGCAAAACCCTCTTGGATGCCGAAACCAGATACCTACCTCTAGAGAAGCTGGCATACGCCCTACTGATAGCTTCTAGGAAGCTTGCTCACTACTTCCAAGGACACACTATCAATGTCCTCACAGAGTACCCTCTAAAGTCTGTGTTCAGCCGAGCTGATTTCTCGGGCCGGACAGCGAAGTGGGCAGTAGAATTAGGAGAGTTTGATATTAAATTCCAACCACGGATTGCTATCAAAGCTCAAGTGTTAGCAGACTTCGTAGCTGAGTTCACTCCAGGACCGACCGGCCCCTCCGAAGGGAGCTCGGCCTTAGCAACTGAAATCCACAACACTCATCAAACCCCCGCTGAGGCATGGAAACTTTTCATTGGAGACATTTGGCAGTTGTTCGTTGATGGATCCTCCAACCAAAAGGGTTCTGGAGCGGGAATGGTCCTTATTTCACCAGAGGGGTTTATTTGGGAGCAAGCTGTCAGACTGGGATGGAAAGCTTCCAACAACGAAGCAGAGTACGAGGCTCTGCTAGCTGGTCTCCGTAGCGCAGAACACTTTAATGCAGAGGAGTTGCTCGTTTATAGCGACTCCCAACTTGTGGTGAACCAATTGACTGGACTATATGAAACTCGCGACGACCGGATGACATCCTATGCAGAACAAGCCAAGCACCTGATCCGCAAATTTCAAGCTATCAGGGTTGTGAAAATTGGCCGTGACAGAAATAGCCACGCCGATGCCTTAGCCTGTCTTGGCTCTTCGGTAGACTCAAAAAATGGTCGCAAGATATGGGTCGAATTTGTTCCTCAACCAACTATCGATCCACCTAGCTCGGTCCTTTGTACTGACCTTGGTCCGAGCTGGATGGATCCTCTCCTTGCCTTCTTAAAAAATGGCGCTCTTCCAGATGACAAGAAAGAAGCACATAAAACAAGGCACCGAGCTGCGCGATTTTGGGTCTCACCTTCGGGCAAGCTCTACAAAAAGTCTTACCTCGGTCCGTATCTTCTTTGTGTTCACCCCAATCTTGTGGAGAACTTTCTTTATGAAATCCACGAGGGGATCTGTGGCAGTCACACTGGAGGTCGGTCCTTGGCACACCGAGCCCTCACTCATGGGTACTGGTGGCCGCGTATGCAGAAAGATGCCCAACAGTATGTCCAGAAATGCGACAAGTGCCAAAGGTTTGCCCCACTCATTCATCAACCAGCCAAGAACCTAACTCCCCTCACCAGTCCATGGCCATTTGCACAATGGGGTCTGGACATCGTTGGACCTCTAGCAAGAGGTACTGCTAACAAAAGGTTCTTCGTTGCTGCCACTGACTATTTCACTAAGTGGGTGGAGATTGAAGCCTTAGCAAGCATAAAGGAAGCTGACATGAAAAGGTTTGTTTGGAGGAACGTCATTACTCGGTTCGGCATCCCAAGGGCCTTACTATCTGACAACGGCACCCAGTTCGATGGGAAGGTTTTCAGGAAGTTCTGTTCTGACTTAAAAATTGAGTTCCGAAATTCTACTCCAGTCTACCCTCAAGGCAACGGTCAAGCTGAAGCATCTAACAAGACGGTTATCAATGGGATGAAGAAGCGGCTGGAGAAGGCCAAAGGCAAATGGGTGGAAGAACTGCCAAACGTTCTGTGGGCGTATAGAACAACACCACGGCGATCGACAGGGGAGACGCCTTACTCTCTCACTTATGGGATGGAGGCCATCATCCCCTTGGAGGTCGGCCTTCCCACTATTCGGTCTGAAATCTTTGAACCAACAAACAATGATGAGGCCATCGCCCAGGCTCTTGACCTGACAGAGGAGCGCAGAGAAGCCGCGCTCATTCGTCTGGCAGCATACCAGCAACAACTTACTAGAAGTTTCAATAAAAATGTGCTAATTCGCCAATTTCTACCTGGAGATCTGGTGCTAAGGAAGGTCATGGATCATAAGAAGGTCCCTGGTGAAGGGAAGCTCGGCCCTAACTGGGAAGGGCCTTACAGAGTTACCTCTGCCTTAGGCAACGGAGCTTACTACCTGACTGACCTACAGGCAAGCCCATTCCTCGTCCTTGGAATGTTGCCAACTTGAAGAAATATATCAGTGATGAAATGATCTAAACAGCTTTTGAATGTAATCGCAATTCTCTAAGTATTATTGAAATCACCTTTTCCTATGAATTGTGTTCTTTTTCATATGTGTCGTACATATTTTCGCTCGACAATTGAGCAAGAACGGGTTACAGGTCTTAACCTACACCCTAGCCTGCAAACTCGCCCTTCGGTTGGAGTAAGGCGCCAAGTGGTATAGCTTGGTGGAATTTGTGCCAAGTATCGTTACTTGAAAGCATGGTCCATGGTAACAACTCGCGCTCAACGAAGAAGCCGAGTTACACTCTACGATGAGTTAAGCTTGACCGAATCAAGTAAAAGCTCGAGCAACGAAATGCCCGGCCGAATCCAACTAGACATTTCTAAGGCGCAAAGCCTGGTCTGCCAGATTAGACGCCCTATATAGTCTCAGAGCCTCTGCTCAGCTAGGGACATGGAAAGTTCTTTCTTCTAATTTTTCTAAGGCACAACGCCTATTTTGCCCAAATAAACAGTCCACTCGGCCACAAAGCCTTTGCTTGGCCGGAAGGCATGGAAAATTCTTTCCTCAAATTTTTCTAAGGCATAAAGCCTAGTTTTACCGAACAAATGGCCTCCTTCCCTACGGCGTCTCTGCTCGGATTGGGGGCATCAAGAGTTATTTCTTCCAATTTTTTTTTTACGACATGGAGCCTAGTTAGACCGAACAGGCGACCTCCTTCTCTAGAGAGCCCCTGCTCGGCCGGGGGCAAGCATAACACATACAAGCATAAATTGAAAATTGAAGTTCAAGACATACAAAATTCAACAAAGCATGACATCACTATAAAGCATCCATTACAAAAAGAGGAGCTCAGCCTTACAAAATGACTATGTCAAACTAGCCGAACTCCAACACTTACTTACTCCAAAAAAAAAAAAAAAAAAAAAAAGAGGAAAACAAAAAGAGAAAGACGCATGAATGTATACGGTATAATAATAATAATAATAATAATAATAAATAAAAATAAAATATAAATAATAAATATATATAAATATAAATAAATAAATAAAATAAAACAATAAAAAATAATAATAATAATAAAAAATGTACAACCGAGCTGCAAGTTGTATCCATTTCTTTTTAATATTCAGCTCGGCCAATCGAGCACCAAGTCAAGAAGGCCAAACATACAACTCTGCACAGATTGGAAAACAATTTGCAAGTAATAAAGTGGTGGGCCCCAGGTAATATTCAAAATGTGTTATTTTCAAAGACAAAGCTGGAGTCTATATACACAATGCCAAACTAATAAAAAAAAATAATAATAATAAATAAGGAATTAGGTGGAATTCGGGCCCACTTAACTAATTTATGCAAATTCAAGCATTTGAATTAATAAAACAATGCAATTCTAAGTCCAAATAAACTTTCATGCCAAATCAAAATCTTAAAGTGGGCCGAGATATCTATTAAAAATATATACATATATATATATAATTAAATTTGAAGGTCAGACTATACTTTGAACAAATTAGACTGAATACAAATAAATGGCTTCCACTCAATAATTTTTAGTGCAAGCCAGGGGGCAAATGAAGGGGGCATAATTATTCAAGCCTAGTTGTATGGAACCTTGTTGAATTGGACGAAGGTCCCTACTAGACTAGACGAAGGTCCTTACTGGACTGGACGAAGGTCCCTACTCCGTACTCAAGCCTAGTTGTATGGAATCTTGTTGGATTGGACGAAGGTCCCTACTAGACTGGACGAAGGTCCTTACTGGACTGAACGAAGGTCCCTACTCCGTACTCAAGCCTAGTTGTATGGAACTTTGTTAGACTGGACGAAGGTCCCCACTCCGAAGTGGGCTCTCTCTCTCCACTCTATGATATGCCGAGCTAAGGGATCAGTCTTGGCCCACTCCCCACTCCGAAGAGGGGAAGACCATGGGCCTGGCCATAGCACCACTCCCCACTCCGAAGAGGGGAAGACCATGGGCCTGGGCATAGCACCACTCCCCACTCCGAAGCTGGTAAATCCATAACATGAGATCCAAGGCTCCCACTCAACGACAACATGAGTGCTAACAGATCAGTCAATACTCTGTAAAGTAAAAAGCATGTGGTGTCCGCGAATGACGGATCTTGCTCCCCTCTATTAAGGGATGTGCTACAATCACGGCTGAAGACCAGGCGTAGAATGAGGGAGCTTGATGAAGAAGTCATATGATCCTTATAAAAGGTAACCGGACTCTCCTTGAAAGGGAGAGCTCTGAACTCTAGAAACACACTGGTTTTCTCTATCTTGTCTCTACCAAACTCCGGTACTGACTCGACCGTCGGAGGGGTTTCCGACCAACCCTCGGTCGGGCAGCCTAACTATTTGTTCCTTGTGCAGGCCTCCACCATCGGTGCACCAGGGTTCGTCCACAAAGTTCCATCTTACTCTATTGCGGAAATCGGTCCGCATTTGGATGATCAATTAATCTCAAACCCAAGATGAAGCTATTTGATCTTGAATAATGTCTGGGTGCCAAGACACAATAGCCATCAAAATCTCATCAAAAGCTTGTCCAATTTAGCTTTTCTTCTTGCCAGTTTCTATTACCAAAGTTGTCTTTCAAACAACCCCCAATACAATGTATTCCAAAGAAATTGATTTTGTCATTTGACATTGCCAAATTTGTGGCCTCATAGGTCACTAGCCTTTCAAAGGGTATGAATTATATCCCCATGGGATGTGTAGAGCTGGATTTGTTATTGAAGTTGCCTTCCTTCCATAGCATTTTAGCCTCATCCATTTTTTCTTTTGCTTCTTTTCCTAGCAGAAACGTGTGACCAAATCATCTGTTAAAAAAAAAAAAAAAAAAAGGTGTAACCAAATCAGAAAACCACCTATAAAACACTTTCACATTAGTTCCACCTTCCAAAAACTCTTCAGCCCTTCCTATGAACCCATTAAGTTTTTCAATCTAGCACTTGGCATCTTCTTGAATTTTTTCAATCTAGTGATTGGAAAATGTTTCTGCAATGTTTTATGCTTTTAAAAAATGAAAAACATATTCCATCCAAATTAGGTCATCTTCTGTTTGAATGCTGAAAATTGCCTTCCATTAATTTCTATTTTCCATTATACCGAGCACTAAAATATGCGAACAACTTTTTTTACCGAAACAAATTTACATGATGAGTATTGAAGATGATTTTTTTTTTTTAATCTTTCTTTCTTGCCTTTTATTTTTTATTTTTTGCATGGTGTTATTTGGGATACAATTTAAAGCTATTTAATACTTCAGATACTAAAAAAACCTACATACTAAGGTCACTTAAAAAGAACTACTATTCTTGACCAAAGTGGCTTTTTGTATTTGTACATATATGAGTTCTGGATCATGCTAATTTCAACTCACATGTCGTTAAGGTAAAGAAAATACCAAAAATAATTAGACTTTCAATCCACTGTACGTTTCTGCATTATGAATAGAATGCAATGCAACTTAGTTCACGCAGACAAAAAGTTAGCTTTTTACACAATTCACCTTAACTCAGACATATTTAACTTTGTTTTATGAATAGAATAAGCAACGGACAGCAGTTAGCATTATTTATATATTCAATTCCATAAATTATTGAAAAGGGCAAAGCTAGAATTCAAAGCTTACCTCTCTTTTTGTAAACAATTACGGGAAGGCAAATGGTTGCCGCAGAGTTCACAATGGAGATGGAAACCCCAATATTCTATTGTTAAGAAGACGAAAATATTCTTTTCCTGGTTTGATGTGTCTGGCACAATGCTTGATACTTTGCTTCCACGGATGAAAGGTTGGAAAGAACATATACCAGCTCCTCCTTTTTCTCTTTTCATTTTCCATTCGATCTTCTTCTTTTTTTTCTTGAGAAAAAGGTTATACACAGGCTTGACTCACTGAAATACATGCATAAATTATGATGATGATGATGACGACGACGACGACAACAGATATAATGATAAGAACTTAGAAGACAAGTGGGCTATCCATTAAAGAACCTTACTTACAACAGTTTAATAGCACAGTCAGCAGTGTTTTTAGAGTTGTTGGTAAATGGAGTTGGCCTGCAAATTTACTGGTCTGTTTCAGTGAAATTGTGTATTCCTGCTAAATTTGCTCCCAAATCCCAATTGTTTTGTTAAGGTTTTTGTTAGATGGACACTTACTGCTAATGTGTGTGCTCACACGCATGTAGATGGTCTTCCTTGCATTAGACGAGAACACAAAAATATAATTATTAAAACCCCAATTCTCAATCAATTACTCTGTCCAATAACTAAAAGATTACCTTTTCCGATTTTTTCTTTTTGGTGTTGGTCATGCAAAATAGTATTTGGTATAGTTGACAAACAGTCATGACATGAAGAATATATGCAGGTGGGAGTGAATAAAGTAGTTTTTGCTAGCTCTGTCAATCTAAGTAATTTGATCGATTGGAATAGGAGCGTTGGAGTTGAAAAGACTTTCTTCTATCGATCACGAGGTATTATAAAAATGTACAATACATTCAAGTAGATCACAATGTAAACATGGCCTTTATTTAAACTAGTATCCAAATAGTGCAAAGTGAGGCTCTTGCTCAGAAACATTAATGACAACAAGCACACCCTTGCACAAGCTAAAAGGTGAGCATTAACAGAGCTTCCATTGAGACAAAGTTAATTGTTTCTTAGATTGCTCTTCGAAAGTAGTCTGTGCCTCCTGAATATAAGAGAAATATGTGAAATCATTTTTAAGTAAACTATAAACTGTGAATTCATTGTTCACCAGTACTGAAATGGTCCAAAATGTTTGTTTGATGGTTCTCAAAAGTCAACTCAACAAGCCTTTATATTTCACTTCTATGTCCAAACAGGGTCCATGTATTTGGGCAAAATATTTTATGTTCTTCAGCATTTCTTTTATTTTTTATTTTTTATTTTTTTGATCAGGAGAAGGGAAATTTATTGATGAAATTGAAATGGTTGCAAAGTAAACACAACAATGTACATCAATAAAAAGAGTTGGCAAGACACCAACGAACAGGAACCAGAAAATCAGAGCGAGAGAAAGAGAGAAAAGGACCCAACAAAGCTTAACACCACCCAAAACAGCAAGAAAACATAGCTGTTAAAAGACAAAAGCAAGGCAAGCATTCACAATCTTTTATGAGAATCCTAAGCCAACTACGAAACTGCATTTTGAAGCTAGAATTTCAGCATATTTAATGAGGCAACACCAGAGAGAGAGAGAGAGAGAGATTACCTTGACATTGAAATGCTTTTGCATAATCAGAACATTATCCCAACATCATCCACTTTGATTGTCTTCAGTTATGGTTTGCTTTGGACCCTGGAGGGAGTGGTAGAAGTAAAGTCTTCATTTTAGAGCAATCTTTCTCAATTACTCATTCGAGGATGACCATTCAAAGTAGATCTCCCAGTACAAAAACTATAGAGATATGAACAATGTTCCGTTTTTTTTTTTTTAAGACTTTTGAACACCATCTTATCAACTATAGCTTCTTTTTCCTCTTTCTCTTTCCCTAGGTTTTTCTTTACAACATCGTCCTCCAACTTCTCACAGTCGTATCAAACTAAAATTTCTATTGAGATGTCAGCTTCCTCAGGAAACAAATTTGTAACAACCCCGTCCCACATCAGAAGTTTGCATGGGTGATCTTGGGCATATAAAAGCACCACTAACTTGCTACTAAGTAACTTGGACTTAAGCTTTGGGTCAAGTTGGTCGACCCACAGGTTACTTGGGCCAAAAGGTAGCGAGGCGTTTTACAAAACACAAAGCAATAAAGCAGGACTTGGATTCCTCATCCTGCAGCTAATCATAGCTCAACTTAAGACTTCCATACACTAATTGATCGACACCTTCAATGGTTTTTTGAAATGATTTATTTAAGTTTATAAGTTGCCTCTTTCCATTGTCCAAACTTGGCATTCAATGTGGGGGAGTCAAGAACATCGCCAGCATCTAAAGCATCACATCCAGCAAACCTTACTTGGGAAGGAACGACTACTAAGAATTTCAAAACTTTAATTGACTAAATGAGCCAGCATTCCTTCTAAAGCATCACATCAAGCAACCCTTACTTGGGAAGGAACAACTGCTAAGAATTTCAAAACTTTAATTGACTAAATGAGCCAGCATTCCGTCTGAAGCATCACATCAAGAAACCCTTACTTGGGAAAGAATGGCTACAAAGAATTTCAAACTTAACAGTAAAAAATAATTGACTAAATGAACAACCATCTGTTGAAGATATAACTTTTGTTCCCACAAACTGAATTTCTACAGAATTCTTGAAAATTTTATACATTTAGTCCACTTCAAATGAAATGTGGCACCATCATACAAATAAAATTAGTGGCATATCTAAAGTGTAGAATTTTCTAATTACATGATAATTTATAAAATAGAATTACCTCTACTTTGAAATAGATTTGCACAAACTGATTCAAGTCCATCCCCTATAGCAGTATTTTCTTGAAGTTATCAGATACAACTTCCTTCAGTTTTGGTGTGCTTTGGATCTCGCTGGAAGTAGCGACAGCGGCAGCGGCAGTGGTAGCGGCAGTGGCAGCAAGTCTTCATTTTGGGGCACTCTCTCACTCTAAGTTGTTCCAAGGATGACCATTCAAAAGGAAAGTCGTCTCTTGTGCAGAAACCACTTAGGTTTGGAAGGCATTCAAGCATGATTACTTGGAAACTTTTGAACACCATTTTTACACTTGAATGCTTAAGAAATATGAGAAGTAAAAAGGTCCCATATCTACTGTTCAAAAAAAAAAGGTCCCATATCTGAAGAAAAGCAAAGGAAAAGTCTTAATATATGTTAGATGGATTCACCCCCTATATGTTTAAGCCTTTAAGCGGATGCATGTTTGAAATAACGTGTATTGA
Source organism: Camellia japonica (assembly GCA_030407325.1). Lineage (NCBI taxonomy): Eukaryota > Viridiplantae > Streptophyta > Magnoliopsida > Ericales > Theaceae > Camellia > Camellia japonica. The sequence goes on along the minus strand of JAPPVO010000031.1, from coordinate 8,718,450 downwards.
TTCTATTTATGGACACTTTGAATTCCCTAACATAAATCAAGGTATCGACTCTTTGGATTCCATAACAAAAACTTGCTTCGAATGAATTACAATCTCCTCTTAACAAATTCAAGCAACAACTCAATGTCGTACTTTGAATTATTATTAGTCAATAACATTTCAATAAAGAGCAAATTGCAATATATTTTTTACCACAGATACAAATAAGCATGAAAACAAACGTTCAATATTGTTAATTGCGAGAAATAATTTTGGATACAAGCTCCATTACAATGTAGAGAAAGTGAAATTACACACACACACTGGGTACTTTTTTTCCCCCTTTATTCACTCTTCAAATCTTTAGCACACATTAGGTAAACATACCTTTATTTAGAGTAGTAGTTTTGATATTGCAAAGCAAGACAATTATTTAGAAACACAAATCATAGGAAGCATGTGCCCTTAACAAAATAAAATCCTAAGTAAGGTAGACATCACGTAACCATAGGAAGCAGTTCAACATTCTTTATGGTTGACAACTGCAAAAAGAAAATGAAAACTCAATAATAATCTGACAGTATATTTCTATAAAGGATAGAGATATCTATATTTTGCTACATATAATGTTTGCCTTTTTGTTTTTTATTTTCAGAAACAAAAAAATGAAAATAGCAAAAACACCATTGTCTTCATATTGTTTTCATTTTTGCACAAAAAATAGCTTTTCAAATTTTGGAAATAATTTTTTATTGTTTCCTAAAAAATCAAAAGTATTCAAAAAAAAAAAAATTCCACAGAACATATCTATTTTTCTGTAATAGAAAATTCCTTTCCAATAAGAATTGTATTGTTTTTGGGTATAGCTTGAGGTAAATCATGAATTGTCCACTTACACATGAGAGTTAAACAACCTATGCATGATTTCATCGGCTGACAAATCTATCAAGTGTATGTTGAATGGGCCTCAAAGAAAATATTTAGATTGGAAGGCCAATTAATTTTATTTATTCCTTATGTAGTAAAATTTATATTGAAAACTCACAACATTTTCAGATTACCTATTAATTGAATAAAGATCTTACGCAATGCACAAGGACCACAAATTGCGCTGAGAGAGATAGCAAGTAGGCATTCTTCCCCTCTTCCACTTTTTGGCGAATAACACTTTCTATCATCACTCCAAATCATGACCTCTATCACTTTTTGATTGATTGTATATAAATTTTTTTCTTTTTAGTCTTAAGAAAAATAAAATATTTAATATAAATACACATGTAGTGTAGCATAGTTGACTTAATGACAACTCAATCGTTATTAGGCCATTAAGGCGATCACATTAAAATTGGTAAATCACTTCGAAAATACTTTTCAAAGCCATGGTAGATTTTCAACCAACTGAATCGATTTTAGAGTGAATTATATAAAATTGGTGAATCACTTAGAAAATATTTTTAAAAGCAATGGTAGATTTTCAACCCAAAATTATTCAGTTTGACATGTAATTGCATAAAAAACAAAGTAGATAGGGTGTGCCATGTCTCTCCCCTTTTTTTCAAAAATAAAAATTTAAGAATTATTCAAACATGAAGGTAGCCACTAGAATCTATGAATTTATTGAAACAAAAAACTAAACTTGATCAAGGACCCTATACTCATCCACAGTTTTTCATCCTAAAACATCCTCAGTCATAAAGATTTACTAAACTCAAATGTTACAACTACTAAACTTTTTTTTTTTTTTTTTATCGGCAAAAAGAAGACTTTATTGATGGAATATATGAAAAATTACATCAATAAAGAGGAACTTGGAGCTAAAACAAGCTCCAACCTCCTAGTTGGTGAGAGACTAACAAACAAAGCAAACAGATAAAAAAAAAATCAGAAAAACCAGACAAATTAAAAACTACAGCAGCCCTTCCAAGCACCAAAACAGAACAGGCCCTGCAACAGCCCTTCCAAGCACCAAAACAGAACAGGCAGAGAAGACATACTGCCATGAAATACTACAGCCCAACAATCATACCAAACACACTGCCTTGAACTACAGCAGCCCTTCATCCAATCCAAGCACCAAGATTGTTTAAGCCAACACAGCAGCAAAACAGATACACAGCAAAGCAGATCAGGCACTTGGAGCTTGGAACACATCAGCAAAACAGATCAGGCACTACAGAACAACACAACAGCAAAGCAGAACAGGCACTACAGCAGACAGCCAGCCCTTCAGGTAATCTACAACTACTAAACTTAATAGTAAAAAAGAAACATATGCTAATATATGGTATGAACATCGAGTATTTTTCTCGATCTTTTATTCCCCATCTTCTCCACCTACTTTTCCATTCCGTTCAATTCCATTCGCTTGTCTCTAGCTCTGCCTAAAATCGAGTTCTAATCCGTACTTAACATATTCACAACCTCCACTATTAGGTCATCCATCAACAATTTCTCAATTTCCATACCTATCGCGTCCACGCCATCCCCAGAATCGAGCCACTGCATCTTCCTATCCAACACCCTCCCTGTCATGTCCTCATGCATGCTCTTCTCTTCACTTGCCAACAACTTATGCAGCTCGTAACCGATCCCATGTTTCTGCCTTGTAAGGCCCACCTTCCCTGTTGGCTGCTTCACCCACGGGAGTGGGTCCACGAACTGATGGAACATTTCAAAGAGCCCAGAATTTATGCGGTCAAACAGGAGCTTCCTTTCAGACCTCAATGATGTTGTCTCACTGGAATACTTCTCCTCGACGTTGTCAAATAAACCAGGGTCCAGAGGGCAATCGAGAGAGTACCATGTTGACACGAAAGTGTCGGGGTCAGCATCATCATATCCAGAGGCGATTAGCACATCAGCTAGATAGACAGATTCCCAACTCTCATCATCAAATACTTCATTGTCCTCGGAGACCGAGACAAATCCTTGGCCAACATCTTTGTCACTTGGTGTAAGCATTAGTCCGTCTGCATTTGCTCTAGACTCCATCTTGAGTAGCTTAAGCTGCATTCGAAGCCCTACCAGTAACAAAGAACATAAAGAAAAATTAAAGCATAGTAGTTAAACTGTAGTTTATCATACAATGACTGATGTAGTATATGGAATTTATCGTACAATGACCGATTTAGTATATGGAATGGACTTGATCTATGCTTATTAAAGGCCAAAAAACGGTGAGATCAAAAATTGACTTAGCTTACAAAGATTCATGTACCCTAATCCAAGATAAATGGCATAAAGCTGGTGAATCATACCATTCTGGGCTAGATTCTAAGTTGCTCACACTATACTACTCATTAAAAGTCAGAAGGGTATCAATTCATTAACTGTATAAGATAAATGCTAACCCATTGCACCTATGGCATGTGTAAAACTGTATAATGTCCCAATATTGCAATGAATTTTTTGTTATCATTTGTTAACATCATGGCTTTTGTATATGGGCCTAGCCAACACAACCTACAGAACAAATTAGATGCAATAACCACAATTCCAACAGTTCCGACACACTAGTAAATGAATAAAAAGTTTTTGTTTGGTTTACCGTGAAGATCGGCATTGACTCTCTCAAAGCATTCTGAACCAGGTGATATTATGTTTACATCTTCCACAAATGGGGCTTCCAAAACTGAAACCAGACTCGGATGATCAGCCTCCTTTGCGCTTGCTGGAGATTGTGGTTCAACTACTGGACACTGTAGCTGAACTGTCTCATCTTCAGATGGCCCAATTTGAGGTACCTAGGACATCATAAATGAATAAGAAGAATATCTTCAAATGAAAAAAGAAACATCGTTAATTTTATTATGTTCACAGGAAGTATTTTGCAAGCATTTAATGTATGTATAATGCATTTATCGATGATAATGTAAAATAGAAAGAACTATCGAACAATTAAGAATCTCCAAATAAATATTTATATCATGCACCATCAATTGTCTACAAGTTTCCAGAAAATCAATCCATTTCTAGCAAAATCAAGCCTCCCAAAAAGAAGCAAATGATGAATAGATGAAGATATAGAGCAAACTGATTCTGGTGTGTTGTGGTTGTGGGTCATATGTTGCATCTCATTCACATATTTTAAATTATGGAAACTTCTTTTTGCATTGATCTTGTAAAATTTGATTCATTTTCTCATTGAGCAATATCAGATTGATTTTATTTGTATTTTTTATTTTTTTTAATCAAAGGCAGCTAGCTAGTGATGGGTTATGTGAGATCCTATAGTCTCACTCACGTTTTTATTAAATTCAATACTTGTTTTTGAGGTCTTACTTGTGAAAAGTTTTGGGAAGTGATGTATTCATAATAAGGTGAAGCTTTGCTGTGAATTTTGGGAAGTGGTGTATCTTATTTATGTTAAAAAAAAGTAGTTGCTTATGTTCTACTAGTTGTTGCTTGTATGTAAAATGACTCTCCCTGCAATATGCTTCATAGCATACAACAGACCAGAAATTGATGATATGGTGAGAAATTAACTATTTATGCGAATACAGACATTTAATTTCTCTTATTTTTTCTAGGTATTTGCTAAGCTTCTAATTTTAATAAAATTTGTTTCATTTACAGATCCATTCCTACATCCTGATAAAGTATGTTGTTCAAAGAAGTTGCCTTCATTCCAAGAGGTAATAGTCTTTTATTTCCCCTCGATTGAGATTTGTTATTATTTTTTATTTAAATTTTAATATTTTTTGGGTGTCATACATGATAGATGGGTTATTTGTGTGAAGGAACTCATGTTGATTTCTTTACTAGTGACAATAAATTTTTATAGAGTATATTAGTGGCAATAGTTTTTTTAATGCATCATGTAAGCCTTTTTATTGTTATTGTACTTTCCTTCGAAGTACTACCTTTTCTGTTTTGGGTTTTGTTCACCACACCTTCATTTTTCCACAATATCAGTCTTCTTTCTCATAAATCATAAGTATTGAGATACAGTCAAATTATAACTATAATTTCAGCTTGTTATTTTTCTCATCTTATTACATAACATCAAAATGAAACCAAATTTGGGAAAGACTCCAACCTTGGATAATTACTCAGTGGTATATTTCTTGTACATTTTCTAAAGCTCTTGATATTTCGTTTATTCTTTTTTCTAATGCTCATCTTATTACATAACATCAACATAGTGCATAAATTATACATGTCATGTATCTAAACATAGAGCAAGATACAATAAAATGCACCTATAACAAAATGTAATTATTTATCATGAGATATTGATGCTCTATACACAATAAAAAAATCCAACAAACATTAAGGACAACAAGCAAGCAATGCACAAGTTCATCAAATACAACCATATTACAAATGATAATAAAATAAATGTTAAGCAAATTGAACTATTTTGCCTCACAAGGTATGGGTATAGAAAGGGGAAAAGACCACCACAGATATTAATATTGCATCTATGTTGTGTCAACAAGTATTGAAAGATTATTAGTCAAGTAAATCAAACCTGTGCTTTTGAATCCTCTGGACCAGGGGTAGAAGAAGTAGGATTTCCTAACAAACAAGATGATGATTTTGAGGGCAACTCCTCATCAAGAGATTCAGAATACATATCCGCATGTCCACCATCCACCTCAGCATCATTAATTGAACTTTTACCGTTGATGTTATGAGTCCGCATATGAGAAACTAAAGACATCTGTTCTGCAGGATCTTTCTTTCCAAGGTTGATCTCCACCTGAGATAGGTTAAATTGCTCTTCCCCGAAGGAATCAGTACTATCACGATAAGTGCGGCAAGAGGGTTGAGATTTCTTATTATTGGATCTTATTTTTCTAGATGAACAATCTTCTTTCTTATTGGAATTTCTCCTGATTGCCTTATTTTTACCCCGATTCGTGGCTTCTCCAGCCATCAAATAACTGTCCTGGCCAAGAGTTTCACATTGCATGTTTGTTTTAGGGCCACCAAAGCTAATACATGAAGCAGCAAAAGATCTCGATCTGGATGAAATTTCGATACTATCCTTCCAACCATCCCTACGACTAATACCCAAAGGAAATTCTGATTCACTTCCAGAATCGCTTCCAGACACATTATTTGAGCTCTCATCCCCAGCATATCCCTCAAGTATAGAGGGCAAATCCATCGGCTCAGCGCGTAAACTTCCTCTCATTTTCCTAGTAATCTCCTTAGCTTTTTCTTTGGGCTCTCTAGACTTGGGCCTCAAAAAACCTGCATCATCATTAGACGAGTTTTCCTTAACCCAATGTCCTCCCTCTATCAATGGTTAAAATTACAGGAGACAATATGTATTTTAACTAAATTTCAGGGAATGTATTCATAATTTATCTGTCAATTTTTAAGTAGATGTGAATTACTTTATTTATTTATTTAACTTTTGCGGAGAGGCTCACATCTTTGTTTGAAAATGAATTAAAAAGAAAGTGAAA